>JAQHUG010000163.1:1537731-1565553 GCA_028555095.1 Dicrostonyx torquatus
GTTGGTGAGATGCTTGCTGTGTCTCTGGAATATACATGCTGATATGATAGAATGGACTCCTGCAAATGGTTCTCTAAGTTCATTGCTAACGTTTCTCCTCCTCACCTTCCCCCACACAATAAATAAGTAAAAATCAACAAATATTCTTTAAAATAAAGTGATAAATTCATATAACTTACCATAAATACTTGGGGAGATACACTTTGCATTTCCTGAAGTTCACTAGCCTCAAATACTTAACTTGTTTATTGACGTTTCTAAGAAGCAAGCCTGCAGTGGATATTGTGCATATAATAGATTGCTTTAACATGAGCTATGCATTTTTTGAGAAGCGTGAATTTAAAGAAGATGGTTGGTCATACACACAAGATTCACCCCCTTTTCCTCTTACTGACTCTTTTAAATTTTATTCAACTAGTGATCATTTTTTAGTTTATGGGGATCTTTATTGTAGCAATTAAGTCAGTTTTTATGTTGCTGTATGCCAAGAACAGTCTAATTGGTTAATGTGGCTCACTCAGGCATAGGGTCAAGATGGGCTTGCATGCTAGAAGACTCATATCTATCAAGTATCGTGCTTCACTTCATCTGCTTCTGGGGGGAACCCAAGTGAAGACCAAAGTACAAGGGTGAAGACAACAAAATGTGCCAAGCAAAGAAAGGAAGATATACGTCCCAAGGACATCAGTGAATTTCTACATGAATCTGAGATTATGTAGGTACATAATGTAGTCATTTTTTAATTTCATTTTATGTGGCAGGAAGCTTCATGATGCGCTAAAGGATAATTTTATAAATGAATACCTTGGAAATAAATGATACCTTATCCATTGAGGTGCTAGCCCCCAAACCACGTATTGACTAAAACATGAACCAAGGTAAAATGTCCTTTGAGAAGAACATGAGCTATGATCCTGTCTCCAGCCTTGGTTGCTGTAGGCTGCCCCCTGGCAGCACGGGGTAATCTGATAAAGCTAGCTGGTTAATCACAGTCTTCTTTGGGAACTACAAACCACCTGTCATTTACTGAGTGCTGCTTAGGAAACACACATACTGCTCTAATATTTTATGTGTAGTATACCCAATCATTTGCCTACAATTTCCCATAAAATATGCATAATTAACTCTACTTCCTCAAGAGGGAACTGAAGCATAGACAAAGTAAGAAACCTCACTGGATCACACCAGGTGGTGAAATGTAAGGCTCTCAGTTAGCCCAGACATGTATATTCAAAATACTTATTTTTAAAGAAGTATTTTTCATGGGTAAACAGATGTCAGAAATGTCATACTGATAAAAATAATATTTTTTTTTCCTAGAGAAATTTTAATAATAGAATTCTTGTGGAGTTGAATGTAAGTATGTATCTAGCTTAGTACACATCTGGGGGAGGGCAGGGAGATCTGAAGCAGGATAATGGAGCCCTTGCATATAGTTATAGGCATTTTTGAACCACTGGATGGGCTGTGGATGCTGGGACCTGAACTCTAGCTCTGATAGAGCAGTGAGCACTCTTAACTACTGATGTATCTGTCCAGATATGAGGGGAAGTAAATTTACCTTGACATTGAATCAGACTTTCTTAATACAGTTCTTTTTCTATTAACATGGGTATTATCTTTAGCAAAACTTTCTGTAAGAATAATATTGAGAATTTGTACATATGACTGCTGTAATTACATCATTTTCTCCCTTTTTTTTTTTTTTTTTGGTTTTTCGAGACAGGGTTTCTCTGTGGCTTTGGAGCCTGTCCCGGAACTAGCTCTTGTAGACCAGGCTGGTCTTGAACTCACAAAGATCCGCCTGCCTCTGCCTCCCGAGTGCTGGGATTAAAGGTGTGCGCCACCACCGCCCGGCCCTTTTCTCCCTTTCTTTGAACTCCCAATTCATACCCAAATCTCCCCAGCTCCCTTTGTAATTCACAGACTTTTATTCTTTAATCATCATTCTCTCTCTCTCTCTCTCTCTCTCTCTCTCTCTCTCACACACACACACACACACACATGCATACACATGCACACACACATAAAAACAAACAAACAAAAACCCACTGAGTTCATTTAGTGTTGTTCATAAGCATATGTGTTTAGGGTTCTGGTGGATAGTTTTGTGTCAACTTAACACAAGCTAGAGTCATTTGGAAAGTGGGAACCTCAATTGAGAAAATGCAAAACAAGTTGGCAAACCTGTGTTACATTTTCTTAATTAGTGATTGATATGGAAAGCCCTAGTCCATTGTGGGTGATGTTACACACCCACATCAGGATGGCAGGTCATCCTGGGCATATAAAAAATCAGGCTGAGAAAGTCATGGCAAGCAGTCATATAAGAAGCACTCATTCATTTGTAGTCTCTGCTTCAGTTCCTGTCTCCAAGTTTCTGTCCTGTGAGAATCTTCCCAGAATTTTCCCAATGGAAGGTGTCTTCTCTTCCCCTGCCTGTTTCCTGTTCTATAAAGAGATTCTTCAGATTGATGTAGCTTCACTGGTCTCTTGTCACTCTTGCTGTGTGCCTTGGTACCATCTCCTCGAGTTACTCTTGAGACTAAGTGTTGTGAGGTTTGTCACAGATGCTTTCTTCTGGCAATTTTATCATTGCAAGGCCTTCCATTTACAGATAATTCTTTGCAGTTGAATTTTGTGCATATTTTGTGAATGTTCCATATTCAATTTCCCCAGTGCCAGTTACTGAAGAGACTGTTCCCTGGCTATTGTTTACTCCTGGCATCATTTTCAAAGATCGGCTAACTGGTCACGGTTTAGTTACAGGCGTTCCCTGGCCTCACAATGGTTTCATGGAGTTTTGATTACTGTGCCTCTCGGAAAGCACTATCCTTCCAGCTCTGTTCTTGCCCTTAAGATATTGAACAATAAGCATTTTAGAATTGTTTTCTGTGCTTTCAAATATGTCATTAAAATTTTGGTAGGGATTACATTAAATCTAGAGACTGATTTGGTAGAATATTTTAATAATAAATATAATTCATGATCCATAGTCTTTCTGTTCATTTCTTTTTTGAGCAATGCTTTGTGGGCTTTTAAAAATGGGCTTTCTTCCTCTCTTTTTTTCTTTCTTTCTTTCTTTCTTTCTTTCTTTCTTTCTTTCTCTTCCTTTTTTAAAAAACTTAATTTATTTGTGCTATGCCATGGCATCCATGTGGAAGTCAGAGGACAACTTGAGAGAGGCCATTCTCCCCTTTTGCCATGTAGGTTCAAGAGATCAAACTCCAGTTGTCTCACTTGATGGTCAGGGCCCTTGCCTGCTAAACAGTTTCCAGGTCTTAAGTGTATAATGTATTGCCTTCTTATTTAAGTTAACTGAGATATAATTTCTTTTAATATTATAAGGGATTGTTTCCTTAATTTATCTTATTCTTATTAATATGTGGAAATGCAGTGGCTCATTTGAATATTTGTTTTTATGTTGATTTTGTGACCTGAAACAGAACTAAATTCATTTATAATTTCCAGAAGATAGGTAGGGTGTGTGTGTACGTGTGTGTGTGTGTGTGTGTGTGGTGTGAAGTCTGAGTGATCTTTAGAATTTCCTTTACATAGATAACATAAAATTTTTACTTCTTTTTCAATTTTGATGCCATTTAAATTTTGAATTTTTTAAATGACAAAGGTTTTATTTATCCTATGCATGACATATGACTTTAGTTGTGGGATTTTTGCATTTGGCCTTTATAATATTGAAGAAATTTCATTTTATTCTGGTTGTGCACTATTTTAATTCTTAAAGTGTATTGAATTTTGTTAGACACATTGAATCAGATGCTCGTGCAGTCAGTAGCTTTGTTCTCTTGATGTCATGCATCACACCGATTGATTACAATTAATCTAACCATCTTAGCACCCCAGAGATAAACCCAACTTATCCAACAGCATGGTCACTTTAAAACGCTGTTGATTTGGCCTAACAGAAGCGTTGTGTCTGTTTCCATCTGGGAGATTGGCTTGGGGTTTTCTTGTACTGTCCTTTTCTGTCTTTGAAGTCTGCGTAATACTAGCTTTATAAAGGCAATTTGGAAGTGATCTCTCCTTTCCAGTTTTTGGAAGAATTTTAAAAGGATTGACATTAATATTTTAAATGTTTGCTATAATTTACCATTAAAACCATGTGGCCCTGGGCTTTTCCTTTTTGGCAGCATTTTGATTGCTAATTCAATCTTCTTACTGGTTATGGGCTATTCAGGTTTCCCTTGATTTTTTTTTTCCTTGATTGAAATTGGAAAGTCTAGGAATTTGGTCATTTGTTCTATGTTATCCAATTTGTTGACATATGTTTTGCACAGTAGCTTCTTTTTCTTTTGTCCTTCAATACAAAATGCCCTATTAGTTTTCCTAAAAAAAATCCCAATTTGAGTTTGTGTATGTGTATGTATGTATGTATGTGTGTGTGTGTGTGTCATTGTTTCAATATCCTGTTTCATTTGCATTTGCTCTGGTCCTTATTATTTCTTTCCTATTGATAATTTTGAGTATAATTTATTCTTTTTGAGTATAATTCCTTGAGGAATAGAACTGGTTTACTTGAAACATCCTCACTTTAATCTAGGTATTTAGAATCCGAGACTTCCATTTTAGTACTGTTCCACTTCACTGTGTTAGTCTTAGCCTATTTTCTTCTCTGCTTTTTCATCTTGTATCTTTTGGTTTTTATATAGCTATAAAATTTACAGTGGAATTTTCAGCTGTTGGTTTCTTGTTTCACTATATTATAGCCACAATGAATACCTGGGATGATTCAGTCCTTTTATGTTTTGGTCATAACACACAAGGACTCTGCTCTGGAGGGGTTTCCTGGGCACTTCAGGAAAATGCACTGTGGTCATTTGAAAGGAAATGACCCCCAAAGGGAGCTGCACTATCAGGAGGTATGACTTTGTGAGTAGGTGATGATTTGTTAGAGAAAATATGTCACTCTGGGGGTGGGCTTTGAGGTCACTTTTGCTTAAACTATGCTCAATGTAGTACACTGTTTTTTTTTTTTTTGTTGTTGTTGTTGTTTTTTAGAGTTGCTGTGGTCATGGTGTCACACTTCATATTAATAGAAACCTAACTAAGACAGAAGTTGGTAGCAGGACTAGGGTATTGCTGTGATAGGCTCGACTGGGCTTTTGTTATAAGGAATGTAAACTGTGGGACTTTACTTAGGATTGGAAAAGCGATTAAAAATATTAAATGGGGCTTAGTGGGCCATTCTAACAGGAACATGGAAGACTGTAGTGCTGAGGGTGGTTTGAACTGTGGGGACCTGGCTCAACAGGTTTCAGAGGAAAAGAAAGTTAATATGTGACCTAGAGACTATTCTTGTGATACTTTGGTGAAGATGGCTGTTTTCTGCCCTTGTCAAAAGAAAATCTTCCAGAGGCTAACTTGAAAAGTTTGGGATAAATTGCATTTGCAGAAGAGATTTTAAAACAGCCTGGTGTGGACTATATTATACTATGTGGTTATTAGTGGCCGTGAATATGCAGATCTATACTGAAAAGAAACAAGCTGGGAAAGAAAAGTTATAAAATGTACAATTTGAGGAGAAAGGGGACACAAGAAAGTGGAATGGAGCTAAGTCATGTGTTCAAGGAGAAGGAGATAAGCAGATTCAAGAAAATCCTCTTGTTAAATGGATTAGTGGTGACCTCAGGATAAGATCCCACCCAACTAAGCTTCCACCTTGTGAAAAGAAATTAAATAAAAGCTGAGATTCTGGTGTGATGGTACATGTAGTGGTAACCCCAGCACTGCAGAGGCAGAGGCAGGCATAACTCTGTGTTTGAGGCCAGCATGGACTACAGATCAAGTTTCAGGACAGTCAAGTTCAGGCAGTGAAGAAAGCCATACAAAACAGAGCTGGTGAAGACATAATTGAACAAGAGGACCCTGTTCCAGCTCTGGCAAGCAGCAGAACTTGGCAGCTTTGGCCGTGTGGTTTTGAGTTTAGAGTCCAGTATAGACAGAATATTCTGTCTCACCAGTCAGCACCCAAATAATCACACAGAGATTTATTATTAATTATAAATGCGCAGCCAATAGTTTAGGATTGTTCCTAACTAGCTCTTATAACTCAGGTTAAACCATTTCTATTAGTTTACTTGCTGTCAGGTGGCTCATGGCTTGTTACCTCGTCTTGTACAGATCCTGCTTCCTCTGCATCTGGCTGTTGATTCCACCCCTTCTCCATCTCAGAGAACTCTCTTCCTGTCCACAAGTCCCGCCTAATCTCTTCCTACCTAGCTATTGGCCATTTAGTACTTTAGTAAACCAATGAGAGCAATACATCTTTATAGTGTATGAAAAGATTATTTCACATCAGTCAGAGATTAAAGAAAGGGGTTGTGGACGTTCCCTCTACAGATAGGGAAAGCTGCTGAGGGCCAGCATGTGTCAGAGATGTCCCTGCATGGAGTCCTAGAGAGGTTATTATGTAGCAGCGAAGGTGAAGCCTGCAGTGCCTTGAAGACCCCAAGATATTGGAGATCCAGGGTTTCTCTGTGGCTTTGAAGCCAGGCTGGTCTCGAACTCACAAAGATCTGCCTGCCTCTGCCTCCCGAGTGCTGGGATTAAAGGCGTAAAGGCGTGAGCCACCACTGCCCGGTGAGATTTTGAATTTAGATTTTAAAACAAATTTGAGACCGTTAAAGAGTACGTGAATTTCTGAAGTTGGACTGAGCGCATTTTTGCTTTATGGTATGGCTACAAGCATCTTCAAGTCTGGTGTCAAAACTCTCTCCAGATCTCATCTCCTCGCAGCTTTGTTGACTGTAGCATACTTGTTTTTCTTGGGCTGTTTCTCCTCCCTGTTATCAGCTCTCCTCAGCAGGTATCCCACAGTCAAGGTATTTGGGGACCAGTTATTGGAATACAACAGATATAAAAAAAATCCCAGCTTCTTGCACTGTTCACTGAATAGCTAGAACATTGGACAAAGTGCCCAGTCTTCCCTACTGCCATCTTCAGAAGACAGGAGATGAGAGTTTCCCCGTTCTGTGACTCTGTGATGGAAGAAGGGTCCATGTTGCAGAGGTGCTTCAAAGTGCCTTTGATTGAATTAGTGTTGTTCCATGGGTGTGCGCAACACTAAGTTCATTTCTGAATTTCTCACAGAATGAAATTATCCAGGTACTGTTGAATTGTTTCGTGGAAAAAATAAGTTTCCACGTCTTTGTATTTCTGCATTATCTTGATTTCACTTTCCTCATACTTTCTTTTATAACTATTATAACTTATTTTTTATTGAGCGTTTTATCATTCAAAGCAGTTATAGCCTGTGAGATACGTGTCTTTGCCTCTTCTCACTCCCAAAGTGTTCATCTTGGTTTATGGTAATTACAACCAATTACAATTTGTGTAATATTACTTAAAAGTTATGCATAAGTGCAGCAATCAATAAAAATTTATAGTGTGAAAGCAGCACAGTCATAAGATAGAAGAAAGATTTGTGACTATAAAATTTTCAAAACTCAGTATTTCAGGGAAATAGTCTTTCATAGAAAGAGCATAATGGCTCTTACAGTAGCTTAAAAAATACATTACAAATCAACAGAAAATATAAATAATGGATTTACAGAGATCAGAGTAAACACTAAGAGCAATTTCAAGTTATTACCAAAAGAAAATCTGTATCAAAAGCCACAGACACAGATGATGACTAAAGAGCATGGGAAGGAGCTCCCAGCCCAGGAAACGGAGCAGACTCGCTCTCCAATTGCTATTGTCAAATACAATTAAAACTATGTATATTATATTATAAAGCAAAATAAAAAAGTCTGTAAAAGGAGGAGAAAAGCCAGATCAACTAGCCACTTCCACCCTAGAGCAACAGGGAGAAGTACTCTTTTATATGTTCTTTTTCCCTATAAATTTCAGTCACCTGAACAGGTTCAGAACCCCAAAATGTCAACAGATGCTAATAAATTAAAGCAAAGAGCTTCCAATCAGATCCAGTCTCTTTACATGGGAGGGAAAATAAATCCCATAATTTCAGCCACACAAAGTAAACACAGTCCAAAATCTTTACCATTGTTAGTCTGAAAATAGATTTCCCAACTCATGCCCCTAGACCTTCTCTGTGGGTGTCAGAAAAGGCTGTGTAGTAGGTTGATCATTGTTCTGCCATAAAGAAAAGCTAAAAGAATTTTTCGCCAGAAAAATCAGTTTCTGGGCAGAAATTATGAAGTAAAGAAAGTTTGAATAAATGCCAAACCCTCCTATTAAGCTTTTCAAAGTCACATTTTCTGTACTTATTTTAAATAATCTATACAAAGTAAATATGTAAAATAATTATAATTAAAAAATTAGAAGGTCAAGGGTTTAAAGATAGTTCAGGTTTCCATACAGTTGGTAAAATGACAAGACCAGTAGATTCTGATACTGCATATTATATAACACATGGCAAAATAACTAAGAATGTTACACGAAGAATGTTACCCTTGCTGTGGAATATCAATATAACTGGGCTGCTGTAGAACAATCTTTGTACACTGTAATTATATAGTACTCTCATTGGTTTTCTAAAACGTTGATTGGCATGGAGTTGGGTAGGAAGAGATTTTGAAACAGGGTCAGACTAGGAAGACACTAGGAAGAAGAAGGACAGAGTCTGAAGAGACGCAAGCCAGACACAAAGGTAACAGGTTATGGAGAAAGTGAGGTAACAAGCCATGAGCTGCGTGGTAGAACTTAGATAAGACTATGGGTTGATTTAAGTTGTAAGAGCTAGTTAGTAATAAGCCCAAGCTATCTGCCAAGCTTTTATTATTAAGTTTCTGTGTGGTTGTTTAGGAGCGGCTGCCAGGACAGAGAAACTCCACCCAGAAATGGTGCCGAATGTGGGGCAGGAATTTCCACATAAAACCTAACAAAGCTTTAAAAAAAAGATTCCAAGTGCACAAAAATGGAGCCAAACACAGCTTCCTGATAACTTCCTTTTCTTGGGTAGACTCTGTTTTCTACCAGCAAAGAAAGGCATGGCTCCTTGATGAGGCAGCTTCATGGCTTAGTCCTAGTTGCAAACACAGGTGCAGCTCTTTTAAGAGGCACTGCTACTGAACAATTAAATGGGGTTCACAAACAATGGGAAGAGAGTTAGTCAGTGATAGATTGAGCCCCAAAACTTCCCAGGCCTGGGGCAGTAAACATGACATCTGCTGGTACGTCCACGATGAAGCTAAGCTCTCAGGGAACCGGGGCGGGGGGAGAAGCCAGTTGCCAATGGCATGTGTCAATGTGTGCAATAAAATGAGCTCTGCCAGTGAATAATATAGTAGATTAAGACTCATCTTATGTGATCAAAAAACAATACAGATGCTCAATAAAAACAGATCCAGGAGGGAAAAAAAAACTCTAAACAGTTAAAGCATGTCTAAAAATATACATAGCTTAGGGAAAAAAAGAGAAAGGGAAGAGACAGTCATAGATTAAAATATGGTTTAAAATAGTAAAGTTCTTAAAAAGGGAGTAAAGTAATAATTTTAAAAAGCCACATAAAGATGAGAAATACACAGACAGTCTGGTATTCTGTATGCTATTATGCTGTCTTTAAATCTTTTGACTGCTAATAAATGAGCAAAATTGCTAAGAAACATTGGATTATGGAAATTGCTAGATTTAGCCAGCCTTATATATTTTAAAATTATCTTGACTTCAAAATGGAAGTGAAAAGGTGTGTTGCTTTGGGAAAGAAGTTATGTTTTTACTTTCACTGGAAATGAGAGGCTGTGAACTCGTTCCAGGTTAAAGAAAATCAGGTTTGATCAAGGAAGACACACTGAAAAATCCTGACTTCAGACATAAAGAAATAAACCAAAAAAAAAAACCCAACCCTACAAAACATGTAACATATATTTTGCCTGCTCAAACATAATAAATATCATCTTTGGCTAACTTGTGTACAACATGGTCTATACTTGTACTAATACAGATATGGATATGTATGCTACCTTTAAAAGTTTATGTGTTTTCAGAACAAGGGAACCAAACATCAATGAAAACAAATGGCCCAGGTAATCTAGCATCTCAAAATGTCTCTGCTATAGTTTCTTCAGAGTGAAAGTAATATTCCTCAGCATATACATGAACACATCTTTGCCTACTTAAAATAATATTTCACAATAAATCCCTTAAGAAAAGGCTATTCATTAAGAAGATCTCAGAATAAAAAAGAAAGAGATATTCAAACCAGCAGGAGTGCAAACTGTAACACAGAAACACAAGAAACATAGCAAAAATCACAAGATTCTTCCAAAAGATCATCATTCCACAGCTACCAAATTTAAAAATTGTTGAAACATGTAAATTGCCATATGGATATTTCAAAAGTTCACCAGCAATAATGAAGAATGTATAAACCAAAAAATGAATTTGATCTAGGATTAGAAGAGAAAAGTAAGCAAGACTGAGGAAAGTCAGCAGTGTGGATGAAAGCATTGTTAGTATGGATAAAAAAAATGAATAAAGTGCTGTAGCAAACTGACATTTTGAAATAAAATCAAATTGAGTGGTTAAAAATGAGAATTTCAGAGAAATGAACAGAAAAGCACAGCAGAAAGAACCACCAATAAAGTCTGTCAAGCAGGAGAAAGAGCACTGGAAATGAAGGACAAACCTAATTCAAACCTCAAAAACCAGTGTGATCAGGTATCCACAATCACTGGGATACAACCGAAATAACATACACCCCAATAACCCCAGTCTACTCAATGAAATTACAGCTCCCCTCAAATAGCTCCCAGTTGTAGAGAACGAAACAGATGCACAAACACAAGGTGCATTAAGAACTCTCTATTGATATGATCACGGAGGAAACTTTAAGCAGCATAAGCATATCACAATCATAGCATAAAAGATAAGAAGCAAAGAAACAATATTAAGAGCTATAAGGGCAAAACCAGTACTAGCTTCAAAGGCTAACACATCAGAATAGTATTGTGTCTCTCATCAGCATTCTAAAGAGAAGAAAACACAGAATAAAACAGTTTAGGCTATGAAAGTGTGTAAGTACCAACCGATATTGTTATATCTAGCTAAGTTTTCACTGCCTCCTCCCCTTTTCTCTCCTCTTCATATTATCATCATCACACATATGTTTATGTTTATGATTATTCTATTTATTCTGATAGGGTCTCAGTTAATATATATCTTTGACTGACCTAGAGCTGACTATGGTAGATCAGGGTGACCACCAACTCATAGAGATCTGCCTGCTCTGTCTCCAGAGTGGTATGAAAAAAGGCACATATTACCATATACATATAAGCTTAGCTTCATTTCATATTAATTGAGAAATAAAGATGTTTCCAGATAAGCACAATTAAGGCAGATCATGACAACCAAGACAGTACCACAAAAGATGCTCAAGGAAATGTGGTATAGAGTAGAGGAAAGTCTCAATATTGGAAGTGTAGAAAAGAATAAAGTTCATGGGAAAATTGGATAAAGAAAAGAGATATAGGAAGAATTCATCATGGCTAACACACTAAGTCATCAAAATCACGATACAGATAGAAGAGAAATAAATGAACAAACAATAATCAACTCAACCAATCCAGACAATTACAGTATTTAGTAAGCATCTTTCAATAGCAATAAGATGATATAGCAAGTATAAACATAAATGCACTAAATGTTGAGGCTTTCAATTCTATAAAACAAAGAATAACAGACATATGAATGAGAACATCCAAGAGAGGTGATACAAAATATGGGGTTTCAATATCCCATTCTCATCCTTTGATAGGGCATTTCCATTAAAGTCAACACAGCAATATCAGAGATAAAGTACACCGAAAGACAAGTGGACTTTGCCAACAGAATTCTTTATCCAACAATACATATTCTTCTAAGGAGTTCACGAAGCCTTTTCTAAAACAGCTCATATTTCAGGCCACAAGGCAAATGTTATCAAATACTGAAGAACTAAAACTCTAGATTCAAAGACTGGGATGAGAACTTACTAGCTCAGAGAGGTTGAGTAGCTACTAGATAACCCTCTCTCCTTGCTATCATCTCCCAAAAAGCATGTCCTTCCACTGCACCAAAATGAAACAAAACAAATCATGCCGCTCAAAGTCCTTCCCCACTACTTCTGGTGCATCTCTCTGTCTCTTCCAGATGCCTTCTGATTACTTTCTGTCAACTAGTTGCTAACTCGTTAATTTTATTTGACTAATGAAAGTGCAAGTACACGGATCACAGTGTGGTCAAATATCTCCCAACACTTGGGAAATCTGGGAAAAATGAATAAATTCCTAGATACATGTGACCTATGCTACCAAAATTAAGTCAACAGAATACGCACGGTTTACATGAACTGTGAAGGTTGAAGACAAAGCCAACCTACAAAGAAAATTCAAAACCAGATGGAACTTGCTGAATTCTACAAACATTTAAAGAACCACTAACATGAATACTCTTAAAAACTGTAAAATAGAAAGGGAAAGTACACTACCAAGTATATGGAATGCTGGAAGAAAAGAAGAGGAGTTAGAGAGAAGCCATGGAGCACCACTGGAGCTGGACAGAACTTTATCTGGTAAGGCACTGCCACATGGCAATACACAGATTAATGGAGGTGGATTAAATTAATATGTAAGAGTTAGTCAATAAAAAGCTAGAGCTAATGGCCCAAGCAGTGTTTTAATTAACACAGTTTCTGTGTGATTATTTCTGTTCTGGGCAGCTGGGACAAACAAGCAGCCTCCTCAAAACAGAACAAAAATCATATG
The DNA here is from genome assembly GCA_028555095.1 of Dicrostonyx torquatus. NCBI lineage: Eukaryota > Metazoa > Chordata > Mammalia > Rodentia > Cricetidae > Dicrostonyx > Dicrostonyx torquatus. The sequence continues at coordinate 1,550,460 of JAQHUG010000163.1, forward strand.
ATCATCTCAATAGATGCAGAAAAAGCCTTTATTCTATGACATTATTCCTAGGGAAATATGAACACATGTCTACTCACCCCAGAGAAGGAACCGACAACAGACTAAAATACAGAGAGAAAAGAGGAAGAAATGTTAAGAGAGGGGAAATGGGGAAAGGAAGCATAATGGGATATGTATGATATGGAAGCTGTAGAGAACATTTAGGGAGAATAAAAAGCACAGTAGAAGTAGATTAAGGGAGAATGGAAGGGCTACAAAAAAAGGGAAAGAATTAAATAATGTATAGTAATCCATATGCATCATAAGGAAACTCACTGCTTTATATGCTAGTTCTTAAAATTAAAAATAATTAAATACAACAACGATAATATATAAAATATATCCATACAATTATTAAAAGGCATGTATAGAGAAACAAAAATAGAAGGAATTAGTTCCAAATGGAGAAGTAAAATATATATTTAATCTCTAACATACTGATAATTATACTCAATTCATATAGTACAAATGCCCTGATCCAAAACAAGAAAAGAAAAAGAAATTATAAGAATGGATGAGAATGGATGGCCCAAATGTATGCTGTCTACAGAAAACTATTATTTATAAAATTAAAAGTAAAAGATAGAATAAGACATAATATGCAAATATTAAGCAATATGAAATGTTAAATTAATATCAGATGAATACAATTGTATTTCATGAATTTTTTTTCTATAAAAGCAGTAGGTTGCATGTGTGGTTGTACCACAATCTTATTGTTCACCCATTGAGGAAATTCTGTTCGTTCCACAACCACCTCCAAGTTTTGGCTAATTATACAGAAAGGCATACAAAATCTCTGTGCATATGATGTTTTCGTGTGAGATAAAATCCTGAATGCTCAATAAAATAGCAACCTTGGAAGCTTATATGTGAGATGATTCCATTTATGTAATATTCTTACACTGACAAGATAATAGAAATGAGAACACTGATTGGAAAATGTTGTTTGCTTGTTTTGTTTTTTTACTTTTTTTGAGACAGAGTTTCTCTGCAGTTTTGGAGCTTGTCCTGGAAATAGTTCTTATAGACCAGGCTGGCCTCAAACTCACAGAGATCTGCCTGCCTCTGCTTCCCGTGTGTTGGATTAAAGGTGTGCGCCACCACCACACGGCTTTGGAAACCCTGAGGTGTGAGAGAAGGTATGGCTGCAGCATGCACACAGGACTGCCAATATTCTGTAGAATGAGCAGTTTCATTGGGATTTTACAAGACAGTAGCAGTTGGGAGATGTGGTAAAGGTTAGCTGTATTATTTTTTACAAATAAATGAAAATATATAATTATTTTCAGATTAAAGTTTTAAAAGCAATGTAGGCTAGAATGATCCATATGATAAAATTTAGGGGGGAAAACAAACACAGAAAACTGATTGTAAATAAAATGTTACACAATAAAGATCAAAACATGGAAGAGAAGGGGTGGAGAAAAGGAAAGTGGAATTTAGTCAGGTGCTGAAAATGCTGGGAGGGGTCAGGACATGGAACCCAGGGAGAAAATTTATATCCTCAAGAGGGTGCACCTGAAGGGGGCTTGGGAGAATTTCTCCCACCCCTGCCTTCGTGGTGAGCATGGTGTCCTTGATGCCATGTTCTGCCTTGCCATGGGCCAAGATGTACCAAGCCAGCCAATTACACACTAGACGCCTCTGAAACCATGAGCCAAAATAAAAACATTCTCTAGAAAATTGTTTATTTGGGTATTTTTGTATAGTGGCAGAAATCCAACACAGTATTCCCCCTTTTTTTTAAAAAAATATTTTTTTGAAACTAAAGTGTATTTTAAGAGTTTTCCTGGCTCCTCTTCCTCTCTGACCTGTCCTGTGCACCTGCTTTGTTTTTTTCTCAGACTCACAGCCTCCTGTCTTTAACTGTTAGCACAATAATCTTTTCAGAGCACTTATCTGCTGTCAAGCTCTGTTATGGATACTAGTGCCAGGGAAAGGAACATACTAAAGTGTTCTTTTCTCTAAGGGAGCCAATGTCTCTTGAAATTTTTTAAACAATAAATTTACAGGGTAATTTCAGGCACTGACAAATACTTCAAAGAGGGTAATGCAGTAATTATAATAATACTGCTATCTGGGGAAAGAATGTGCACCCATCTGAGGAAATGGTACCTAAGAAGAGGCATTTATATTAAGAAAGGTGCAAATCCAAGATACTTTTAGGGAAAAGGCTGGGTGAGAAGCCATAGGAAATATTGATTCCTATGAGACACAGTCCCTACCCAGAATCCCCCAGCCACACTTACATTCCTGTTCTGTGACAAGTGGCAGAAACAAATGCCTAAATCTCTTGAATCATTAAATTTTGGGGGTCTCCTGTATCTCAACATTTCAATATGATTTCTAATAGGTATTCTTTAAATAGAAAAAAATTGATTTAAGCACATTTCACTGTTAAGGCACTAGTAAGCTACATTCTCTCTCCTATTCCCAGCCCCACTGTGGGGGGTGGTGGTGGGGGAGCATGTGTGTGCACATGAGTGTGTGTGTGTGTGTGTGTGTGTGTGTGTGTAGCAGTGTGGAGTCATTAATGTTTTGTTTATTCCCATGGGAGGCCTGCCCCTTTCTGAATGGAGACAGAGGAGGAGTGGGGGTGGGATAGAAGAGAGGTGGTTGAGGGAAAGGGTAGAGAGGAGGAAGGAGACACTGTGTTTGGTGTGTAAAATAAATGAAAAATTAATTTAAAAAACACCATCAGAGAGAAAATAGAAAATTATGGAAGTGTTGTGTGGTAGAAATCCAGAAATAAGGTTCCTGGAAGAAGGACTTGGTCAACAGTGCTGAAAACAAATGAAACGTTAAAATAAAAAGAAGAGTCTGAAAAAAAAAACTTAGAAACATGGAAACCAGGCACAACCTTAAAACGAGTAACCTCCCTGGCACAACAGCGGCACTGCTGTGGGATAACCGGTTACATTCTGGTTGGATAGAGGTCCGCTCTGTGGAAGAAATGCGTACCTGATATTGCAAACCTAAGCAAAACCCTCAGCTTGATGACACCACAGGCCTGAGAACGGAGGGGACTAATGACCCTCCATTTGACGTAATGTTCCAGTCAGATGATGCATATGGATGGTGCGACCTTACAGATGGGACAAACTGCTCTGCCAAGGCCGGTGAACTAACTATATCCTTTAATATAGTTTATATATATATATAGTTTAATATAGTAGAAGTGAGAAAGAGACCAAAAGTGTTGTAAAGCTTAGCCATGTAAAAATAAGAATGGAGGGGAGTTGTGAAGTTTTGGTTCTCGAGGAAGCAAACTCGGAAACACGATGAGCCGACTCACGATGGTATGTCTATTCCCTTTGACAAAAGATGTTCCTATGGGCAGACATTTGAAACTTATTAAGAAACTATGATAGCACAAAGACAATATTAATCTGTATATTACATACCACTGGAACAAGATGATGCCATCCAAGAAATAAAAATGCTAGCTTAGGTGGCATCAGCATAGACTCATGTGGAAGCTGTCTCTCCACAAGACAAGACTGAAAGAAGATCATCTTGTCTCCAGGTGATCCTTCTTACCTAAAATGGTTTTTCTCCCTCCCAGCTTCTCGGCTGTTCTAATAGACTTCACGGACATCAAACCTCAACCACCCTTGGATGAACTTTTTCTCTTCCCCCACTTTGAAATATTTGGCATATTTTCTGCACTAGCTGTTTGAGAGTTAAGTAGAAATTAATTGTGGCCTCTCTCGGATTGTAATTTCAGCATTGTTCTTCTAGTTGCGGCCTTGAACTTCTCAGCATTGCTTAAAATCCACCTTGCGGTGGAACACTGTCATAAACAGGTAGTGTTTGGGATGCTTAGGGACGTCCCCAGCCCCATCTGTCCGCACCTGCCTTTGGAGGAGAAGAATGCCCCTCCACAGGCCAGCAAAGCCACTGGACTGCAATTCTTTTTTCACTGTGAAGAAAACACTGAAAGCTGAAAAACAAATGAACGAAAAGAAGGAATCGCCGTTTAAACAAGTGACAATAAAAGCCTATTTCTCAAAGGAAAAAAAAAGCCTATTTCTCCATTGCTGAGATGTGGCTGGGGTGGGGGTGGGGGGGCTACCAGGCTGCTCAGGCATGAATTCTGTGACGGCATCAACTTATGGGAACCTCCCTCATAGTTTTGACTATGAAGCTCATCTTCACGACATTACAAATTGTAATTAAAAGTTCATAATTGTTACTGTCTGTCACATGGTAGGGTGACTACAGTTAGTTGTTGTGTGCTACAAATTTCACCAAGCTAAAACGAAGAATCTGAATGTCTTGTTCACAAAGAAATGGCGTTAGAAAAGACAGAAGTGTGAGGTCAAAGTATGCGGGAATCAGTCTAGCACATGCTGCCCCAGAGTTAAAATAATTTTCATGTTTTTATGTATGGCTACAATAAATGCCATTTTTTCACGGTTAAACACTCAGTAAAGGATCCTATTTTTGCAATGACTGAACATGGGAAGTTTTGGGGGGCAGTCTACGAGTCACAGTGCATTAATAATCAACATGGTATACTAGCAACAGCCTTGGGGTACAGGCTTGCTTTGCCTGGCGAGCAATCGCTCTGTTGCTCCTCGGGATTAGCAGGCCTACAGTGGCAAGCTAGCCTCTTCCCTCTGCCCCTGTTAATTCCAGTTATCTCACACCCAGTCTTGCCTCACTTACTTATGTAAATCTCCCGAGGTCTTTGCAGAAGCTAGATTTGTGGCTCTTGACATATAACATTATTGCAACAGAAACAAATCAGTCACAAGTTCAAAATGATGACCTTCAGAACTTCTGCAGTGCATAAATTAGTTAGCCAGAGACGTTTAAAATGTGCCAAAAAACCAGAGAGGAAACTTGATCTGGTTTCCTGATTCGGAGTCCTCGCTAGTCAGCGTTACATGGGAAATCGAAATAAGTTCTTTTGATGTCTTAGGGCTGCAGAGCAAATGGCTAATGATACAGGAGAGAGTTGTGAAGTGTGTGTGTGTGTGTGTGTGTGTGTGTGTGTGTGTGTGTGTGTGTGTGTGTAGGAGTGGGAAGCAAGCACTGTGCCTCTTTTTCTATATATAGTTTTGCCAATTGTTCCCATTCTGCAGGGTAAGGGTGAGCAGAACATTGACTCTTTTGGGCCTCAGTGGCTTTCACCCTGGCCACCCAGTGGAAGGTTGTTATTCTCCAACAACCTTGTACCAGCAACATTCTTCATGACATCCGAACCTTAACTGATCTTGATGACGTACACGGCTACATTTAAATGCTGTTCAGGTTGACTACATGGAAAGACAACTTGGGTTCATTAGTTCCCTGTGGAGGAGCCCAGCATCCTCTTACGGAGTCATGGGAGACAAAGCAGCCAGATGAGTGGCAAATCTGAAACACTGGTGTTTACACACGGCAAGCTTGTTTCAGTCTAGGTTTCATTCATGCTCTTGTAGCGCTGACGGTCCTCAAAGCTTGCAGCAGCAGGGCCAAGTAGAAGAGCTGGTACTCATGACAACTTCCTGACTTACAACACAGGCAAGTTATGCATCATTGGGTCTGAATTTTTTTCAAATATACATAGAAGGGTGTGTTGATGCTACCTTCAGTGGGCTATTGTCAAAGTTACATAATCTAACAGGGCTTACCACATAAAGGCCGGCAACAGATCTTTCCTTCCTTCTGAGTGAGTCATTATTTGACTTCATCCCTAAATTAGGGAGTGGGAAGGATACTGGTGAGAGACTTACTGCAGACTCATTCACACTAATTAAATAGCGAATGCTTAAACAAACCTCTCATAAAGGTAATTATTTCCTATAGTATTTATGGTATGATTTAGCATTATTTTATAAACTATAAATTCTGTCTCGGAGTGGCTGTCTTTATCCCAAATTACCATTTTCATTCCTATGGGAAAAATCCTTTCCAGATTTTAATTAGTCAACTGAGAAAAATGAAATTTTTTAATCAGTCAACTAATAAATGAAGGTTACAAACAGTGTCTACATTTCACCTTAACTATAAAATTTAAAGACTAGAAACCTATCACTGATCAATAATTATTTTTGATTACAGTGGGATTAAGAAAATATTTGGGGGGGAATGACACTTTGGAAGGCACATGGAGAATGAATGTGGCACCAATTATTCAGCCCTCAGACCTTCAGCTCTTAGAAAACAGCTTCAGAGCTAGTCCTCAAACCTCTTCCTGGCAGTGTCTGTGTGAATGATAAAATCTGGCTTAAACAGTGATATTCCAGTTCAGAGTCCAGAATTCAAGTCCTTCATTCCTGTTGTGAAATTAACCCCTCCAATTTAAACAAGCTATAGTAGTACCTACTGTAGTAAGAGGCGTTACTTATTGAAAATTCTAACTGTCCTAGCCAAGGTCATGCTAGACCGATTATAAGTAGCAAAACCCAAGCTAGAGTTGTCTACTCAACCTACAGTAACAAACTAACTAGCTGTGGTTCTAGGTAGTAAATGGTGACTATGTAGAGAGGTGCAACGGAATGTTTCAAAGAGTAGGATTACGACAATTGAATTCAACGTTTTATAGAGAAAGAAGAGCCCAATTTTTCAGCTTCAAAAGAAATAGAACTATCACAGGTCTTTAAGCATCTTCTTTAGGGAGAAAGAGAATATAAACATATGCACACATAAATACATTGCACACCTACAGAATACCTTCAGAAAGTCTAGATGGGTCTTCAAGTGTCTGTCTTCTATTAGAAGGTCAGAAAGGATAGCTGCCATGCAGATAAACAATCATTTGCTGGCAACATCCAACGGTTTATTCTGAAAGAAAGCACCTTTCTAAGATGCCCAGGTTGAGTAATAGGACAACAGAAAAAACACCAGTGGACAGACATAAACTCAAAAGTAAACAGACCCAGAAAGAATTTTAAGAGCTCTCTGCAAAAACTATAATGTACAGTCTTTTAAATAAATTGGGACGGAGGGGAGCCAGCCAAGGAATTGTGAGATGGATACAGTGCAAAAGGTCCATCAAGGAAATGAGAAAAGATGGCAGAGAGGCTCAATTAATTCTTCACTTCAGTCATCCCTGAAGAAGACGTTAGGGAGTTCCCCACTCTGAAATTGCCTTTTGACAGAGACAGGTCAGAGGTAAGAGAACAAATAACACTAAAAGCACAAGGTGTGCTCAAATGAATTGGCAAGTGAAGGCAGATAGGTTGTACACTGGCACCCTGGCCCCTGGCCAGGCATCTAGAAGAAATGGAAGGGTAAAGAGGGCTCTCCCCAGGCAATGTGCAGCTGTCAGAAGAATCCTATGAATGTATTTGACTTTATATTCGATAATATGCAGAATTTTCATGAAGCAGCTGGGTCATGAAATATTTGTACAAAAATTGTAGAATTCTCGAGCGAAGCCTTTGTAGATGGGCTGCTATACATGGGTAATACATAGAGTCCTGTTACTTGCTTTCAGGTTCCATAAGAAGGCAGCCACATTTGGTGCTCTGAGCTTTCTGCTTCAAGGAGTTATTAAGAAATTTGACAAGTCAGAACTACAAACAAAAAGTGAGGTGAAAAAGAATTATGGTGCTGAGGACTGAACCCATAGTCTCATCCATGCTAGGTAATGAGTGTGTCTTTAGCACCTAAAAACAAAATTTGACCTCAAATCATGACCTTGACCCAAGCTAATGTTTATTTGTGATTGCTTAAAGTGAGAAGTCACAAAGCAGAGAGAAGGCCTACTAATGGTAGAAGGAAGGTGGATTAATCTACTAAAGTAGGTGGAAATTCCCAGATACAAGGAGAGGGAGGATCCAGAATGGATTTTGCACTGAAAGAGGAGAGGGAGCTGGGCGGTGGTGGTGCACGCTTTTAATCCCTGCACTCAGGAGGCAGAGGCATGGGGGATCTCTGTGAGTTCAAAGTCAGCCTGGTCTACAAGAGGTAGTTCCAGTACAGCTTGGGTTATTATACAGAGAAACCCTGTCTCAAGAAACAAAACAAACAAATATGAAAAAGAAAAAAAAAGAAAAAGAAAAGAAAGAAAGAGGAGAGGGGAATGGTCACAGTATGCAGATTAAGACTGCTGAGTCCCATGGTGCTGAAAGATGTGGGAAACATTTCATTGGTTAGACCTGAGGTTAGCCAATGGAACACAGACAAATGAGTTTCCTCATGGATTCATGCTTTCACATGGTGGGGGCAGTCTTGGCAGAAACATTGGCTAGTTGAGGAGTCCAGGTACCAATGGGAACTGCTACTGTACACTCAGAATTTGGTTCATGCCTTGACTTTGAGTTCAATTATCATGATTATATGCTTCAACTATTTTGAGTGGGATTCAGAATTCAGAAATGTGACATTGGTTGTATATTAGTGTTATCAGAAAATGCTTGGCCTGCTCCTATGACTTATCAGAGTGAAACCAGAAATACATTTTTAAAAATAGAAATCATCACTGATTAATCCATTTGGATTATTTGACTGGGAAAGTAAGCCTGAGAAAAATCACAAATTTAATTTATCTTGCTGTTCAAAAGACATTTGCCAACTATGACAAGAGCTATTTAAACTTTTTCGTCTCTGTTTTGAATAATAAAACATCTTGCATCTTCTGGAAAGGTCATAACTTGTGATAGCAGGGACCTAAAACATTGACCACCCAGATGTAACAGATGTTAACATTTTATTTTGTTTACTTCAGATCCTATTATAAAAATAAAAATGTAACACTGTACATGGAGCTTCAGTCCCAACTTCAATTTTTTTCTCTTTCTTTCAACATTAAAACCTAAATCTAGATTTATATGGCTTTTATCTTCATTTTTCCAGAAACATTTATTCTTTGCAAGTTTGAATGTAGGCCATGCTCTTCTAATATTTAACCGTCTATCATGATTCAAGTTTCTTTCTCCCTTTCTCTGCATTCATTTAAAACAGGAAGTGAGAGACTGGAGATGACTCTGTGACTTAGAGCAGACATTGCTCTTATAGAGAACTGTAATTCAGTTCCCAGAGCCAGTATCAATCAGCTGGAGCGTCATTCAACAGCTCTGTACATGTGGGCACCTGCACACTATGCTCACATGCCCATACACAGATACACAGACATATCCACATACACATAATCAAAAATAAAATGCAATCTTTAAAACACCCCCCACAGAAGAAATTGGCAGTATATTTCTCTTTGAACAGATTTCCTGTAATGTTCTGTCCAGTGCGTACTTTTCCTGGGAGCAGTGCTAAATGATGCTTCAGAGTTTTTCTTTTAAATTTTTGATTTTTTAAATTTATGGATGTATAACAAAAATTTTTTAGTTCCATATATTTAGTTATTTTATCTTTTTCTTCTATTTCTAATTTAATTCCATTATGTTGTGTAAAATATTTTACTTGAATTAGATCATCATAAATTTATTGATAGTTTACTTTATAGCAAAATGTGGTTCACTTTGATAAAGATTTTATGTAAATTTTAAAATCATATGTGTTCCACTATTTTTGAGTTTATTATTCTATAATTGTAAAAAGTTGATTTTGATTGATAAAATTGCTCATAACTTTAATATTTTATTCAGTTTACATATTGTTCTCTTGATTATTGAGAGGGATATTAACATCTTTGGCCACTTTCTTTCTTTCTTTTCTTAGTTTAGTTTTTGTAATGGTGTCAGCCAAGTCTTGGCCATTGCGTAGACTGAACAAAGAGTTCTACCACAGACAGACCTAAATCTTTGAGGTTAATTGTAGACTTTCCTATTTCTTAGTGCAATTCTATCACATTTTGTCATTGTATTTTGAGGCTGTTGTCAAATGAATAACCTCTTATAGTTACTATATCTTTTAGATGAATTGAGTCCTTTATCAACACAAATTTACCTTCCTTATCCTTGATAATATTCTTTCTTCTAAAATTCACATTTTCTGATACTAATACAGAAATTCTGTGTTTAAATTAAACTCACTGGAGCGAGTTTCCATGCCACAGAGAAGAGGCAGCTGGCGCCTGGCAGATCGTGTGAAGGAGAACACAGCCCAAGTATGGAATGAGGGTTCCCTCCAGGGCTTGGCTGAATACAGGTAGATGATGTCCTGAGAACTGTGCTCACTGCGGGAAGAGCCATGGGTGAGGAGCATTGGAGCCCAGTAATCAAAAAGAATTGAACCATTCTATGGTCATTCCAAAGATAAAACTTTTAAGATCAGACATTTAACCAAAGCTTACAAAGCATGAAAAGTATCAGGAAAATATAAACCACTAGGAGAAAAATAGCAATTAATCAAATTCATTGCAGACCTGAAGCAGATGTTAGAACTAACAAAGACATTAAAACAGCAATTATAACTGCCTTCCATATGTTTTAGACCTTAAGAAGAAACATAAAACTATAACAAGAGACCCAAGGAGGAATTTTTAGAGATTAAAAACTACAATTGTGATCATAAAAAGACACTGAAAATGATCAGTGAATTTGGAGACATGCAGCAGAAACTGAAGAAAGGGCCACCGACAAGAAACTAAATAATTTTTTTACTAAGTGAAACATCAGTGCCCTGTGTAAACTCCTCACGCTGTCTCTGGTGAGTGGCTTAGGATTCCCTGAGAAGGACGGCTGGCAAGTGTTTCTAAGGTGGAAAGTAAAGGAAAAAAAAACAAAGGAGGATGAGCCAAGTTCCAATAACTAGATGGCACAGCTAACTATGCACACCTTCATAATCACACTGAAGATAAATAGGTTAAGCACTCTGGTTGCAAATGTTCAGAGACAGAAGAAAAAGCAGAATAATTAAGTGCAGGTTACAGTAAAGACTATAAAGTAGTGAGAAAATACGCTGACCATAGAGGAATGAAAAAAAAAAACTAGTGTGTTAACATAAATGGTTAATGTTAACGATGGTGTTGTTTGTCTAACTGTGTCCTACCTCCCAGGGACAAGCCAGCATTGCTTTGTGACCATGGAACTATTGTTTCCTATACTTTCTTGGTTTTTTGTTTGTTTGTTTATTTAATGTTAGAATTCCTATTTCATACACTTTATTGATTTTTGGTTTATTTCATGTTAAAATATAAATTTATATTCTAAGATTTTAATATAGACACAATTCAGTCTCATAAATTCATTTTAAATGTGACTGTAAAATATACGATTATAGTATAATTGGGTAAATTAGAAAGTTTTCCTTTACTCTCTGCTACTTCTTACTCTTCCCCCATTATCTTATGACAGAAATTCAGAATATAATGTGTGTTTGTGTGTGTGTGTGTGTCAAATATTCTAAGAAAAAGCAATGTCACTCTTTTTTCATTCTCTAATATGGGACATAAAACTTTCAATGGTAATATTTTTTAAATTATCAAATATTATAAATTCAGAGTGTATCCTAATTTGTACATTTAGTGAGTTTGTCTATTGAAAGATTAATTAATTGTACTGTTTTCTACTATGACCTGCAATGATTGCAATGTCATCTCTAAAATTTATATTGAAATTTAATTGCCACTGTTATGCTATTGTCAATTGACAACATTAAAAAGTATTTCATGGTCATAAGGACTCCACTTCTGCCAACACAGTGATAATGCTTCCTGTAAGTAGATTCAGAAGTGGGTGCTTTGCTGTGACAGTGAGCCATCTCCATAGCTCTAAAGTTTGCTATTCTTTTGCCAGCTTATGCACAGCACAGAAGCTATTGTCAGATGCTGGCCCCATGCCTTGAACATCCCAGACATCTGAATTGTGAACCAGATAAACTCTTATGGCTTACAAATCAAACAGTTGAGCCAGTCAGCAGCTAAGAGTCCTCAGGGCAGGCTGCTCCACTACTGCCACCACCCATTGGACCCTATAACCTACAGGACACACTCAGTTGTCCAACTCGCTGAACTTATTATCCTCTCCCTGGTCAACCATCTCCATCAAAATTAGCAGCTCCTAGAGGCACAAGCACCACCCAAACGTTTGGAAGCCCTTGAGGTACAAGCACTACCTGAACCAATTAGAAGAAGAGTGGCCTCCCCAGGAAAAAGCCCTCTCCAGCAACCTCAGAAGATTCTACAGACACAACTGCTACCCACACCAGCTGGGAAAACAGCACAGGCAAAATCTCCACCAGCTTGAAGAACAGACACCATAAGCACAGGCACAACCTGCTCCGGTTGAAAGAATGGACCCCATAGGCACAAATGAAGCCCACACCAGTCAGAAGAGCTAGATAATGTGCTGAAACTAGGAACCCAAACCCCTGCACATTTCAGTTAAGACAGCCCTATTCGACCAGTCAATCATCAAAACCCTTTGCATTCAAGCCAAAAGACAATAAAAGAAAGAGACTATAAAGGAAAAAATGACCCATCCAACAAGATATCACAAGAATTAACACCTGTTTCTATAATCACCCCAAACCCAGATAGGTAAACAGCAGTGTAAGACTACATTCAACAACATAGAGAGCAATATGGCACCACAGAACCTAATGATTCTACAGCAAGAACTCAACATCTCAACACAGATGAAGCAGAAGAAAACAACCTTAAAGATAACTTTGTGAAGTTAACAGAGGCCCTTAGAGAGGAAATGAAACATTCTCCTAAAAAATTGGGGAAAGAAAAACAAAAAAATTGGAACAAATCAATAAATCCCTTAAAGAAAGCTAAGGAAAAAAAACAATCAAACAGGTGAAGCAAACAGCTCAAAACTTGAAAATTGAAATGGAGGCAATAAAGAAAAAATAGACTGAGGGAGGGACTTCTAGAAATGGAGAATCTGGGCAAGGAAACAGAAACTATAGAAGCAAGCATCTCTAGTAGAATAACAGAGATGGAAAAGAGAATCTCAGATGTTGACGATACAATAAAGGAAATAGATTCATTGGTTAAAGAAAATGTTAAATATAAAAAATTCTTAACATACAGGAAATCTGGGACACCATAAAAATACCAAACCTAAGAATAATAAGGATAGAAAAACAAGTATTGCAGCTCAAAGGCACAGAAAATATATTCCACAAAATCATAGAAGAAACTTTCCCAACCTAAAGAAGGATATGCGAATGAAGGTACAAGAAGCTTAAAGAACATCAAATAGACTGGATCAAAAAAAATGTACCCTTGTCACAGAATAATCAAGCCACTAAACATACAAAATAAAGATTATTAAGAGTGCAAAGGAAAAAGGTTAAGTAGCATATAAAGGTAGACCTTTCAGAGTTACATTTGACTTCTCATTGGAGACTCTAAAAGCAAGAAGGTACTAGAAGACATTTTGGAGACACTAAGATATCACGGATGCCAGCCCAGACTACTATCCTCAGCAAAACTTTTTGACACCATAAATGGAGAAAACAAGATATTCCACTACAAAACCAGATTTAAACAATACCTATCCACAAACCCAGCCCTACAGAAAGTAATAGAAGGAAAACTTCAACCCAAGGGAGTTAGATGAAAACACTGACAATAGATAATTCCACACCAGCAAATCCCAAAGGAGGGAAACACACACACACATACACACACACACACACACACACACACACTAACACTACCATCAATAAAACAACAACAACAAAAATATAACAGGAATTAACACTCACTGCTCATTGATATCTCTTAATGTCAATGGACTCAATTCACCTATAAAAAGACACAGGCTAATAGAATGGATTAAAAAAAAGTTCCATCCTACTGATAGATACATGAAACATACTCAACTGCAGAAACAGATATTACTTCAGAATAAAGGAGTGGGGAAAGATTTTCCAATCAAATGGACCTAAGAAACAAAGTGGTATAGCTATCCTAACCTCTAACAAAATAGACTTCAAACTAAAATTAATCCAAAGAGATGTGACATTTCATATTCATCACAGGAAATATACATCAATATGAACTCAATTCTGAAAATTTATGCCCCATAACAAGGGTACCAACATTTATACCAGAAACACGGTTGAAACTTAAATAATACAACACACCCCACATAACACCTCACTCTCACCAACAGGTCTGTCAGACAGAAATTTAGCAGAGAAATAAGGAAACTAACAGATGTTATAGAGCAAATGTTATTAACAGACATATATAGAACATTTCATCCAGATGCAAAAGAATATACCTTCTTCTCAGAACCTCACTGAACCGTCTCTAAAATTTACCACGTACTTGGTCACAATGCAAATCTCAACAGATAAAAAAATAATTGGAACAATCCCTTGTCTTTTATCAGATCACCTGAATTAAAGCTAGAATTCAATAACAACACAAACTACAGAAATCCTGCAAAATTATGGAAACTGAACAATGCTCAACAGAATTACCACTGGGTCAACAAAGTAATAAAGAAATTAAAGACTTCCTAAAATTCAATGAAAACAAATGCACAATGTACCCAAACTTACACTATGAAGGTAGTGCTAGAGGCAAGTTTATGGCACTAAGTGCCTACATAAAGAATTTGGATCTTGCCAAACCTAAAATGACCCCCTTAAGGTAAATAAGTTATTCCCTTCTCCAATAACCACCCTTCCTCCATCTCTACCCTCCCTCTCCCCCCCCCCGCTTTCTCCAGCCCTTCACTTCTTCCTCTCCTTCCCCCTCTCCCCTTCCCCTACCCCTTCTCCCCTCCCCCTCCCCCTCCCCCTGTGCTTTCAACTTTTTCCCCGGTGATCTTGTTTGCTTCCAATTTCCAGGAGGATCTATATATGTCTTTCTTTGGGTTCACCTTGCTACTTAGCTTCTCTAGGCTTGTGAGGTATGAGCTTAATGTCCTTTGTTTATGGCTAGAATCCATTAATGAGTGAGTACATACCATGCTCATCTTTTTGGGTCTGGGTTATCTCACTAACAATAGTGTTTTCTATTTCCATCCATTTGCCTGCAAAATTTAAGATAGGTTTGGCAAGATACTTGGCTCTAGAGGGGATCCCAGGTGTCCACAGGGGTGTTCCCAGCTAGGTATTTGGGCACCAGAGGACAGGGTGCCTGAACTAGCCTTGTCCCATAGTCACATTGATGAATATCTTGATCATCACCATAGAAATCTTGTCCAATGGATGGAGATAGAGGCAGAGACCCACATTCACATCAGAGCAA
>JAQHUG010000163.1:1580331-1633580 GCA_028555095.1 Dicrostonyx torquatus
GACCTTGAAAGTACAACACTCAACTACAGATGGAACAAAAAATAATGCCAGGATAGCCAGAACAAGCCTGTACAATAAAAGAACACCCAGAGGTATTATCATCCTGGACTTCAAGCAGTACTACAGAGATATAGTAATGAAAACCACATGGTATTGGCATTAAAATAGACAAGCTGATCAATAGAATTGCATCAAAGACACAGATGTAAATCTCATACCTATGGGCATCTAATTTTTGATAAAGAATCCAGAAATACACAATGAAAAAAGAAAGCATCTTCAACAAATGGTGCTGATCTAACTGGATGTCAGAATGTGGAAGAAGACAAATTAATCCATGTCTACTACCCTGCACAAAACTCAAGTCCAAGTGGATCAAAGACCTCAACACAAAACCAGACACACAGAACTTGTTAAATGAGAAGGTGGAAAAGCCTTTAACTCATTTTCAAAGGAGACAACTTTCTGAACAGAAACACTGATAGCAGATAACTCAGGCACTAAGAACAATAATCAATACATGGGACCTCATAAAACTAAAAAGTTTCTGTAAGGCAAAGAACATTGTCAATAGGACAAAATGGCAGCCTATGGCATGGGAAAACATTTTTACCAACCCTACATTTGACAGAGGCAAATATCCAAAATGTATAAGGAACTCAAGAAACCAGACAGCAACAAATCAAAAAATTCAATTAAAAATAATATATATATATATATATATATATATATAAAGAGAATTCTCAACAGAGGAATCTCAAATGGCTGAGAAAAACTTTTAAAATGGTCAACATCTTTAACTGTCTAAAAGAATGAATAAAGAAAATGTGGTACATTTACACAATGAAGTACTACCCAGTTGTCAAAAACATGACTTCAAGAAATTTGAAGGCAAATGGATGTGACTAGAAAAGATCATGGAGGTAACCAAGAGCCAGAAAGAAAAACCTTGTATGTATTCCCCTATAAGTGAACATTAACTGTTAAGTGAAGGACAATCATGCTGCAGTCCACAGACCCAGACAGGTTAAGAAACAAGGCAGACTCAAGGTGTGGGAGAATAACACATGGATCTCCCTGGGAAGGGGAAATATTTTGTGGACGAATTGAGGGCTGGTGGGGATTGGAATAGGAGGGATCAAGGAAGGAGAGACAGAGGGAGACAGTATTGAGAGAGACAACTGGAATTCTGGGGCATTTAGGGTTCAATGTAGAAACCTAAGACCGTGGAATCTCCCTAGAATCCACGAGAGTGATCCTAGCAATGTTTCCTTGCAATGGAAGATCCAGAGCTTATACTGCCCATCTTCTGTAACCAGGCAATGCTCCTGGCAGTAAAAGTGCTGGGGCAATGGTGGTGCAGAACTTGGAGTAGCCAAGTCACAACTTGTCCAAATTGTGGTCCATGCCACAAGAGGGAGTCCATGTCTGACACTTCCTGAGTGACCAGGAGCCAGAGGCAGGACATTCCAGATAGAGCCAACATGGCTGACAAAAAAAAATCAATGACATGATTCCTACTAATATTCTGCTATGTTCATAAATAAGTGCCTAGCCCAGTTGTCATCAGAGAAATGACATTCAGCAACTGATGGAAGAGACCCACAGCCAAACACTAGGCAGAGCCAGGGGAAACCCACAGAAGAGGGGGAGGATGAATTGTAGGTGCCAGAGAGCTCAAGGACAACACCAAAACATGAGCCACCGAGTCAGCTGAGCGGTGCTCATAGGGGCTCACAGAAACTGGAATGACAAACACAGACCTCATGTGGGTTTGAGTTAAGACCTCTGCATGTACCTTACGGTTTTGTAGCTGGGTGTTCTTGTGGGCCTCCTAACAGCGGAAGGAAGGTATCTTTGACTCTTTGGCCTGTGCTTGGGACCTCTTCCTCTTACTGGGTTTCCATGTTCTGCTGTGATATGAGGGTATGTGCCCAGTTTTATTTTATCTCCTTAGGTTATTTCAGTGGATATTTCTAGGAGGCCTGCTTTTTCTTTCTTTCTTTCTTTTTTTTTTTTTTAAAAAAAAAGGAAATAGAGGAGGAGTTGATCTGGGGGAGAGAAATGGGGAGAGGACCTGAGAAAACTGAAGGGAGAGGAAATGACAGCTGGGAAGTAATGTATAAGAGAAGAATGAATGGTAAATATATACAGACTAATGATGATGATGATGATGATAAAAGGGTCCCAGGTTAGGGCCAATGAGGTGGCAAGAGGCTCGCTGTGTGAGCTTGGGGCTCAGTTCAGTCCCTGGGACCCAGGCAAAAATAGAAGGACAGTACGAACTGCACGAGTGTCGACACATGTTCTGCCTCCTCCATCTCTTTCTCTCTTTTACACACACACGCACATGCACACACACACACACACACACACACGCACGCACGCACGCACACCCCCCCAACACACAGTAAAAAAAATCTTTAAAGGGAAAATTAATTCTACCATATGCTTTCTTCCTGACAGAAAATAGGTACTTGCCTATTTCTAAAGCAGCTTCTCAGTTGAATTGATCGTCGATAGGTGTTGAAATTTTAATTCAAGCTTTCATGCAAGGAGGAAGTCTTAGCTTTCTCCTTGGTTAGAATTGTATAAGAAACTACAGGTAAACAGAAAATATTGTGAATTAGGCATAAGAAAATATGGTTAGTTCAAAGTCACGTGACTCGGTAGAAGACTCATTTACTGGATAAATAAAATCTAACTTCAGAGTAGGGGGCAGCTAAGCTTTACAAATTCATCACAAAGAAAATGCGACTTTTGACAGCATTTTATAAAAATGGAAAATTT
Organism: Dicrostonyx torquatus; assembly: GCA_028555095.1. Lineage (NCBI taxonomy): Eukaryota > Metazoa > Chordata > Mammalia > Rodentia > Cricetidae > Dicrostonyx > Dicrostonyx torquatus. The sequence goes on from JAQHUG010000163.1 coordinate 1,583,122, forward strand.
TCTCTCTCTTCACACTGACCACCTCGGAAAAGTCAGGTGTATGGAGGTGATGTGGAGAGTGGAAAGCGATTTACTACAGAGAGGTCCGGTGCCTTGCTGGAGCCTGGGGCTGAAACACGCGGTTGGGAAGCTCCCTCCCTTGTCTCCCTTGTCCTTCACCAGCTAGGCACCTCCGCCGCTGAGTCCTCAAAGCACCTCCGAAAACGCCTTTCCCTTTGTTACTCCACTTCCCTGTGTCTGAGTAGTTAGGTAACCATAAAGCTTCTTACGCTACTGTACAGGGGTTCGAGACTTTGGTATACACAGTGCAATTTCTCTTGAGGGCTTCTCCGTGATTGAAGTAGGTGAGAGTCTTCAAAGAGGGAACCTGTTTTTCTCCCACACACAGTACAGGCAGACGGATGTAGTTCTTTGAATAACTCTTAGAGAATGTTTTTCCTAACTTCTTAACAACCAGAGAATTTTCACCGGAAATCGTTCATGTTTTTTCAGCCATTTTATTCAGACCTTCGCGGTGGCTCTCTGACCTGCAAGGGATAATTGGACATACAGCTGCACGTGTGCTGGCTTTAAGAGCTCCCCAACCTGTGCTGAAGTCAGGGTGCTAGCTCTTCCGGCCATCGGCTGACTTCTTAGAAGATGACTGTTAGAAAGGCCCTGAAATTAGGCCCGGAATTATGTGTGAAGTCAAAACGTGGGGTCATTCGAAGGTCTCCAATGGCCTGACTTTAACCTCTGTTTCCCCACTCTTCTCCAACAACGGTAACATTCTCTAGGCAAAAGGTTCATTGTGAAGAGGACCCTTTTTTCAACGTGACTAGAGTGCCTTTGTGAGCAGCTCACGTTTCCTTTTCTGGGTGATTGTAAATAATACTTTCTCTTGCTTGGTTTACATTATACTATAATGTACAGGCGCATAGATACTTCAGAGGTGATTGGTTTTTATTAGTTTGATTGTTTTAGCTATATAGCTATAGTCAGTACATTGTGGCACTTCAACGGGAGAGGTCAATCAGGTCTAATGCCTGGGTATCCCCCTCTACCCACTGCCCTAGTAAAGATACAGACCACATTTTCCATAACCCTAGGGAATTCACTCCTGGCCTACTTGTCCATGCAATCCGGAGGTCTTTCATAACCTGATTTCTACATCACAGGTGCATTTCTCCTGGATTTGAACTTTGCGTTGTTGGGATTATATGCTATGCACATTACTAATACGACAGCAACATTTAAAAATATTTTTTCTAGTCCTTGTTTTATAAATACTAGTTGTAAATAATATAAATAATGTAAATAAATATATGGTGGGTTTAAGCTACGTACATGCCATACCACATGTAATTAGCTTAAAGGACATCTTTTTTTTAGTTCATTTTCTTCTTCATCCTTTACATGGTTTCCCGGCATTGAACTTGGATCATCCAACTGCAGTCATCCTAGCTCTTTTCTGGGTCTTCATTTTCAGTAATGACTTGTGTTTTGCTTTGTTTTATTTCACTTATTTGGGATAGGGCCTATAGCTTCAGACTCCACTGTAGCAGAGGGATGACCATGCAGTTCTGATCCTCCTGCCTCCACTCCCAAGTGCTGGATTATGGAGTCTACTGTTCTGACAGATTTTAGGTGGTCCTGGAGATCAAACCCAGGGACTTGTACAAGCTAGACAAGTACTGATACCAACTGGCCAACATCCCCACCCTCTGATTAGCAGATTTTCAGTTTTTAAAAAGAAGAGGGCAAAGCCAATGAATAACATTCAGAACCAGGGTTAAAATTGTCTGTGGAGGACTAGACAGCCAATATCACTGACATTCTGGATCAGTAAGTCTCTAGTTCACAGGCTTCTCTTCATCTTTCATTCTCTTTCTCGTTTTCCCCCACAATCGTTTGAAATGTAATTACTATGCTCAGTTTAAGGACTAAATACAGCAGACTGAGCTAGTAGCTCACTAGCTTGTGGTTTTATTTACTCTTTATTTACCCAGGGCTCATTGAATTGTTACCTTTTTCTTTCTTGAATTCAATTAAACATTTCTGTATTCACTTCCCAAATGCAGTCCTATGAAGAATGAAAAGGATATTCTTCTTCCACTAACTTAATCTGTACATATTTTATAAGGAAACACAGTCCCAAGCATGAAAAATATACTATTTTCTAATAGAAGTATACAAAGTTGGGTGTACTTTTATTTTTAGATGTTCAGGTGTTTTGCTTGCATGTACTGTGCACCTCATGTATGCCTCTTGTCCACAGGGAGCCAGAAGGGGGCAATAGATGCCTTGTAGTTGGAGTTAAAGACGATTATGAAATGTTGTGTGTGCTAGGAATCAAACCAAGATAGATACTCTATAAGAACCAAAGTACTCTTAACCCCTGAGGCATCTCTCCATTCCCTAGATGTAAAATCTAATAAATCATGACAATTTATTTAAAAAGTACCCAGGTATTAGCTGTATTCCAGTCATCTGTTCTTCCTCATCTTATTTAATCAATTAGTCTTCTTGAAAGATCTTCCTCATCGCCTTAAATGTTACTTGGTAGATTTTTCCAGCTTCTTCATCATTGCCTTGGCCTTTGGTATGATGGATCTTTCCAGATCCTTCTAGTAGTAAAACTATAAGAAGTGCTTTCAGAGCTTAAACATGAAGCCTGTTAAAATCTTGGTTGTGCCTGCCAAAAATCAGAACACAGGTAGCAGGCACTATGCTCCCACCCTAGCTCAAAATCTACCAGTCATCCTGTCAACACATACCATCCATCTTGCTCTGTGGGATGTTTGATCTTATCTCTCTGCGATTAGAGCCAGCAAATGTGCTAATTGTGACCTTATGCAGCAACTTTAGTATCTCTGAAAAGGATTAGTTTCCTCATAAAAGATGAGTCAGCCTTCCTCTGCCAGGCCATGGAGTTTTATTATTTTGGAATAACCTCTATCTTTGGAAAACTCTAGCTAATGTCTAGAGTTAAGCATTGCCGGAATCCCACACCATGAACCAATGGGCTGGAGTCCAGTATGGATCTAGTGATCTGAGGGATTTATGTTCTTCTCTTTCCTTTCCTTTGTTAAACTTCAGTCTCCACCATTAAAAGATCCTAGGGTTGATTGCAGTCTCTGCCAGCAACTCTTGGCAAAGCAAGGACTTCAGGAACACACATCTTGCTTTGAACGCACTGAATCAGGACTCAGATAGTCATGTGTTGAAGGGCGATGCCTGTCATTAACACTGCAAATACAAGACCCAGCTTGCCAAAAGACTATTAAGCAAGGTGAGGAGGATGGAGAGGGTGAAGCAAAAGGAGAGGGAGAAGAGGAGAGGAGAGGGAGAGGAAGAGCATTCTTTTGAGAGCTCCCATCAACAACTAAATTTTAATGAATGGAACTCATTAAACAATGAGTTTAATGACAATGTAACATGGAAATCTGCCTAGGAACTTGAAGATCTAACAGACTAGCCAGAGTCTCAGTCCTTAACTGAGCATTATTCACACAAATGTTGTCTCCTGCTGGAACTCATCTCTTAGCCATGGTTATGCTCTAAGCATCAAGGTATTTCATACTCTGTTGTTTGACTTCAGATATATTTTGTCTCTACTCCTTATTGGTCTACAGGGAGAGAGAGGTTGCGAGTAGAGAACAAGACAACACATCTTTAAGTTTGCTCTAAATACCATCTTGCAACATGGCTGATTACATAAATTTGAAAGAAATACTATCCTGGAGCATTTTGTAGAGCAGATCCTGTTTGTACATTTAGAAATAAATATGTAAAAATATGTGTCTATGTGCGCTAGATGCTTTCTTTTCGCACTGTGTAGAATTTGTCCTTTCTACAATATGGATGCTTTGTTTTACAGACAAAACATATGAAGAGGCTATTCAATTACCAAAATAAGAAAATCTCTCTCTTTTTTTCCAGCAAGGTACTGCTCACTACATTCTCCGGAGTATCAAATTGAAAAATCCACATTGGAAGAGCCTCAAAATCATAATTCAACTAATCAAGAGATACAATTACAAATTGTATTCTTCTGTACAAATTTCATATAACTTGAAAAATTAAATGTTTATTTTCTCTGTTCCCATTCCTTTTTTCTAAAGCACATAAGATGCTAAGGGAGTATGTGTGATATGTATGTATTTATATATGTGTGTGTGTGCATTTATATGTGGCCAAGAACTGAGTGGGTAGGGGTGGGGTTTAACACTGTGTCTCCCACTGAGGAGTGGGAAGAGATGTCATCTGAATTTAACATAGACACAAAGAACTCCATGATTTATACTTGTTCTCTACAGACTGTCTTCTCTTAAGACTGAATTTTCTCTCACCAGACAAAGCAGAAAAGCAAAGACTGACTGCCTACAGATGTCCTATAAGCTATTACTTAAGCCCCTCTTACAAAATTTTCTTTAGTTCTAGGAGTACAGAAGGAACTCAGGGGCTAAGAGCACTTATTGTCTCTTAGAGGACCAGAGTTTGGTTCTCATGGAGCTCACAACCCTCTGCAGTCCCAGGGGCCTTCTGGCTTCTGTAGGTGTCCACAGGCATTCTCGTGTATGTACCTACAAATAAATAAGATAAATCTTTAAAAACATAAATAAATCTTTAGTTCTGTCATAAACCTAGAACATGTGCTGACAAGAAATAATAACAGGGAATGCCATAATCAATTAATATAAATGCATTTTGCTCAACCAATTTAATATGAAAAGGAGACGTTTGTTATGGCGTTTTCTAAATTGTGCGGCAGCCTTTTGAAGTAACTGTTGTTGTGATGTGATGCACCAATACGAAAGGGTAAATCAGAAGTAGTTTTAAACACATGTTTCTAAACTAAAACTCAAACTACATTATTTTTCTTGTGATCATTAACCTTCATGGTGGGAGAAACAGAGTTTCAGATTCTTCCAAAATGGCATTTTCGCATATTGGATTATTTCATCTTTACATGACTCCAAAATCGGACATTATGGTCATTTCTTCATAGCTGTGAATATAAGCTATCCGCGGGCTGGCTGGCCAGCACCACAGTCAACAGCACACCCTTGCCACGGCTGAAACTAGAACGGAGAAACGAAAGCTCACAGCGCTCACAAGGTCACGTGGGTGGCCTGTGTTCCATACCCAACTCCAATCCAGGACACCCCCCGCCCCGCCCTTTGAAATTCTGTTGTGCTCCCACGTGTTAGGCAGCCATTCCACCACTGACTCACATCCCAGAGGAGAGCATATTGTGACAGAGAAGCGAACATTCCTTCTAACTTCTGAAATTAAATCGGATCTGTGCTTCAAATTAGCCATCTTCTATTCAGTGACTAATCGATAGGCGGCTGCATCCTCTTTCGCCACCCACTGATTGCAGGAATAGCATGGCCTTTAAAGAGAAACGGGGAACCTTCTTCCTCCTCGGTTGCAACATCCTGGAATGAAAAGGAAAGAATAAACTTTGGGCCGCTCCAAGCGCTGCTCAGTACGCAGCCTAATTAAATACATGCGGTGGAGGGGCTGGTCTCCCTGGGTCTGCTGCTCTCTATCTCTGCGGCACAGAGCTGTGTCTGGAACACTTAGCGTATCTGCACTTGATCAACCAGAGGAAAACCAGACAAGTTTCCGGTACCCAAACAGGAAGCGAAAAACCTCTGTCTCCCACGGAAACCCTAATAAGCCGAAACTTTCTAGTGGAAAGCAGCTCAAAGCGCTGCAGTCCCACCCGCGGGGGTTGTTACTGTGAATTCACAGTCTAGAACCCGGATTCCTTGAAATTCAGTTTTAGCCACACTTCCCCTTTGATGTAGTCATGCCCAACACGACTTTGCATATCCTCGCGGCTGGCATAATGTGTGGAACAAAGCTTTATTTCGGCATTTGCTCATCGGATACACACCAATGACAGCGTCCTGATTTGGAAAAATCCCATTATAACAAACTCCAGATAACTCGGAATTTAGGTTCTGATACTCAGTTCCTGTCAAAGGTTCCACCTCAAATAATTCCTTCCAAAATTAGCAATGCTGAAACTCACCCATGCAGCTGACCACAAATTAAGACCAGACCTAGTCAAACAGTGAACAAATAAAGTGAGGACCGGTGTTTCGCGCGGACGGAGGAGCACAGGCTTGAGAGACAGTCCGACCAAGAAGGCCTCTCTCCCTGGAAGCGACAGTTGAGAATCTGTATTGTGAAGCTTTGTAGGTGTTTCTTAAAAGACAGGTTCACAGAGCCATCTCAGGGCTCTCTGGCACCTTGAGGGAGCTCAAATTTCTCTCGCACCTACACTTTTTTTATTGAGATATTTTGGGTTTTCCACGAAAACTCGTGGGAGTGAGATCATCATCATCACAGAATTTGACACCTAAACAGCAAAGGAAACTAATCACTGACGCTGCCAAGGAAGCCCCAAACTGCCGCTCATTTGGCAACTTGAATTGTCACACTTGAATTTACCTTTATATTGGTCTGGTTTAAAATAAAAGGCAAAATCTTAACGGGAATTAACCTATTCTGTACTAACCTACAGCACCGTGGGCAGAGAATCAAAGCGGAGGGACTAGGTACAGACTGTCATGCAACCACGGTTATACTGAGTCATATCATATTTCTTTTCATTTAAACAGCAATTTTATTATTGTGAGAGGCTTTAATAAACACCATACTTAGGGTGAAACATGGTGCCACAAGCTTATTGTGCCAGCACTTGGGAGGTAGAGGGAGGAGGATCAAAAGTTCAAGAGCCATCTGGGCTACACAGCGAGTTCCTGACCCAGCTACACGGCAAAACCCTGTCTCAAAAACACAAAAGCAAACAAACAAATGAAAACTGACGGTTTTTTTGTCTTTCCCCCGTATTCCCTCCAGCTTTCAGACGATAGAACTAAGGGCCAGAGAAACAGACTTGTCCGAATGCATGGAACTAGCAGACCTAAGACACAGGTTTTCCCTTCCCTCAACTTCATTGCTCCTTCTACATTTGTAGCTTTTGGGATATAGTGTGAAAATTGATTATATTAATCCTATCATGCTTATTAAAGATTGGAACTCGCCCTTATTTACTCCATTTCTGGTCAGGACTAAGAGTCCTACATAAAGAAGCAATTAGTCTTGAGAACAGGTTCCTAAAGGGCAACATAATCAATTTGATTCCCTGTATTACTGACATTGCCTGACTTCCTGACCACTTCCTCCACCTTTTTTCCATTTACTCCCTGCCCCTGACGTCATGAGGGTACATGGACAAATAACAGTTGCTTCTATTTCTGGTGTACAGTGTCATGTGTTGCTAGATGTCTGTGGTGATGCTAAAATAATCACTTTAGTTTTGTGTGCATGGGATAACATTTCAGATTCCCTCGGTATTTCTGTCCTTACGATTTATTTATTTTTAAATGTGTGTGTGTGTGTGTGTGTGTGTGTGTGTGTGTATTCATGAGCATGAGTTCAGGGGGCCCTGAGTGCCAATGACCAGATGTAATTCACCATGTAGGTACGAGGACTTGAACTCTGGGCCTGTAGAAGAGCAACCGGTGCTCTTACTATAGGTCCATCCCTCCAGCATGAGCATCCACATGAATCCCTCATATCCATTTTCTTATTTCTGAAATATTCAATACACTGTATTAGTTATGTTCACCATACTTTGTGGTTGGCTTCTGAAATGTATTTATATGGTTTGCCACTTTGTACCCCTAAACTACATACCCCCATTTCCCGCCCACCCACCCTATTCACGCACCATGCCAGTCTGCATCTAAAATTCAGTTCTTCTAGGGTCCTCACTTAGGTGAGACTGGGCAGCATTTGTTTTCCGTGTCAGGCTTCTTTCACATCATAGAATGACCTCCTGTTTTATCTGCGACAGGACTTTTTTCTTCTCTCACTAATACTCTTTATTACCCATCTACGTCTCTGTTGATAAGCAGCTTGATTCCTTATCACGCCTGTTGGGAAACAGGCTGCTATGGAAGCAGAGATAGTTTGTCCATGCGCTGACTTCAGTTCCTTTGCACACACAGACGGGAAGTGGCTGGATTAGATGGGAATCCCGTTTGTAATTTCTTTACAAAACCGTCCGTTTTACTTGTCAGAATGACTGTGCTCGTAATTTAAATCTCCTCTTTCTCCCCGCTTGCTGCTTCGTCTTTTTCATAATAGATATTAAACAGGCTGGACCCCCCTTTATTTTGTCGTTCGGGTCTCCTGACAGACAGATAATCTCTTCGTGCTTCTGCCCATCACTGGACCATGTTATTTCTGCTCTTGCAACTGAGTCTTCGCTCTCCTTACATGTATTTGATATGAAGTTCTCTCATCAGGTACAAAACATGCACAGTACTTCCTTTGGCTGCATGGTTGTCTCCTCTGCCTTTGTTTCCCCTGCATTTGATGCCTGCCTCTGTGGCATCAGATCCCAGCTACCAGCGCCTGCTCTCGCAGAGGGGGGCTTTGCCCTTGTGTTGACCTCCAGCAGTTGCACCATCTTGGGTTTAGGTTCAAGTCTTTGCTCCATTTTGAGTTCAGTTTTTTTTTTTTCTATAATGTGAAATAAAGTTCCAGTTTCATTCTTCTGTGTGTGGACGTCCAGTTTTCTCTGTACACTTAGTGAAGACTGTCCTTTCTTCATTGTGTGTTCTCGAAGTTTCTGAAACTCTATGGGCTTTAACTGCATTTCTTTCTTTCGAGGAATCTTATTCTGCTCCATAGGGCTATGTGTATGCTTATACAAACACTAAAGCTTTATAGTATATTTTGAATATGGGGAATAAGCTGATTTCAGTTCTGATATTTTTTATTTTTTGTATGTCTGTTTATTTTATTTTGTTTGTTTTTGTTTTTCAAGACAAGGTTTCTATATGTATAACTCTGACTGTTCTGGAATTTCCTTTGTAGACCAAGCTGGCCTCAGCTCTTGTATTTTTGCTGAAGTTGAATTTAACTGTTTGGAATAATTTTAACTCCCTGCAAATGTGGGTATTGCTGTTCTATTTTGTGGAAAATGTCACTAGAATTTGTCTCCATGGAGTCAGTAAATCACATTAGGCAGTATTTACACTTTAACAATATTAATTATTATAATCCATGAATTTTGCACATTACTTCATTTATCCACTTCTTTTAGAATTTCATTCATAAATGTTTTACAGCTTATAGATCTATCAACTCTTTAATAATTTATCACTAAGGTTAGTGGTTCTTTGAATTTTTTTTAAAGCTTTTATAAATGAGAATAGTTTCCTGATTACTTTGTAAAGGTTGTTATTACGTAGCATTCCCAGTCACACTGATTTTCATACGTTCATTTTATACCCTTCAACTTTAATAAAGGCATTTGTTCATTTAAATTCTTTAGTATGTCTAGGGTTTTCTAAGAGGGATATGGCAGCTGCATTCCTTTCAAGTTTCAGGTCATTATCCATTGTTTGCAGAATTGATCTGTCTAGGATGCTCAGTGCTATAGTGACCAGAAGTAGCAAGCAGAAGTGGTCCTGGTCTTGGAAAGGAAACCTCCAACTTTCTCTCATGGAGTGTGGTGTTAACAGTGGGCATCATGCGTGGCCTTTATTATCTTCCCAGATGAAAAGGTGTTGAAATTCCATTCCTCAGATGCTTTTTTTTCGGACTCTACCAGGAAGAATATAGAGTTTGTAGCCTCATTCTCCTAATGAGATGTATTATATTTATTGCTTCAACCTTTTGTCTAACCCAGAGACGACTTGCAATGGCCATTGTGTGTGGTCCATTGCATTGAGGGAAATATTTAATTTGTTTTGCTAGTGTTTTGTTAAGGATTTGTGGCCTATGGTCACTAGAAATATTTGATGGTGAGTTCTTTTTTTTTTTTTTTTTTTACAGAGTTCTTCTCTGACTTTTTAAGTTAATTTTTTTTTACCTAATTAGTTAGTATAGGTTAGTGTACAAAGTAATGGGGTCCGTGGTAGCATTTTTATACATTTGTGTCATATACATTGCTCCGCACTGCCTTCCTCCCTACCTCCTTCCCTCCCTGGCTGGTTTTGTACTTCTCCAGAACATTCACACTCTGTTTTCATGTCACATACTCTATTGCATTCTCTTTCCCCTCCCTTGAGATCTATTTTATTTTTTTTATGGTCCCCTCTGCATTCAATATCAGATTAACACTGCTCCATTTTCTCCAATATTTGGGGGATTGACACTAATTCTTCATTTAGGCATCAGGAAGCTCTCTTATGAGAAGCTTTTTCTTTGTTGGTAAGTTTGGTTGCTGACTCATATTTCTTGTCATTGTCCCATTTAGGCTTTCTCTGTCTTCATCATTGATTCTAGGATGTATGTTTCTAGGAATGTACCCATTTTTCTGGACTGTTATTGTACACTAGCATACAAGAGTTGTCATTGATAGTCATTCTAGTTCAGCCCTCTTATCTTCTTACTCTTTTCTTCCCCCAGGATATGTTCTCTCACCTTCAGAATATGCTCACCTTGACTAAAGGTAGGAAAGCGGGATATGTATATGAGAGAATTAAAGAATTTGTACATTAAAGTCTTCTTCCTAAAATGAGATGAACAAAGAAGAAAGTCTTCAATGTTATAAAACTGGGTCATATACAGTTATTAGCCATTTCAGAAAACAGAGTCATAATATAGACTGAATTTTGACAAAACTAGTAGATAAAACCAAATACTATCCATTATGTCCAATCACCCTTTTCTTCATCCACAATAACATCTTGAAATTAAAAATCTAATGGTCAAGTAGAGAAAATAAGGTTTCATGTGTGTATTTATTTGTGTCCATTCATACAAAATGGAAAGAACACACATCTTCTATTCACAGAAGAAAACTGAGCAATAGATCCAGGAATCAAAAGTGTGAGGGACATACACTGTACATTTTCTAATAGAATTTAAATGATTTTGAAATTTGCTGTTTCTCTTATTTTAGTCTCCTTATTTATATTAGTATCTACAAATTATTCGTGTCTACTTTATTCTGACTTTCCACCATTTATGGGCCGGGTGCCTACTGCACAGAACCACTTTGCTATTGCACAGACAACTTAAACCCCGCAGAGTCCAACTTAGACTGGCAGTCTTACCTTTCAGCACTGTCTGCTTTATGTCTATTCTTGGTACCAATGAACAGCATCTCGGGCTATTTAATTTATTAAAATCAGTCCCTGGCCATTCAGTCATCTACTGAGTGTTTCTATACTTGGACAACACCTCTCTTCTCCATAAGAGTGAAGAACACTTCTGTGCTGATGACTTAGTCAGCCCCAAGTCCTTGTGTTCTTATTTGCCTGAGCTTACCCCAACATGGGAAACACCACTACTTCTGTGGTCATATTCTGAACACGGGCACCAGATGAAATGGGTCTAGCTGTGAAAATAATTATCCCAGCATTTCTCTATATCTTTTCATCTTACTACAATTTTACCACATAGTGACCTCCAAAACACCAAACTAACCATTTCTATCCCATCTGCCTACTTCCTACCAAACTTCTCACTTGATCTAGATTTCTTAATGCGTGTGTATATATAATTTGAATATATATTCAAACTATGTATTTGGAGAGAGAGACTGAGCAAGTCAAACAATATTATACTGTTATAGACTAAATCATGTCACACACAGATTACCCGATTTTGTGAATGTTATAGCAAAAGAGAGTTTGCAGGTATGATATCTTGAGATTTCATAAGGTAGAAAGATTGCCCCGTATCAGCTGGTGTATTCTAATGTAATCACAACCGTCCCCAGAAGGAGGGAGAGAGAAATTAGACTCTAGAAAGGAAGAAAAAAATGGTTATGCAGTAGAAGCAGAGGGAGAAAAGTGACATGATCAAAGAGAGGCATCAGATGTTAAAAATGCAATCACTTCTAGAAAGTGGAAAACGGAAATGTGCACTCTCCGCAAGACATTTTCCTGTTGGCAGTTGGCTGCCCAGACCCAAAATAATCACACAGAAACTATATTAATTACAATACTGTTTGGCCAATAGCTTAAGTGTATTTCTAGCTAGCTCTTACATCTTAAATTAACCCATTTCTATTATTCTGTGTATTACCATGAGGCTTGTGGTTTACTGGCAAGGTTCCAGGGCATCTCTCTGATTCTTCTGTCTTTTCTCCAGTATTCAGATTAGTTTTCTCACCTAGGTCTATTCTGCCCTGCCACAGGTCAAAGTAATTTCTTTATTAACGGATGATAATAAAACATATTTATGGCATATAGAAAGGAATCCCACAACATTTTTCCAAAAGAGCCAGGCCTGCCAGTGCTTTGATTTTACTCTGGTAATATTCATGTTTCTGAAACCCAGAACCATAAGAAAACAAATGCATGTTTTTAAGTTAATAAGTTTGTAGGACTTTTTAATAGTTGCCTTAGAAAATAAACACATAAACACATCATGAATCTCTGCCTAGAAGCTCATGTTCTCTAGTAGAAATTGCCAGTGTTTTTTTTTCCTTCTGAAGGTAGTTAAATTGGTACTAAGGTTTTATTATCACCATACTTCCAAGAATGTTTTAGATATACCTTGATATCTATTTTAAGGTGCATATTCTTTAATATCTCTACAGTTGATTATTTTTATACCTTTATTAATTCATTAAGAATATCATGCAGTGTGTTTTGATAATATTCACACCTCAACACTTCCCATCTAGATCCACTCCCCGTTCCCTACTCATCAACCTTTTTTTTTCCCAACCTATCATGAACAATTTGTGTTCTCCAAATATCCTTGGATGTGTAGGCTTCCACTGGAGCATAATTGACCTACCAGGGCTATACTGATAGAGAAAACTGACTCTTCCTCTCCCAGCAACTAATAATCACCAATAGCTTTCTGCTAAGAGAGTCATTTCATGTTCAGTTCCCCTCAGCATGCTAGAATTCAGTCTGCCTTGAGTTTTCCCAGGTCTTCTGCATGTTGTCATAACCACTGTGAGCTCACATGTGCGGTTACTCTGCTTTGTCCAGAAGACACAGTTTTCTTGTGGTCAGGGGACATTACTTTTATTCCATTTAGGACTGGATATCATGCAGTCTCTTATGCATCTTGCCCAGTTGTGGGTCTCTCTTCATCACCATCTACTTCAAAATAATAATGATGATGATGATGATAACAAACTTCTCTGGTAAGGGTTGAGGAATGAATTAATCTGTGGGTTTAAAAATAAATGCTAGGAGTCAGTTTAATATTCTGCCCAATTAAAGTATAGATTGAGTAGTAGATTCTCCCCTAAGGACTTGGACCTGTCTGTCTATGGATTCTTAGTCCAATGATTGTGCTGGGTGAAGGTTTAATCTTGTTGAGTAGAACATAAATGTAATAGAAATAGGGTTGGTTACTCCCAATGCTTGCGATGTCTGTTCCACTATTGCACCAGTGGGCATGTCATTATTATGGTTCACAACATATTGACTGGATAAGATTGTTGATTACTTTTCTCCTCTGATAGCTTGTTTAACAGAAATAATAAAATTATAATAATATATTACCAGTTTTTTGTTTAACGCTTATATATTCTGTATTTTTTATCCATTTACCTTCAAAATATCTGTGTTCTCATATTTAAATAATGTTGCCTTGTCCAGTGCATAATCAGTTTATTCTATTTTCATATTTTAAATATAATTCTTAGTATAATAACATTTATTATTATCAATGTAATCTATTGTAGCCTACAGTATTGTACTTGTTTGTCTTATTTCTTTTTTCTCCTTTTTTCCAAGTCTTGTCTTATATAAAAACAACTACAAACTCTATTGTTTCCTTGTTACCCATATATTTTGATTATATCTCTATATTATTCACTTAGATAACTTGAGAAATTATAGTTTGCATCTTTGACCTATTACAGTTGTCTTAAAATTAAACATTTAATGTTTACCAAAAATATTCAAGCTTAAAAACCATTTTGAATATACCTAACATCTCTACTTACTTTAAATTTCTATTATTCTAGAATAATATTACTGTTTTAAGCATGTGGTATAATTTTATATTTACTCACATATTTGATATCTAAGTTGGCTTTTATTACTTGATAAGATTTTATTTTCATGCCATGCTATTTTTTTAATTGAATAATGCTACTTCATTTACATATCTACAACCATACTTCCTACTGCTTGTGCGACAGTGTTTCTGTTTTATTTCTCACATAGAATGTGACATCTTGAATTTTGCATGCAAATGGATGGAAATAGAAAACTCAATCCTTAATGAGATATCCCAAACCCAAAAAGATGAGTATGGTATGTACTCACTCATTAGTGGACCCTAGCCATTAACAAAGAACATTAAGCTTATAGCTCACAAGCCTAAAGAAACCAAATAGCATGGTGAACCCAAAGAAAAACATGTATAGATCCTCCTGGAAGTCAGAAGCAAACAAGATCGCCAGGCTAAAGTTGGAAGCATGGGTGTGGGGATGGGGGTGGAGGTAGGGATTGGGGGAGGAGGTAGGCGAAAGGGAGGGGGTAGAAGGGAGAAAGGAAGAACCGGGGAGAGCCTGGGGTTGTGGGAGGGTGGAGATGGAGGAAGGGTGGATATTGGAGAAGGGAATAAGATATCTACATTAACGGGAGTCATTTTAAGATTTGCAAGAGACTTGTCTCTGGAGGGATCCCAGGTATTCACAGGGATCTCCCAGCTAGGTACTTGGGCAGCAGAGGAGTGGGTGCCTGAACTGAACTTGTCCCATAGTTACTTTGTTGAATATCTTGATCGTCACCATAGAAATTTCGCATGATGCATGGAGATAGAGCCAGAGACCCACATTCACACCAGAGCAAGGAATTGTACCAAGGTCCAGTGGAAGAGCAGAAGGAGGGAGAAGATGAGCAAGGAAGTCAGGACCGTGAGGGACTGGCCCACCAACAGAGACAGTGTGCTCGATCTATTGGGAGCTCATCGAATCCAGCTGGACCAAGACTGAATGAGCATATGACCTAACCGGACTCTCTGAATGTGACTGCCAGTGGGGACTGACTGAGAAGCCAATGTTAATGGCATCGGGACCTAGCTCTTCGGCATGTTTTGGCTTTTCGGGAACCTATTCTATATGGATGCACACCTTCTTAGACTGAGATGGAGAGGGGAGGGCCTTGGGCTTCACATAGGGCAGGGTATCCTGCCCCCTCTTAAGGAAGCAAGGAGACAGCAGTGGGGTAGTGGGGAAGCAGGAGGGCCTGGGACAAGGGGAGTAAATGTAAATTTTTCTTTTAATAATTAAAAAAAAGGAAAAAAATTCCATTCTACTGACCTTTCTGGTTTTTCTCACAACCTTGACCAGTAGAATCATCATTGTTTGTTTACTATTGATACATCTTTTTCTTTAGTTGCTCTTCAATTTTTTATTTAATGTTTAGACATGTTCATAGTATTCATAGGAATATTTTTCATTTTAAATAAGTACCAAGCTTTGTGTTTCTTGAATGTTCTAAGACTATGTTTGAGTCTAGACTGCTTTGCAGTACCTCAACCAACTTTGTTACAGTCTTTTCCCTCCATTTTTTATCCTTCTCTCCTGGCGATCCCAATTATGTGTTATGATGTCATTTGTTCATCTGTTATAAATTTATTTGAGATTCTGCCTTTAAATGTTATTGTCTCTCAATTGGATGATTTATTTACTTATTTTCAAATAAATTTAGAGTATCTTGTATACCAAAACTTGAAAAAGTATTCAAAGTGATCAGAAAAAAAATGAAGTATACAAAAATCAGTCAGTATCTAGCCAAATATGGGAAATTTTGAGAAAATAAAATGTTGAGATAGTGATAGATGTTAGCCTTGAAATAGTCACATATCTATGACTTCATAGTGATATATCAATTACCAGTTCAACAAACAGATGGAACCCTAGACAAGTGCTCAAGCCAGCAGAATTCCAGTGAAGGAGAAGAAATAATAGCTACAGAAAACACCGTAAGTCAAACAGCACAGTAATAATTGTTACAGATAAAAATCATCAATGGATGCTAAAATCCGTAGGTGAAAAGTATGACATGAAACAGGATATGTGGACAGTCTGAAAGTATTCCCCCATATGATACTTATTAATTATAAAGGGAAAAATAAAACCTTACACTGGAGAAATCTGGCAGACAGGCCTTTAATCAAGTGATCAAAGTTAACATTGCTGGTAATAAGGCACGTTGACATCATATACCTACTGATAGGATGCACTGAGCACAGTACATTCTTCATGTGATACTGTTGCCAAAATTGCATAATCTTAATCAAGTCATGGGAAAACATCAGACAAATACCAATTAAGGAACATTTTACAAAATAATTGGCCAGTACTCTTCAAAAGTGTCAATGTAGAGAGAAAAAAAAAGAGAAATATTCTTGATTAGAGGAAATTAAAGAGCCATTAAAAGTAAATGCAACATAAGACCCTGGGTTGGATCCTGGACCAGAAAGGAGAAATTAAGGAGCCAGTCTGCAAATGTCAAATCAGGCCTGAGTTAGTTGACAGCATTACTACAATATTTTCCTTGCTTCCAGACATAGACTCCGGGTGACCTTGCCGTGTTGAGCCATCAAGCAGCCTTCACCAACAAGGATGTGTTCTGAGACATTCATCATCATAAGAACATCATTGAGTGTACTCACACTAGCCCAGCAGTCTAAGCAACTGTTCCCCACGGCCTCCATGCAATCAAGTAGCAACAGACATGAAAGTGTACTGATCTGAGTGAGACTCTCTCCAATAGTCCCTTACATTTGAATACCCCCCACCCATCCCAGGTGTTGACACTCTTGGCAAGGCTTAGAAGGTGTGGTTTTGCTGGGAGGCAGTGTATCACTGGGGGAAAGGCTTTGAGATTTCAAAACCATGCTCTGTTTCTAATTTGTTCTCTCTGCTTTGCTTGTGGGTCATTGGGAGAGGTTCCTATGTCCATGACTGTCCCCATCATACCCAGCCCAGATGGACTCTTTTCCCTCTGGAAGCACCATAAGACCAAATAACTCTTCTATATATTTCCATGATCCTTGTATTCTATCACAGCAAAAGAAAAGTAACTAATACAGAAAGGTGAAGCTGATGTGCTGTAGCATGGTGTACTGCTTTACGGTAAGTGTGTGTGTATGTTTGTGTGTGTGTGTATGTGTGTGCATGCATATGTGTAAAGAATGCATACTATTCCCCACCCAGTTACAGCATACTGAAACATCAATTAAAAGTACGCAGTATCATAAATGTATGAAATGCAGTACTCATTTATATTATTGCCCAGTATTACACATCATACACAACTGTATATGCTATCATGCCTGTATGCAAATTTCAGCACAGGAGGTTTGCTTCCATCAGCAGCACCACAAACATGAGAGCAATGCATTGTGCTGTGAATACAGCAGCTGTGGTATCACCAGGCAAGATGCTTTCTCCGTTCCATTATAGTCTTTGACGGACACAGATGAACACGTAGTCCATCAATGACTGAAATATTATGCACAGTGTAATTGTGTGAGATATCAGAAGGCTCCCTAGAGGCCGGCAAATATTGATTTGGAAAGCACTTTGAAAACTGAGCCTTGGTCTAAAGTGTGCATGGCTTAGAACTGCAGAGACATCTTTCTCTCCACTGTTCTAACAGGATGCTTTGTCATGTGACTCACTCATTTGTTTACATGTAACACCTTCAGAGTGCTTGTCAGTGATCTTAGCATGAATACATTTGAAAGTCACTTAACAGTTTTTGACTGTGGAGGACAAACAGCTTTGAGTAAAAAAGCCAGCCCACTGATGAGGGCCGTTAGCAACAAACCCAAAGTCCAATATCTTAATTCTCTAAACTGTTTCCAACCGAGATTGAGAAAGATATACTGTGGCAGTAAGGGAGTCCCCATGTTACAATCAAAGCTATCATTATGGGTTGATAACAAGGAACGAAAAATTTCAAAATTAAACAAACAAAAAAAATAACTATGTTCCACCTACACTCCTATCTTCCACCCTTCCTCCTTCCCATTCCTTTCATTCCTCTCTAAAGGTTAGAAGCCTCTCTCTTCCATTTCAGGGTAGGAAACAGTTTAACTACCTAACATCACCAGAAAGCACAGAATATTTAACTTCAAAGGCATTTTACTTCTCTGCAATTAAGTCAGTGTACTCATTTATTAGAAGATAAAATGGAGGTCTGAAGGCATAAGTCACAAAACAATCCCACACCAGTTTGGAATTATGATTAATAAAAGGATGGTTTATTTAAGTGGAAAAACTTACAGATCACTGTCCTAGAAACAGCCCTCAGCCCAACCAGAAACAGAGTCAAGCAGCTGGAAATGAGAACAGGAAGCAAGAGAGTGAGAGCAAGGCTACCGCTGCTTTTTAAAGCAAAAGAGACCATTCTCAAGTGGGCTGGTATCTTAAAGACTATTGGCTGAAGGAGTGGAAGGAGCTTCAGCAGCAGAGGTCCAGAGATTAAATCTCCTGTCCCCAAGATGTGTGACCAATATTATTATGAAATTACCCCCTAAATCTTCATACTTGGTATCCAGGTGCTGTGAAAGGGCAATGGTGAATCTTGGGCTATGTCTTGTGGTGAATCTTGGGCTATGTCTTGTACCACATTCACATTTTTATGACTAACACCTGCCTTAAAGATGGTCTTGTGGGCAACCAAGAGATGTAGCAACACGGTGCCTGGTTTGCAGGATCTTCAGGACTCCCATTCAACAACTCAAAAGTTGGTAGGTTTTTATTTGGTTTCTGTTTGTTTGTTTTTTGTATTTATGGCTTATTCCATGTGTAGGGTAACTCCAATGATACTGTTTTATAAGACAGACAGACAGAGAGAGAGAGAGAGAGAGAAAGAGAGAGAGAGAGAGAGAAGCAGAAAGAAACACACACACACACACAGAACCCTGTAAAACAGATTTCCATGTGGTATTTCAAAAACATACTTCATGTTAGTCATCTCTCTTCTGCCTTTCCATTTCATCCATGTCTTCATTTAACCTCTTCCCATTTTTCCCCTTTAAGTCACCTGTGTTTTACTATTCCCCTTCCCTTAAGTTTTTTCTCTGGTCGCTACCTCTGGTCCCTTTCTAGTTTACTAGATTCTACAGGTACTACAAATTAACATACAAATTAAAACAAATTCCAAGCCCTCCCCTAAGCCACCTCTACCTTTTTGGTATGTGGTTTCACAGTTTGAACAAAGGGCCTCCCTAGCACTTACCCATCACCCCTTTCAGCCATTCCTTCTAGCTTACCTTCATTCTTTTGTGTCTCAGTGTTGACCCATAGAACCACTCTCTATCAGGGACTCAATAGCATACACACTTGGCTATGTCCCAGAGTGGGAATTTGTAATAAAATAGCAGAACAACCACTCAACAAAGATGAGACCAGATGTCTACACCAACAAACACCACAAACATTGTTACTCTAGATGCTTAGAACCCAGGACAAAAGCACAAATAAGAAAAACCAAGAGAATTTGCCTCTCCCGAAACCACAAATCTTATAATAGGTTCCAAGACAAGCAATGCAAGTGAAGCACAAAACAAGGACTTAGGAATAACAACTATGAACAGTTTCAAGGCCAAGCAGTGGTAGCTCATGCCTTTAATCACAGAATTCAGGAGGCAGAGGCAGATGAATCTCTGAGTGCAAGTGCAGTGTGGTCTCCAGATGGAGCTCCAGAAGAGCCAGGGCTACACAGAAAAACCCTGTCTGAAAAGCCACCCCTGAAAAGGAAAGAAAATACGTGTTCAAGAACTTTAAACAGAATATGAATAAATGCCTTCATGAAACAAAAACAGTAGCTTGAAATTCTAAAAACAATTCAAGACATTAAAGCAGAATTTAAAAATTAAAAAATAGAATCACTAAATAAAATCTAAATTGAAATAAACTGGAAATTCAGGTCTGTAATAAGTTCTACCACCACATTAAAAGATATGGTCTTAAAGACAAGGTTTTAAAAAATGGCTAATTAAAAATCTAGGCACACAAAAAAAAATCCAGAAAATCTGATACACTCTGGAAAAACCAAACCTATATTTCTATATAAATATTAGAAATAAATTAAGAACCTCAGGTCAAAGGTACACAAAATGTTTTTAACAAAATCATAGAAGAAGATTATCCTAATATAAAAATGATATGAAGAAGATTATCCTAATATAAAAAAGATATGTCTATCTATTTGCAAGAGGCATATAGAACACCAAATAGACAGGACCAGAAAAAAAACTCTGAAATTACAGAGTAAAGAAAGGACATTAAAAGATGCAAGAGAAAAAGACCAAATCATATATAAAGGCAGACCTACATGACTTCTCTCTGGAGACACTGAAATTCAGATGATAGAGCAGACTACTACCACTAGCAAAATTATTGATCACAATAGATGGAGAAAGAAAAACATTTCACAATAAAAACAAATTAATTTAAGAAATTTCTGTCTACCAATCAAGACCTAAAGAAGGCGTTAGAAGAAAAACTTCTGTCTGAAGAGAAGGTTAACTACACCCAAGAGGATTAAAAGAATTTAAAAATCCCAGAATAGTTCATGAAAAGAAAGGGGAAACACATAATAATTACAAAAAACCCTCAGGAATTAATAAACGTGCCCAATAATAACTTTCAATATTAATAGTCTCAATTCCCCAATAAAAATACACAGACTAACAGATTGTACTAGAAAACGGGATCCAGCTTCTTGCTGTATCCAAGAAATGCACCTTAATATAAAGGATAGATATCACTCAGGGGAAAAGGATGGAAAAAGATATTCCAAGCAAATAGACCCAAGAAGCAGGCAGGCATAATTATTATAATATCTAACAAGAAAAGTCTTCAAATCAAAATTGATAATTAGATATAGGGAAGGACACTATTTGCTTATTAAAGGAAAACTCTACCACAATGCTATTACAAGTCTAAACATTATTGGCCCAACACAAAGGCATGCAAGTTCATAAAAGAGCTACAACTAAATCACATACTCACTTTAACACAGTGATAGTGGTTAACTTCAATATCACACTGTCACAAATAGACGGGTCATCTAGAAAAAAAAAAACTAAACAGAGTCTATGTAGTGAGTCTACACAGGGAGTTCCAAAACAGCCTGTGATAGGTACAGCAACTCTGCCTCAAAGCAAACAAACAAAGCCAAAATTATACACTGAATAAAGGAGCATTGTCAACAACCGATACAGTCAAATTGGCTGTGTGTGGAAGAAAGAGGTAGATCCATATCCATCACCCTGCATGAAACCAACTCAGAATTGATCAAGCACCTCATCATAAGACCAGATACCCTGAATCTAATAGAAGAGAAAGTAGAGAATAGGCACAGGAAAAGGCTTTCTGAACAGGAGGACACAGATAGCACAGACATTAAGATCAATAATTAATAAAGAAGACCTAACAGAGCTGGAAAGCTTCTGTACAGCAAAGGACACCATCATTCAAACAACCTACAGAACAGGAACAGTATCTTCCAATTATATATCTTCTAGAGGGTTAGTATCTAGAATGAAAAGAATTAGAAAGGCTGAACATCAAGAAAACAACCTAATTTAAAAGGAAGATATATAACTAAACAGAGAATTCCCAAAAAGGCAGAACCAACACTTTTTAAAATGTTTAGCATTATTAGCCATGAGAGAAAATAAAAGTATTTGAGATTTCATCTTACTCCAGTCAGAATGACCAAGACTAATACAACAAATGATAGAAGATGCTGGCAAGGATGCAGGGAAAGTGGAACAGTTATTCATTGCTGGTATCTGTATGTTTGAGGGATATTAGAGCAGGCTGCTTGTTTGTTTTCCTGGATGCTCAGCCGTGAAAGAATCACACAGAAACTATATTATTTTAAACACTGGTTGGTCCATTAGCTCTAGCTTCCTATTGGCTAACACGTATATCTTAATTTAATCCATTTCTAGTAATCTGTGCAATGCCACACGACTGTGGCTTACCGGGTAAAGTTCTGTCTGGCTCCCACAGGGCTCCATGGCTTCTCTCTGACTCTGCCTTCCTTCTCCAAGCATTCAGTTTAGTTTTCCCCACCTCGTTCTGTTCCCCTATAGCTGTGCTATAGGCCCAAAGCAGTTCCTTTATTAACCAACGATATTCACAGCATACAGAGGGGAATCCCACATCAGTGGGAAGGGAATTTGAGGGAGTGAGTGTGTGTGTGTGTGTGTGTGTGTGTGTGTGTGTGTGTCAATTAGAAGCAGACATTAAATAGCTTAAAGAATTAGGGGAGAGGATAAAATTTCCAATGGAAGGGGAGATAGAGTATATATACAATATGTGTGTGTATATATATATATATATACACACACATTGAATATATATATTCAAACTTAAATTGAATCACCATGTAATTAGGGAGACAATGTACCAACTAGATACCTCATGCTGCCAAGTAAAACTCCAAGGACCAGGAATGGGCTACATCTTGATGAATCATTGGTTATAGAGGTCTCATATGTCCCCAAAACATCAAAAGCTATAGCTAATGGTATTGGTTATCTTAATACTAAGGCCCTATTGTTGAAGACAACACTTAATGTATTGAACACAGAGAAACTGATAGACATTCACCACTACTGAGTGACTAGCTTTCTTGGTACTGGAATGTATTATGCAAACCACCTGTGTGATAGTTTGAATGTCATTGGTCCTCATGAGCTCGTAGGGAGTGGCATTATTAGGAAGTGTAGCTTTGCTGGAATAGGTGTGACTTTGTTGGAGGAAGTATTTCACTGTAGGGGTGGCTTTGAGGTTTCCTAAGCTCATGTTAAGCCCAGTGTCTCAGTTCACTTCCTGTTTCCTTTGCATCGAGATGTAGAATTCTCAGCTCCTTCTCTAGCATATCTGCCTGCATACTTCTGCCATGATGATAATGGACTAAAATTCTGAGCTATAGGCTACCCAATTAAATGTTTTCCTTATAAGAGTTGCCATGTTCATGGTGTCTCTTCACAGCAATAGAAACCCTAACTAAGACACTTCCCAAGAAGAAAAGTAATTGTGAATATCATCCATCTACAAAGCCTGCAAACTGCAACTATAACCTGTCTGCAAGATATGTGGTACAACAGTGATACTAATTTTAGAGGAGTAGCCAACAACTTTTTGTTTTGTAACTCTTAAAACCCGCACCATGATATGGAACCCATATCATGACACAGCTAAAATGACCAAGAACCTGAGGCTAGATAGGTCATAGGCCCTAGGGGAAAATCAAATGTTATTATTCTGCTAAATGAAATTAGCAATAAGTGGTTCCTAACGACACATTGCTATACCTATAGGTCAAAGCCTATAGATAATAACTCTTGTCAGAGGGGCTTCTTGAAGTAGATGGGAACTAACATAGACACCCACATCTCAACAAGGTACAGAGAGTGAGAAACTGTGGAGTGCTCAGCTATAAATGGGATGTCTGACCCTTTCCCTCAAGGGTCAGACATCTATGGGCAGGTGAAAAGATTCTAAGAGCCAGAGGTGGTGAATGACTCCAAGGAAAGAGTGTTTGTCAGACAACAGGCCTGGTGTACATATGAACTCACAGAGACTGTGACATTATGCACTAATTCAAGGCAAAGAAAATCCCGGCATGAAGAAAGGAGCATGAACCCAAAATCTCACTCCCAGACAGGAAGCCATCTGCAAGTGATACCTGCTGGAAAAGGGAAACCCCATTTTCTCAGTGTGGAGTTACTGGGTGTATCAACCTCACTCCAGGCTCCATGCCCAGGAGTACTTGGCCCACATGAAATGGATTCTGTTTTAGTGTGTGCTTGTTTTGGTTTATTTTGTTAATTTTGCTCTTATTTAGAGTTTGTTTGGTGTGGGAGAATTGTCTGTATTCTGTCAATTATATTTTAAATAAACGCTGATTGGCTGATAGCCAGGCAGGAAGTATAGGTGGGGAAACAAGACAGGAAGTAGAGGTGGGGCAATGAGAACAGGAGTATCCTGGGAAGAAGAAAGCTAGCAAGATGTGACCTGCCCCACTGAAAAAGGTATCGAACCCTGTGGCTAACATAGATAAGAATAATGGGCTATATAAGTTATAAGGGCTAATACGAAGCCTGAGCTAATGGGCCAGTCAGTTTTATAACCTAATGTAGACTCTCTGTGTGATTTTTCTCTGGGACTAAACGGCTGGGGTACTGGGCAGGACAGAAACCTCAACAAGCAGTTCCTCATGCTACATTTGTTTGTTTGGGGTTTTTTTGTTGTTGTTAGTTTTTATTTTGTGAGAGACAAAGAACATGAAGTTGGAGGGGTAGGGAGGTGGGATGAAACTGGGAGAAGTTAGGGGAGGGAGTTAATCAAACCTAATCAAAATGTATAGTATGAAACATTTTTAAACAGTGATAATAATAATGAAAATTAAAAATCCCAAATAGCCAGGTGGTGGTGGCGCACACCTTTAATCCCAGCACTCGGGAGGCAGAGGCAGGCGGATCTTTGTGAGTTCGAGACCAGCCTGGTCTACAAGAGCTAGTTCCAGCGCAGGCTCCAAAGACACAGAGAAACCCTGTCTCGAAACAAACAAACAAACAAAAATCCCAAATAGCCTCTCTTTTACTTTTATTTTGTTTTTCTATTTGGTCTTGTTTATTAAAAATAATTCATTTGAGATAAATTTAATTGAGCATATTTAAAACATACTACTTTATAATGCATAACTACATGTTAAATGAGTAAATTTCAGCTACTTTTACCATGACAGTTTATCTCTTTTGATAAAAAGCTCATCATTGGCATAAGTCATTTCTTCTTAATTAGTTCCTCAGCTTCACTGGGGTTCAACTGGCAAATAAAAATTACATGCATTTGAGGTGTTCTGAAGGTAAGAAATGGTCTTTCCTCTGCTTTCATAGCTAGTACCACAAACACTCCTGACACAGGGTGTTTGAACGCTGCTTCCTCATAATAAGCAGTTCTTGTTCAACACCAGCTGGTCAATTCATTTCTGACATCATCTGCCTGGGGTAGCGGGATGGTCCAGCCTCCTGTGACTACCCACAATTTAGATGCCTGTTGCAAGTTCCAGTTAAGGTCTATGCTTCTGGCCAAACAGCTATAAATATAAAAAGTCTCAGGTACCAATGAAACGCAGGGCAATGGCTATCTGTGGTGCCTATTGGAGTATCAAAGCACATGCTGACTGCTGGGCCCATTCAGTACAGGCTCCTCTCTGCTCTTCTCACCACCCCGATAAACATCTCCAGCCCAGGGGCTTCCCTTCCCCCAGTTCCCCAGTTTCTGATTCCAATATAACCCAGCCATTTGGACCATGCACTTTCTGATTTCTCTTGGATCTGTCTCTGTCTCTGTCTCTCCCTCCCTCTCTCTCCCTCTCTGCCTCTTGGCTCTCTTGGTTGCTTCCTTTCTTTGGCCCCTCTCCTTTGCTCCCTCTTTCTTCTTCCTCTCTTGTCCTCCTCACCCCCATGGCGTTGTTTGATTTGGACTCTTTCAGATGCCTCTGGCTGTTGTCTTCCCTCATATCTACAATAAGATCCTTCCCCTCAACCTTACCTTGGAGAGGTCAAATCTTTGCTTCAGTTATAAAGGCTCCTTATTTCCTCCTCTGTTCATGTAACCTTCTGGAGTATCTCATAGATTTGTGGGCATTCTTTTACTTATATTTGTACCTCACTTAGCAAAATCTATTGCAATATATGCAGATAATAGCCAGGTGGAAGAGTACAAAGCAGAGTTCCATGGACCTTGCATGCTCTCTCTAGCAATGGTTTCTCTTGCCACCTCCACCCCCAGGGATCTCATCAATTTGGAAATTTCCTGAAGCCCGTCTTTTTAAGGTTTTTACAGAGAAGTCTT
Organism: Dicrostonyx torquatus; assembly: GCA_028555095.1. NCBI lineage: Eukaryota > Metazoa > Chordata > Mammalia > Rodentia > Cricetidae > Dicrostonyx > Dicrostonyx torquatus. Next base: position 1,608,962 of record JAQHUG010000163.1, read on the forward strand.
GATAATGCAGTTATGCTTAACTGGTGAGAAGGTACTCAACTTTCAGCCCCGCTTCCTTTCCTGGAGGTTGGGATAGGATTGAAAGCTTGATGACATGGGAACTAGGCCCCAGGAATTCAAGTTAAGGAACCCTTACTCATTCTTTATTATCTTAGTTCATTTTCTGTTTATAAAATAAGCTACCTGACACTGGCTAACTTACAAATAACAGAGGGTTTTTTTTTGTTTCTGTTTTTCTTTCCTGAAGGGTGGGTAGTGCCAGAAAGGATGGTTTCCTATACTACTAATGACAGGCAAGCACAGGAGAGTGTGCATGTAAAGATGAATAACACGTGTGTAACAGAATAGAGAGAGCAGCAGGCCTGGGTAGTAACAGTCTACTCTCATGAGAACTGCATTAGTCCTTTCCAGAGACTCCACGTGCTCTTCTTATCTCTTAAAAGTCTGGTTGTCTCTCAACACCTCCAGTGGGGAACCAAGACTCAACAGACTGATGCAGACAGACCTTATTAAAATGGTAATAGTCACTTTATAAAGTAAAAAAAGACACGTCACTTAAGCATTTAAGAATTTTTGGAATTTGGTGGCTGAATCCAGGAGCAGGAATCAAATATAAATTCCCTTATTACAAGTATATAAAGTATTATGTTGTTATGTGTACACATTGTAGGGTAATTACCCAAATCAACTGACTGTTGCTTCATGTAACTATTTTTTATTGCGTGTGCTAAGAAAATTAAAAAACGTGCTATCTAATTCAGTATCTGATTTGGATATTGTTCTTTGCCTTTAGAAGGTGAAAGTTTTTGTTTTATCATGTTGTGCTTTCTTTCTGTTTGAGTTTTATGCATTGTTTTTGCTTGGATTTTGGCCAATGTTTAGAATGTTAACCAATGGTGGCTCCAATAAGAACTCTACCACGACCAGCACCAGGACTCAAGTTTTGTTCCTTCCTATGGTGATATTTTAAGCTTTGAATTTACTAGGATTTTTCTTTCTTTGCTGTGTCCTATTGAATTAAATTCTATGGTTAAGATTCTTTGTTGTTCTTCTTTGTCTTTGTAAATGGATAAATTGCTGTACACCCTACCTTGTGACCCCTCATAATTTTTTATTTTTAGCTTTAAAACGAGTAAACCTAATATATTTATCTTTTTGTTTTAGTCAAAGGTCAAAATGAAATGGTTGTTCGAGTGCAGATCATGTGAAGAGAGTTCACTTATCTCAAAGCTATTTTTGAAAGTGACAAATCTCACAAAGGTATGAAAGAGCCGGAGTAAATCACCGCTGGACATTGCACCAACTCCAGCTTCAGGGAAAAGAAGGGACGACTTAGAAAAACAAGACTTTTTTTCTTTTATTTCTTTCTCTTTGCCTGATTTAGCAGTAACTACATACTGACAGGAATAGTCTTAGGTGAACACTAGGAATACAGAACGGATTATAAATTCTCTTGATTCTTCTTTCCTCCCTTCCTCTCATCAATCAGCGATTCTGTCTCAATTAAGTTTGTCTTGCTGTGTTAAAACACTTCAGCCAAAAGCAACTAGAGGCTGAAAGGGTTTATTTGGCTTAGAAACCAAATCACAGTTTATTTATGGAAGCCAAAGTAAGAACTCAGAAAGGGTCAGAACCTGGAGGCAGGAACCGATGCAGAAGCAGCGGAGGAATGCTGCTTACTGGCTTGCTCCTTATGACTTGCTCAGCCTGCATTTTTGTGTACCTTAGGATCACCTGCCCAGGTATGACAATAACAACAATGGGCTGGGTCCTCTGATGTCAATTACTAATTAAAATAATGTCCCATGTGCAGGTTAATTCGATCGGAGCATTTTCTCAGTAAATATTCTCTCTTCTCAAATGACTGTAGCTTGTGTGAAGTTGACATAAAACTAACCAGCCCAGAAGCTGGGAATCATGATGACGTAATACGCTCCAGTCAGTCATCTAGGACAGAAAGTGGCTGGGAAGAGGAGATTTTACAAAGTAAAGCCAACAGCAGATCCCTAGCACTGCTTCTTAGCACAACTTAGCTGGACCAGCACCAGTCTCCCACCTCCTGCCACTTATTGATCACCCTTATTTTAGATTCACTTCAATATTAAATTCCACAATTCATCCTCAGAATTATTTTATAATGTCATTGCTTATTTAGGATTCTTCTATAGTTTCTTGGGCCACACCCCATTCTGTGTTTGAACCTCATTCTGATTTTTTTCCCAGCAAGTATTGAAGGATATTTCTCCAAGACTACATGGAATATCTCAATATCACCCTTTTCTCTTAATCTACAGGTTCAACTTGGCATCCCATGTTGAAAATTCATTTCACTCTCTTAGCCACTCCAAAAAGATTCCATTATTATATTATATAATATAAATTATATATTATATTATATAAAGTTGAGAAATCTGCTTTGTTTTGTTGTTTTTTTTGTTTGTTTTGCTTTTTGTAATTTGCATTATCTTAAATTATCTTTCTGTTCTTATTCAGAATTTTGTTATTTATGTTTAGAAAATTTTAAATATGAGCACAGATGTGAATTAATTTCTGTTATATAATTAAAAGTGCTTCTGAAATACAATAATTCTTGCTTTTCATTAATTTAATTTGGCTGTTGTCAGTGGCATTATACTGCTCACAGGCTCTTTCTTTAAAGCCATTGCCCGTCTTTCCCATCTCACCCTGAGTCTTAGAATGACTTATCTATCCTCTTCTTGCAAGCAGCTTTTGTCATTCTCCCAATAATAGCTTAGATAATTTTAACAGTTTAATTATAACGTTTTTAAAAGGAACATGTATGAACTGAAATTCTTGGCATCTAAACATGATTTTCTTGTAACTGTTACACTCAAATTTATTTGGGTTGTCGTGTGTCTCACAGTTTAAAAGTAGGACTTCTTACTCTTAGCTCAGACAGCCACCCCTCTTAGAGATTTCAAGTGTGAGTGGACTACTTGTGTAGGATGAAGTGAGAGCATGGGTACATGGAGGCTCTTTATGTAATTTCTTCTCCTTTTTTGCATTCTTATGCTCAGTTTTCCAGCTCAATAGCATTTATTTATTTAGTATACTTAATTTAATATATATTGGAGTAGAATTATAACTGTCTCTTTCTCTTTCCTCCCTCCAGCCTCTCCCAGGTACCTCCTTCCAACCCTTCCCATGTCCTCCTCCCCCAAACTCTAAAACTGATAGCCTCTTTATCTTTGATTATTAAGATATTAATATATATACATTAGTATATATATGTTAGTGTATATATATTTATATGCACAAATATATAGATACAACATGATGAGTCCATCTTTTTTTGTTTTTCTATACAAGCTTTCAGAGTTGAACACTGGATTGGATAACCAATAAGGGGGCTCCGCCCTGGAGAGGCTAATCTTCCTTACCCCAGCAGTTATTAGCTGTCTGTTGTTCTTTTCCTAGGAATGGGACCCCATGAAATTCTTCATCTTTCCCATTAATATGCCCATTGAAATTATTATTCCAGTCTCGTTTATGAAGTCATTTCCAAGCAAAATTGTTTCACCACAGACTTCTGATATTCTGGCCCCTGTTCTTGGTGTTCTCCGAGCAATAGATGCTGGGGATATGACATACATTTAGGGCTTGCCTTCCCATAGTCCTTTGATCTCAGCAGTTGTGGTTCTCAGTGATGGTTTCTATTTCCTGGAAAAAGAGGTTTCTTTGATGAGGGGTAGTATCTACACTTATCTGTGGGCATTAGGTTAAGATTTAGAATGGAAAAATGGAAGGTGACTTCATGGGGGGGTCAATACAGAAGGATAGGGAGGGACAATATAGGGCCCATGGGTCTACCCCTGCTCCAGGGGTTCATTTTGAGGACAGTCTCTGGCCAGCCAGTGTTTCCTGCTTGTTCCTGTGCTCCCTCTGCCCTGCCTGCTGATTAGCTGTAGGGCATTGTTAACTCCACCTTGGGTGTGGTAATTTCCCACCTGCCTGGGGGTTATTCCATTGTATAGCAGCAGCTAAGTGTTTAATGGTTTCCCTAAATTTGAATAAATTGCATTCAGCTGATCTCCTTTTGAATGACCCAGGTCTCTTGTGTGTTCTTTCAATCTCCAGGCCCTTGCCCCACTTGCCTAAGGTACAGTGGTGCATGAACTGTACTGAGAGGGTAACACATATGCAGGTGTTACAGTTGGAGGCCCCAGTGAGATCAGGTGTTACAGGACAAGAGACAAATAGCATCAAAGTTGTGTAATAAAGCTTTGAGGAATCATATTATTTTATATTTACCTAAAGTTATGTATAATCCAGGTAAGTTATATATGTATGTATACATCTTAAAGAAATTTATGCCACTTTTAGTGCTTACACAGGAGCCCTGCACTAACAAAAACCCCAGTACAGGGCACAGGAAGCCTCCTGTTGAACGGTTTTTCAGTGTCATCCAAGTGACTCCTCAAACAAAATAGACTATTGCTTTCACCTCGGTTGCCTCTCAGAGAATGAAGGTAAGACCCTGTTGATGAAGGCACCACACACTTAGGATACTGGATTTGGATGATTTGAGCCGGCTTTCATCTGTAAGCCTCCTGCCTATAGTCAACTTTCCATGATACCAGAAAATACTTTGCAAGCTGCCAAGGGAATGAAGCAGTTAAGAAGTCCTACCCAGAGGCAATACCCCTGAACTACAACAGTGGCCAGCATGACAAGATAACCCTTAAGGTACAAGGAATAGCCCTCATGTGGTGGCAGCAAACAACAGCTATCTAGTTGGATTTAATATCCATTCAATAGTAAGAAACCAAGACAGTTTTCCGGGTATTAAGGTCATATATAGACCTTAGGGAAAAAAAAAATCTATTACCAACACCTTGCTAGATCAGCATAATTCCTTACTATGTTCTGTGTGACAACCTCCCTCCACTGAAGAAACAAACAAACAAAAACAGTCCAGACAGAAGCTATTGAAGAAAGTCCTTGAAGACTGTGATGAAGATGCTGAAGTGTAGCTCTTCACAGCTGAATGCTTCTGGCAGAGGGATGGGGGAAAGACTCAGTTTACTGGATGGGGCTGGTCACTGGGAGTTTGATCAAGCTCCAGTGAGTGTATGGGCAACACAAATTGAACTTGGTGTTTTAGGGTTCTTTTGGGGACAGGGAGTGCAGGGATAGGAAGTGGACCTGGGAGGAATTGGAAGCAAGTGTCATTGGAGTCATTGTATGAAATTCCTAAATAATTAATAAGATTATTATGTTGGCAAAAGAAAGCAAACAAATAAAACCCAATTTTTAAAAAATAAAACAGGTTAAACAGCATATAATTAGTTCATAAAAATTAATTTTCAGCATGATGGCTATAGTTAATAATTATTATATTTCTGATAAATGCTAGGAAAATGGTAATGAATATTCTTGTCACAAAATGATAACTTGGTAATGTTTCGCTAATTAGATTTAATCTTTCCACAATATAGTTCAAACCCTGCTATTACATATAAGTACGATTTTATATATTTATTTGAAAAGTTAAACTTGTAGAAAAAGAAATTTGACTTTGATTATTTGTGTAATGTTTTGTTCATATCTACTCATCCATCTACATATGGACTATGTTCTTAGAGGAGAAATGAGTCATATTCTTAGGCAAAAACATTGTCGGACAGTAACAAGATTATATAGATTCCATCTTTATTTGTTCAGTAAGTACATTGGGTTTACTGTAAACACCACTGAGGGAACCCTGCTCTTTTAAAGATCATCAAACAAGATCAGTGATCACTGACTTTTCAAATTATCCACTGAGGTAGGAGGATAACACTGTGGAGTGTGACAACCAATCAAAGCAGTGTAGACAGCTACCAAATGGGACTGTTAGGTAGGAACTGGAGAGTGGACTCACAGATTGAGAGACTTGAGGCTCTCGATTCCTACAACCCATCCTTAACTCCAGTCCCAGGGTAGTCTATCCACTCTTCTGATCTCTTCAGGTACCAGGTACACATACACATTTAGTGCACATACGTACATGTAGGCAAAACACTTATAAAATAATGAAATATATAAAGAAAAGGACAAGGTCTCCTGAGTAAATTGGGAGTGTGGGGGTCAGGGTGGGGAGGGTGGAAGGGGAGAGGGGATGAAGGAAATTGGGAAAAATATATAGCTCAACTAAAAACAATAAATGATAAATAATAATCATAAATAATCGAAAAAAATGTTAGGGGGCTATTAAAGGAAAGACTCATGCTTTGGTACCAGCTCAATTACCTTCACTGAGACCGCCACAAGTCCTTGTGTGTTTCTACCACTGGCAAATAAGGCCAGCGCCATCAATGAGGTAAAAGTCATCTGGCCAACTTTAATGAAGTCAAAGCATCCATGTTGGTGTAGTCGTTAAGGCTTCCAAAGCACACATTCTACAAATGTTTGCTCTACCGTGTCCTCACCAAACACCACAAGGAAACAGTGACAAAGAGAGTAACTGGACTAGCTTTATGAGCTATTAAGTGTATGAGCTGGATGGGAAGCCAGGCTTATGAGTTCAATCATGTTCTTTCCACGACACCACTACACCTCCCAAGTAGTAAGTGCCTCTCCATGGAAATGTGGGATTCTTAGCTGCCCAGCTATGCTCACACTGTGAATTAAAAGGTCATTTGGTGGAGGTGTGGGGAAGCATTTAACTCACGGCAGTCATGTCTGGGTTGTTATTGGCCTCCACTTAATGGGGAGGACTGTTGAGAGTGCCGTACAGGAGTGTCAGCATCGTGGCTGAGTGTGAGGCTCTTCATTTGATGGTGTAAACATCTGCAGTGTGTGCTTGGTCACCAGAGTAACCATCCCATTCTTCTCTTGGCTCAAGAAGTTTAGATGTCATAGAAGGAAGTATTCAGTGGTTCATGAGAGTACCACATACATAGCTCAGCAGCCTTTACCCTTTGCCTTCCTCTGGCTTTGCCTGGACTGACTGAGGTGACTAACAATAGCTTTGCAATGCCCAACATCATCCTTCCCGAATCTGCAACTATAACTTTCAACTCTCTCTAATAATGATGTTCCTCACTGACTAGGCATTCTTTCTTTAATCCCAGTTTGAAAACTAAAGAATAGTCTTCTATTTTTCCCAGCAGAAAATAGGAAAAATTAATGACATATTTATTGGGGGAAGATCTAAATTTTTTAGCAGTTAGCTTTCTCCAAATGCAAAACGTTTCTGGAAGAGAAATCGTCTGGAACTGTAGTTTTTCCAGAAGCTCTCACCTCATTGTCACTGTAAAACAGTGTATTTCTGAGTTACCTCCTCTGGAGCATGGCTGTTTAACTCTGCAGTAATGTCATGTGAGAGTGTTCCATATCCAAAACTTGGGCTTATTAAAGAGCAGCTGAAAATAATGCAAATGCTAGGCAAGTATCAAGTCAGAGATTATTGTTCAAAAAAAAAAATCTTGTCCTGGTCTATTTTAATCCTCTAACTTGAGTCATTTCTTAGCATTTCAAACCAGAGTAATTTCGGTGAGAAACCTGGTTCAGTGTTCTTCCAGGAGACAGAATTTTGTGGAGCTTCCTTTAGACTCACAGAAAAGTTACTACTACATTTGCAGATTTCCCCCCAGTTTCTAATTAGGAAAATATATTTCCTACTGGTTCTGATGGGTACTGTTGATGCTCCATTATGGTTTCTATCTAGTTTGGTTTTGAGTTCCGATTGTGACTCCAGTCATAAGTTCTAGTGTTTCTCCACTCTGAAATCTGGGTAATTTGGTTGTGGATATTCATGGTATGCCTCTGTCCTGTCTAAAATCTGAGGACTAAGCTTCATGACTGTATGACTCTTGTGTATATTGGCGGTTACCCGGTGAATCTCGTCTAACCAGAACCTAGTCTATTTCCACCAAGACAGCCATTCACTAAGAAAATCTTGACCAGAAAGTTATGTTCAAGGGCAATGTGTCAAATGAGAAATGACAAGAAAGTGAAAATAAAGTGTGTAAAATAAAGAATTTTATTACATATAGTTTCTAGAGAGAATTGGGAATTGATGGAGACTCAATAAAGAAGGAAGCCTAGAGGCAGTGGGAGAAGAAAGAGGGGAGAGAAAAAAAAATCTGTGGAGTTATGCCTTATACTCAGATACATGGGCAGTATTATACACACACACACACACACACACACACACACACACACAGACACATATATAAAACATACATATATACATACATTGTTTCTCTGGGAGGCTATAAGTTGTCAAGTTTAAAGAAAATACACCAAAGGACATCCTTACTTCTGCAACTGTGGTGTTGACCATTGAGTTTTACTGTGGTCAGCAGCTATGGGCATGTGGTATTTTTTTTGGACAGTGAGGTGAGAAAAGAGAAAAGCTATCCTCCACCCAGGAGCAGGCCAGAGACCAGGGAGTAGATATGGTTTCCAACAGCTTAAGTGAGGATTCAAAATGGCTGCAAAGGGAGCAAGCAAATCAACAAGGGTATGATATGCATATATAACTAGTATGCATGCCCTCTGTGGAAGCTGCCTTTAAAGCTATAAATAGAATATGTTAAAGGGTAATGACTCCAGAGCAGCCGCAGCACAGAGGTTATAAACTAATTTTATACAGCTTCAGAAATTTTCCCATAACCTCAAAGAACCAGAAAACTTACATCTGAACAGTCCTGGGAGAACACTGCAGGAAAACCACCATTGTTTTCCTGTGTGAGCAAGCACCCTCAGATTCCTTGTGAAAAACCACCATGTGTGAGCAAGCATCCCTCAGATTCTGTGTGAACAAAGGCCTCTTAGACACTGCTTCACTAGATCCTTTTAGATCCTTTTTTTTTTTTTTTTTTTTTTTTTTGGTTTTTCGAAACAGGGTTTCTCTGTAGCTTTGGAGCCTGTCCTGGAACTAGCTCTTGTAGACCAGGCTGGTCTCGAACTCACAAAGATCCGCCTGCCTCTGCCTCCCGAGTGCTGGGATTAAAGGCGTGCGGCACCACCGCCCGGCTTCACTAGATTCTTTTAAGGGGTGATTCCCTCTTGGTTCTGGCGCTTTTTTGGAACCACAGCTAAAATAGTCTTTTAAGCCAACTAAGATAACTCACAAAGCATTCTGGTGTTCACATTTGGTGCACTGAGAAGTAAATCTTCACCACATTGGTGACGTGATCGCCTCTCTAGTGCAAAGCTCTTCCAGGCAACTGGAGATGGATGGGGTGTTCCCAGAGGAAATGTGCCGTGGTGCGCGAACAGCATGGTCTGTGTGCTCTTTCCTCTTCACCTTCTTTACCTGCAGAAGATTTGTACAATGTCAGCGGGGCGGTGCAAAAATGATGATAAGGCATTGTGCCTTCCTGACCCTTTCAGTTACTCACAGTGTTCATTAATAAAATGTCAAGAACTCCTAGAACATTGGGGAAGGGGCTGTGATTTGAAAGTCACCCAAAGCAAGACTCGAGGCAGCCGTTTTCAATAGGAAACAGAGAAGATGATGTCTAATTAAAACACCAGGGGTGATTTTAAGAGACCTGGGTAATTACCTGGGAAGGAAGTGAGCCAGGTGGATGGTAACACCTCTAGTCAGGAGAAAGAGTCTATTTATACTCCTACGTTCGCACAACTATAATTTCTGAATGCCCATGAAGGAAAATAAATTTCTACCTTTCAAAATGTTGTGTTAAGCGTATTTTAAGGCACCATGAGCCATGAGTTTTACTGGAACTTTACATCATTACACAACAAACGGCCTGTTAATTTGACATTAAATTTAGTTCCATTTTGAGTTAAAGCCACAAACTCTGAAATTTTTGCTTTGAAGATTTCTTGCCTTAAAGTTGAGTGGAACTATTTGACTTGGAATTCATCAATAATCATGTATTAATCAGCCCATGCATTCAAAATGATATTCAATTTGTTATTCTAAGCAAACATTAAATAAGATCTATCAGATTATAGAAAAAAACATAGTTGAAGCTAAAGTCAAGTTCAATTTGTGAATTGTAAATACAATAACTTCCATTGATTCATAACATAAGTAGACTATTTTACAGAAAATGGAGAAGAGTGTAGACTAAGTGATTACTTTCAACTCTGTGGTAAATTCAGACAAAATAACATAACCACAACTTTTTACCTAGGAGACAGACGTGGAGCGTTTCGTACCCAGGTGCTTGAAGAACAGGGCTGCTTGTTTTACACTGTATGTGATGGACAGCCAGGAATTGTTAGCACATGAGGATACTTAGCAGCGTGGCTGCTGTGCCGTTATGTTCTCAGTGGGAGTTGTAAAGCTCTCTCTTCCTATGCCGGAGATCCCTAACATGCTGCAGTCAAGTAGAATATGCCTTTTATCATTTTCTTCACAGTGATCTCAATCTGACAAATGGGAGAAGCACAGGGCCCCTGGATGGGGTTACTGCCACTGTCTACATTGTCAAGTCTTCTGTAATCACTAAAGATGCTCTAGAAAAAAATGAAGGGCAGATCTGCAGCCCCGCACACACACACACACCCCTCACACCCCTAGTCAACATCTGGGCCTCACAGAGGCCAGTGTCAATAGGAATTAGAGACAATCAGAAGCTGGATTTACTGATAAAACATTGCCAGTCAGGGCAGGTGAGATGGCTCAGCAAATAAAGGAGCTCTCTGCCAAGCCTGATGGTTTGAGTTCCATCACTAGGACCCACATTGGGGAACGAAATATGTGACTTCAGGAAGCTGTTCTCTGACCTCCATAAAGGCACCCCACCACACACACACACATACATACCAAATTAATTTTTTTATTGTTCTTTTTGTTTGGTTGGATTTTTTGTTTTTTAATTTCAAGACAGGATTTTAACAGCACTAACTCATCTGGAACTTCCTTTGTAGACCAGGCTGGCCCTGAGCTCACAGAGATCAACCTGCCTCTGCTTCCTGAGTGCTGAGATTAAGGGTGTGCGCCACCATACCTGGCTCCAAATTAATTTTTAAAGAAGAAAGTTACAAAACAAACAGGCAAAAAATTCAGAAAGTCAGGCATGTTTTATCTGTGTTCTGTTTTGTCTTTGCATGTCAGTGATTTTAAAATTCATTGATGTGTTGTTTGCAGGACTGGAACTCTGTCCCTGGTTTGGGACAAATTTCAATCAAATGGACAGGATTTGTAAAGTCATTTCCAAATGCTACTTATTAAATAATTACGCAACCAATGAAAGGCACTCTTAGCTGCCATGAATGACCCATTCCTTATGCTTTTGTTCTGGTGTGGGGGCCACTTGAAATGTCCTCCAAAGAAGCTCACATGTCATGATTCTCATACTTTATAAAAAGGAACAGGTGTTAGGCAGGGTTGGAGAAGCACCTCAAGAAGTTGTCCCAACATTTGGCCAGTGACCATTTCAAGGTTTCTTGAAACCAACTCTGTCATTTGTAGCTAAAAACAATGTAAATTTCAATTGCTTTGGGAAGGGTTTAAAAACCGAGAATAACAAAGTGGACATTCCATTTTCCTGAATGCTGAGTGTCTTTAAGTGGAAACTTCAGCTGAAAATTTCAGACTGCAATTACCCTTTCTCTTAACTATTATTAAAGCTTATATTGATCTGGCATTGAGTACGCAATAGCATTTCACTAAAATCAGAGGAACTAGGAAAGGCCAGAAGTATTTACTGGAAATCTAATTCTGCTAAAAGCTGAGATTCTGTCCAGTTTCTGACTTCCTTGGCTCAATATTTAATTCCAGAGTTAGGGAGAGCCCATGATCCTACGCTAATATTTACATCCTCTTTTTGGTGTATTGGGATTATGTCTCCGTATCAGCTCTTGTAACTTTGCAATTTGGGAACTGGAATGCTAAGTTACGCAGCAAACAAACCACAAGTAAATATAAACAGTGCAAACCCCAAGACCTCAAAGAGTCTGGAAAAGAAACTGGCAGAGAGAAGTAGAGAGATGTTGAGAAATTAAACCCTTGCCCACCTCGCCTCCCTGACACCCACCTCAGCAGACAAGAAAACCAGGCACATCGAGCAAAGTTCAGGCCGGGCAAGTTCAGGCTGAAGAGAAGTGTGTACATGTGGACTTGGAAGCTTCTAACTAGGAAGATGTTGGTAGTGGCTGCGCCTTTACGATGGTGTCAGGCTCAATATGCAACTGCACTGCAAGAAGCCTTGGAAAATTAGAGGGGATTTTCTTAGGTGAATATTTGAGACGAAGGAAATGCTTTCCAGAGCTGGAAGAAGCTCTCAAGGATGAGATTGTCTGACCGTAGGGCACGAGAGCACAGCATCACCATTTTCACGGCAGATGTGATGCCACGGATTCCCAGAGCAATGGTGTGCAGGCAGCACATTCCTGCAGACGCATGCTGCATGCTTTCCTGCAGACGCATGCTGCGTGTTTTCCTGCAGACGCATGCTGCATGCTTTCCTGCAGTTTAGGAACAAATCAGCAGGTACATGAGCCAGAGCAAGAATGCTGGGGGCTGAAAATCAACAACAGCTCCGGAGGAAGAAAACCTTGACTGAACAGAAATAGACCTGGACATAGCTCAATTTTTACCAGCTTACTTTCTGCACTTGTACTCTCTGCTCGAGATCATATAAATAATCCTGGACTACAGTTGGTTAATAGTCAGTCAGTGCCACTGTAACAAGAAACACAGGAATTAGGTTTCTGGTAGTTTGGGAAGTCAAAGTGCTGAACTCTTCATTTCCCTTTGAAAACCCCTTCCTTTACAATTTCTTGCTGTCTCTTCATGCAGTGGGGCAAGAAAGAGAAGAAAGACCCATGAGATTTCTTTGTACAAGGGAGTCAATACATCAAAAAACGCCACACTAAACCACAGAGGGCCCATCTGGAAATATAGGCACAGTTCCTTTCATAAAATTTGGGTAGTTAAGAGGATCCAATCAAGTTCAAAGATACATGTTTCTATTTGGCTAGACAACTTCAGGAACACTGTATTAATTCCCGACCCACAGGACAAAGAGAGGCTACAGAGCTGATTCCACAGCGAGAAACCAAAACTGAGAAAATCTCAACCGCATCACCTGTTCAGGGCTGAAGGCTCCCTGTCAAGCAGGTCCCGAAGCCTGGACACTGACATATATCAAGACTAGAATAGGAACAGAGACACAGCCCTCTAACACATGGAAGAGAGTCGAGGCAAGTCTGACGCTAGCACGCACTGGTAGCCTACCTCAGAGTGGTTGCACAGCAGGACGTGATGGGGACTAAGCAGCTAGGAAGCAGGCATGCTTGCGTCGGAGAAGGGAGAATCTCCTCCCTCCAGCAATCGTCTGTAACCAGACTTTTCTTTGAGCTGTCAGCTCCCCAAATCAGGGAGACTTAATATTAATTATGAAAGCTCTCCTTATAGTTTAGGCTTGTGCCACTATATAACTTAAATTTAGTACATTAATATATTAATTATAATAATTTTAATAATATATAATATTATAGGTAATGTAATAAGTAAATTAAAGTTATATATAACTACATAACTTAAATTAGCACACTCTATCCATCTATGTGTTGCTATGAGAATTGTCGTTTTTAACCCTCCTGCGTGTCTTGCTTCCTCTGCATCTGGCTGTCACCACCACTTTTCTTTCCAGAGCTCACTCTGTCCCAAAATCACACCTATACATATCCTGCCTAGAGGTTGACCATTTAGCTTTTTATTAAACCAAACACAGTGACATATCTTTACACAGTATAAAGGAATATTTCACTACAATTATTACTAGTAGGAATGCTTCCCCAGGGTTACAGCATTCCTTGTTTCTTTGAAGTGAAAAATTAAAATTTGACTATACAAAATCTTTCAATATTTGCTATAGTGCATTTCACTTGTATTTTAATAAATAAAACTTGCCTGGGTTTCAGGAAAGTAAGATAGCTTTACAGACCAGTCAGCAATGACATACACCTTTAATCCCAGTAGCCACAATGATACACAACTTTAATCCCAGTAGCTGCACTGGTTGCCATAGAAACCGGGTGTTGCATGCTTTTAATCCTAGTGGTGCACGCCTTCAACCCCAGCCCTAGAGAGTATTATAAAACAGGAAGAGACAGCTCTCAGACACAGTCTTATTCTGGAGTTTCCTGGAGGCAGGATCGCCATTCTGGACTGAGGTCGAGGTAAGAGCCAGTAACTGGCTTTTTGGATCTTCAGATTGAATCCTGATTTCTCTCCCTGAGTTTCTTTAATTGTGCTTTAATTTATATCATGGAAAAATTTACTATCATAAGTATGAGCAAGTTCTTCAAACTTCAAATGAGCTTTCAGACAGCAGTTTCATGCCTTATGTTGTGAATTTTGTAATGTGAATGGGGGGAATTGAGGGACAGCCTTTGTTGCTTTTTAATAGTGTTATTCTGTGAAAGAGGGATCCATCATTCTTTCTCCATTCACTCTGAGTCATTTTAACCAGATCCTCACACTCGACTCCCCAACCATACCTGTCACCAGAGATCATTCTACAGCTAGCTTCTAGCCCAGCTTTTTGATAACACATACAAGATAAGGAAATAATAGGACCCTGAGCCCAGGCAGATGTAGGAAACGTGGAACAGAAAACATTGCTCTGTCCATATTTCTGTTCAGTGGGAGATTAATTTGCAGATTAGATGTTAGGCAGGAAATGACTCCTCTCATTAAATGCTGTTTAAGTGGCCTTCCATTCAGCTAAAACCTTGGGTCCCACAGGAAAAAGAGCACCTCATTGAAAAGAGATAAGGATGGAAGGCTGAGCTTATTTTCACTAGCAAATTAGAGAGGTATGAGCTATTTTTCAAAAGAATCTAGAGGTAGGGAAACATATTAGCTTGTTTATTGCTTCATCAGACCTCTATTGGGCTGCTATGTGTGCACACTTGGACATGACAGTGGATAAAACAGACAGAAACCTGCCTGCACTACGTCTTAACTGTAGTAAGAGAAAGGGAATAGCACTATGAAAATAGGAAAATGAATGCATGACATTAAGTCAAATGATATTTCCAGAAGTGAATCAAGCAATGTAAAGAGAGAACTAAGCTCACTCAGGGTGTATGCTCACTCAAAGGTGACCTTTAAGCAGATGCTTAAATGAAATAAGAGAGTTAATGTGCAAATGTGCAAAAGTGTGTTCTAGGAAGTGAGCAAAGAGAGGTCAATGTGCAAAGGTGCAAAGGTGTGTTCGAGGAAATGAGCTAAGAGGGGTCTACAATGTGTTCAGATCAGAGTGGACTGGTACTATGATAAAGACAATATTCCAAGGGAATGCGTAAATACAACACAAACAAAGGCTACCTACCAATGAGGTCATCAGAGAAGAAACCCCATGTTGGTTATGTATTAATTACTTTATAATATTACCAAATACCAGACACAAGCAAAGCAAAGGAAAGAATTATTTGCCTCATGGTTTCAAAGACTTTAGTTGATAGGATTCTGACCCCATGGTAGCTGGAACACGTGCAAGAGGCAAGGAACAGGAAGCATAGTCAAAAGGATAGACAGAAATTGCATATTCTCTTCAAACACAGGTCTCCAGAATCTCATCACCACATCTGCTTGGGCAGGAGCACTCAGCACTTGTGTCTGTGAAAACACTTCAATCCATGGAGAAACAAACTTCTTGGGATCAAAATCTAAATGTCAGAATTAAAGCTAATCATTCACCTCTCCTACTCACAAATTGTGAAGTATCTCTTCACTGGCAGAATTATAAATGAATACATGTAAATACAACTGGAAAAGCCTTCGACATAGACTGTCCTGCTACACAAGTTCATCTTTATCTTCACAAACTTGGAGTAAAGACTCCCTATTTCGACTTCCATTCAGAGACCCCAGTTTCATACATTGTGAGATTATGTAGCGGAATAAATGATTTATTTGGCAAATTCTTGAGCTTTAGTGTGTAAAGATCTCTAGGGGAAAGAATCCATGTCATTATATACAGTAATTCCACTTCTAGGAATTCATCCTAAGGAAAAAACAAAACAAGTACAGACAAAGATTTATGTGCAGTGTTATTCACTATAGACTTTTTAGCAGTGAAAAGTTAGAAACAATCTGAAATGTCCAGTCCACAAAACTACAACTTAGCCACATGATGGATGTTTTGTAGCCATTGTGAAAGATAATAGAAAAGATAATTGTTGTAAAATAGGGAACGTTTTGTCCTGCCGCCGAGAAGTGGAGCTGTTTTCCTGGCACCTGGCTCCCAGCTGCCAGCTAGCTTATGCCCGAAATAACCACATGACAATTATATTCATTTAAATGCTGCCTTGCCCATTATCTCTAGCCTTTTCTTGGCTAACTCTTACATCTTAAACTAACCCATTATAAAAGTCTGTATGTCACCACGAGGTAGTGACTTACCGGACGATTCTAAGGTACGTCCATCTCGGGCAAGAAAATCATGGCGTCTGCTCACTTCCTTTCTTCCCCAGCCTTCTGTTCTCTTTTCCCCGCCTATCTAAGTCCTGCCCTATCAAAAGGCAAAGGCCGATTCTTTATTAACCAGTGAAAGCAAAGAAATACAGAAGAACCCTCTTACATCAGATAATGAGCTAAAATATAGTTATATATACAAACTATAATATATATATATCCATAAATATGGAAGGAAGGGCCAGAAGATTATCAAGCAGCTGAGTAGTAGAAAGACAAATAATTTCTATTTTATGTTAAAAACAATCTTCCACCGTGAGAACATATGAGCTCCATAAAAGTCTTATAAGTATTAGGGTGTGACTCTGCTTGGATCATTTATAAGTATTAGGGTGTGACTCTGCTTGGATCATTTATAAGTATTAGGGTGTGACTCTGCTTGTATCATTATCATTTTAAGGTAGAAAACTGCCTCTTTTTTTTCCTTCTAAGTCCTTGGTGCATCTGGAAAGCTGCTGTCTGGTCCATTTCTCTAGATACTGCCTGGACCGAAGATTGTGCTAACCTGGGTCAGATATTATTTCCCTCTTTCCTTATCTGTGATATTTCACGAATACCAATATTCCTCAACAAAGACATTACTCCCTATGTGATCAATGAAGAACCTCTGCCCTTTCAGATACTTTCTACCTGCCAATCTGCGTAAAGTCATTTTAGAGACTAACACAAATATCAGCATATATCATGGAGACAGCCATATAGCTAAGAATTTAGATTTTAAAAGGCTGAGCTCCCTCACATTGTGATCCACTGTGTCTTTAGGAGATATTCTCTGAAACACATCATTCCATTCAAAATCAACTCAACAAATGCTCAGAAAGTGCATCCCTTTGTTAAAGTCTGACACTCATGTTAAAGTTTCAAAGGCACATCTGGGCATCTGCTGAACTTGATTTTGAATATGTTATATTCTGTATGACTATGCCCCTCTTCCAAATTCTTGCTTAAATCTAATTTGAAAGCAACAAGTAGAATTAGGAAGCTGTGGGGCCTTTCAGAGCTCATTAAGTCATAAAGTCATTATATTCATGAATAACCTTAGTGCCACTTAAAAACAATACAGAAAGCCTTTCCTTGACACTAATCAAAGACAAGCAAAGGTATCACTGATAAGATATAGGCACTGAATCTGACAGTGCCTTGATGCTGAAATCTTTACTGTGTAGAGCTGTGAACAATAACTTCCCACTGTTCATGAATGACCCAGTCTAAGGTTCTTTACTATAGCATACCAAATGGTTGAAGACAGTCTCTATAGATGAAATGTACTGATATTCTTTTTTCACATATTTTCACTAACATTCTTCAAAACTAGATTTCCATGACACTTGTGAAGCATAAGGTTGGCAAACTTGAGAATGAAAACTGCATACTGAACAATCTTAGAATATACTATGATTGGAGGAAATGTTTTCAGAAATTCTGAAACAAAACTTTCAAGTTGTGGTGAAAAGTGCAATCATGAACCATGACCCAACTCAACACTTTCCTTGTGGGTTGCAAGGGAGAGGGTTGCTTGTTCATCCTGGCTGCCCAGCTAGCTTAGCCCCCAAATAACCACACAAAAACTGTGTTTATTAAAACACTGTTTGTCCTATTACCTCTAACATCTTATTGGCTAACTTTTACACCTTGATTTACCCCATTTCTATTAGCCTATGTATTGTCACGTGGCAGTGGCTTACCAGGTAAAATTCCCCGAGTCTGTCTCTGGCAGATCCATGGCATACCTCTCCTCTGCTTTCTCCTCCCAGCATTCCATTTAATTTTCCCCTCCTACCTACATTCTGCCCTGTCAAGAGCCCAAAGCAGTTTCTTTATTAACACCAAGACAGAAGGACTTCCTACATACTTGAGGTTATGTGGGAACCCAAAGCTCAACAGGATAAGATTCTACCATCCTGTGTAATTAGAATTGTTGTAGGGGAGACCACTTGTTTGTTTCTGATTTCTCGGCCCTGAAATAAATACACAGAAACCATATTATTTGCAATACTGTTTGGCCAATAGCTTAAACATATTTCTAGCTTGCTCTTATATCCTAAACTAACACATCTCCATTAATCTGTGTATTGCCACGAGGCTGTGGTTTACCTGGTAAAGGTACGCCCCTGCTTTTGTCTCTGCCAGGGCTACATGTCTTCTCCTGACTCTGCCTTCTTTCTCCCAGCACTCAGTTTAGTTTTTCCAGCCAAGCTTTATTCTAAACTATTACAAGCCATGACAATTTCTTTATTCATTATCCAATAAAAGCAACACATATACAGAAGAATCTCCCACACCACTTACAATGGTCAAACGGATCGATACAACTATGCGAAGTCTCCATCACCCACAACTCCTTGAATCATGCTTCTGAAAAGGAGAATTAGAAGTGGCTATCTGAGGTGAATGGGCTGGCAGAGTGAATGGCCAGTGATTACACTCCAGAGATCACTTCTGCAGCTTTCTGACTTAGCCTTCCATGGGAGGCCACCCATCCAAAGATGGGGTGTTTAGATATATGGCTTGAGGGATATACAGTTGAACCTTCTTGATTAAGACTGTCTCCCAGGGTTTAAAGGCCTCCAAAAGGCCTTGTGCTGCCTATCCACATTTCTTCTCATTGTTCAGAGCTATGAGGAAACAAACCTTCAATACCCTAGAGCAGGGTCCTTTGTGATTTTTGTCTAAATTCTAACAGATTTGCACTCAGGACCCCATCAAATGATGCTGGCAAGTCACTGAATTACTTCTTCTGGTTTATTTCCCCCATTTCCTCTCTTGCATATTTTCTGTAAAGGATATTTTTGCAAATATCACCACAATGGAGCATTTCTTTCCCTTTCTCTTTTCAGCTGAATCACAGCTGGGGTAAACTTTCTGAGCAAATCCAAAAGTTGACACCTATTCAAATTTCTCTAATTATTGGAGCGTTCTCCTTATGTCTGTGACTACCTGTATGACATATGCAGTATTAGTAGATTTCTGGTTTGGGGGGCATCTGGGTCTGTGAGAGTAAATATGTGGGATGCCTAAGAAAGCTCGGCCAGAAATGCAGCAGGCAATTCATCAGGTCCTTGAGTAACCTAACCTACCTTGGATAAGTTGGCAGGTTTTCTGGCTGCTGCTTTTAATCCTCCCAAAAACATTTGATTAAAAAAAAATCATTCAATGCCCTCTTTATTTTACTTATTTGTTTATTTGCTTGCCCTCTTACTTTAAAATGTTTTCAATAGGCCGGCAATGACCTGCATCTTTTCCAAAAAAAAAGGAGGTTTTGGGGGTCTTCCAACTACGTAAGTCACTAATAGAGAAAAAGTCATAAACTATGAACTATCAAGGAGTTGAACTTCTACATGATTCCCCTTTGTGATTGGAGGAATTACTTCCCCCTTATGTGGGCCCAACCAGCTTCTAAGCTTAGGCAAGGGAAGGAACAGAGCACATAGCTCAGGGACCTATTTCTCTTCCTTGTGAGTACTGTGAGGCCCTTCCCACCTCCACACAGCAAATAAACCATGACCGCAGGGCTACAGCAGGAGTCAGCTCACTAAACAAGCTAAATCTGAGTGCTCTAGAACAGGAGTGGACATCGATTTCTTCTGGTGTGTCTGAGAGAACAGTTGGAGATAGTTTGAGGTTGCTCTGAAGAACCTTGTCTGGCCAAAAGGATTCAGGTCCTCAGCAAGAGAGCACAGGTCTAACAGTCAAGGAGGGACATGAGGTCTCGCACCAGGAAATGCCATTGGTTATTACATGGAAGCTAGAGGCAACTACTGAGACTTGGGAGCCTCCTGCAATGCCATAGCAACAGCTGCAGTCAAAAGCTGAGGTACTGTCTGAGGTATGGCCATAGTTGCTTTGGAAAGGGAAGGGGGTTACAACAGCATGCAGATGGGCCACCCAGAATGGCCCTTGACCCTGTAGCAGGCCATAGGAGAAGCGGTGACTGTAATTAATCTTGAGTAATCTAATATCCCTTCCATTTTTGATCTTTTTCTTCAACCAATAAAACTGACAGAAACACAGAAAGACACAGGGAGACAGAGTCACACAGAGAGACACACCATAAAGACAACCAGTGGTGAGCAGCATACATTCATATACATGGACAGAGCAGGGATGTCTAGTGATGTCTCACATGGATCCCAGACACAGAATCCATGGTTGTGTCGGACCTCCTCTCTCGTGTCCTAACAAGATGGTACTTCTTACAGACCAAAGTTAGTTCCACTGATGTTCAGAATGGATGACTTTCAATTCACCATTCTTTGGAGAGTGGTGTCATCAGGGTGTCGCTGGAGCTCTCAGCAATGTTCAGTCAGAGAGGATTTTCCTGGGACCCTGGGAGATCTCAGGGTGGGCATCCCTTAAGATTAAGCTCAGATAGCATACTTTTCCCCACTCCTGGGAATCCCAAGGTCCCTAAAAGTTGGAGTCCAGTTTGGGGGACTCTCGCTGGAGTCTCCAAAATGTTATAGGTAACCCACCAGAGATGACCACTCAAATGCAGTTTATAGCCAATTAAAAGTCTTATTCAGGGACCCAAATGTTATCCTGAACATTTAGAGAAAGGAGCTTTTAGAGGTAAAATTCACATCCTGTTATCTTACTCATCAGCTACAGGGAAACTTTGTACAAACAAGCAGTTTAACAGAATGAGAAATAAGTTACCTGAGGCACATTGACCTCAGTTCTTAATTTTTTTTTTTTTTTTGGTTTTTCGAGACAGGGTTTCTCAGTTCTTAATTTTTCATGGACTTCTCCCTCAAAAAGATCAAATTCTAGCTAAACTTAAAATATCCTCAGCAAGAACATAAGATGAAAGAATCGTTGCACTGTCTTGCCTTGTCACACCATTAATAAATGTTTCTTGTTTATCAATCTTATAACCAGTTTTATCATTTTTCTCATTCTTCCTTAACAGTGTAAGTGTGGGATGCAGAGAAGAAATCACTGAGCTGGGAGCTTCATGACTGGAGAAAATTTTTATTGTGGGTGAGAGACAGAACATTCAGATGGACCTAGAAGAGCTCAGAACAGAGAGACAAAGAAGCAGACTGGACATGGCCAGGGCTAGGGAAGCAGGGATAATATCAGAGCATTGGAAGAGAGAGAATTGTAAAGAATAGCAGGACGGGAAGAAAACGCTTGCAGTTATAATGGAAGTGGGATTCTGGATCAGCTTGGGGGCTAGCATAGTGGAAGGAGGGGCGGGTAAAACAGGTCAGGATTCTAGCATGAGCTTTGAGGTATATAAAAAGGTACCTGTGGAAGGGGCTGAGGGAGCCTGGAGGATAGCACAGGCTTTGATATACTAATAGACACCACAGGCAAATGTCAGTAGACAGTTATATATCCCTTTCCTCAGAGGCAAAAGAAATGACTCCTTTTCCGGGATTGGAAGCCATTCCCTGAATTCCTGAAGAACACCGCCTTTTATCTAACCATCAGAAGTTCTCCTACAGGTCCAGCTTGAGCTGAGCCAGGACTGTCATTTCTAGACATATATGCTTCCTGAGACCTAGCAGTTATCATTGCTGACAAAATGAGGCTTAAGGAAAAAATGTTTCTTATTCACCTAGAAAAATGGTGCTGGATCCTTATGTAACTGGCTCCTTCCTTCTGTAGTTACAACTTTGCATCCTGATTGCTGTTTTCTAAGACTTCACTGTGAGATCCTTTTCTCTGAAGATATCAGGACAGAGAATTTCATATCCGCAATCTTGACCAACTCTGTATGGAATGGCACCTATTAATAGTAAGGCAGGCATCCTTGATGGAGATAGAAAATGTCTTTCTTCTGACCATTGATTGATCTTTAATTTCAGCCCTCTGGCCACCATGCTACATGGTGTGAAAGCCCCAGACTAGCCAGGCACTGTAGCTGTCTCTGTGAAGTCTATGGTAGGCAGAATCTACCTACAGAGAAACACTGCTTCTGTTCTCAGTGTCTCTTCTTCATGAGAGGGCAGTCAGAAGCCAGATTTCTACGTTACCTGTTTCTGAAGAACTCAGAGTGGCCATCAAAGACCTGTGATTTAGTTTCATATTTTTTTTATATATCATTGACAGAACCATGGTGGAGCAACCTGCCTTGTGTGAATCTGCATCTGGCAACCTCTGCATCTGAGAACCTCTGGATTCCACCTTTGACCAAACATGGTGCCCAGCACCAAGCTATTATCTCATTCACTGGCAGAAATGGGATGAATTACTTTAAAATTCCATAGAAAATATACTTTGTTCCTTCAGTTCCATAGATATTAATAGATATAAAGGAGAATACTTAAGTATTTAGTTTTAGTTAAAGATCAGAGAGCTTAATAGCTCAGTTTGAGTTGTGAATTGTTAGAACAGGGCAATAAGGAATCGTGTCCTAAAAAAATTAGTAAAGAAATGAAACCAGACTTTTTTCTCAATGGAAACTTCCTGGAAAAAAAGAAGAAAAAGAAACTATACTTTTGATTACTTAAAAAATGTTCCAGCTTTCCAAGTGAACAAATGAACTGTACTTCATATCACGTGGATATGTTGATGAAACTAGATCTCAAAGCACATTTGCAATTTATATTTGAGTTTTAAAATATGCACGAGTTTGATGAGATTTTTCTTTGTATACATTTTTGCAAGTTTCAATTTGAAAATACTGCTGATGAAAATGGGGAAAAACCAAACAATACCCAGAAACGCTCATCACGTGATGGATCAGAGGACAACCAGCCTGCTAGGGATCAAACGCTTTTCCTGACCAAAGCTAAGAAGACCTTCATGGGCTGTGGCGGCCACAGGTCTCCCTGCCCACCTCGACTTAGTTCCTCTTTGAACACAGCTCCTCCATTTCCACCACTTCAGGGGCACAGGCCCCTAAACTCTCTAAGCCTGTGGCGGTGCAAGCGGTAGGGGATGCAGCACAGAGAATCACGCAGTTGGCCCTTCCTGGGACACATCGCCCTGCATCCAGATTCAAGTCACTCTTGAGAACTAGGGTCATCCTTATTTTTAAATCTCTTGGCTTTTGTCACTTTTCATCAGTTCCTTAACCGTGAGTAAAGGAGGCCGTGTTGTTTTCGTGGCTTAGGGGCCCGAGCTAGGGAGAACTGGCTGCTATTTTGAAGTGAACCACCTAGTTAACCTCGGGGCCCTCCCTGGAGTGGACTTCCATTCCAACAAGCATTCCACTCCGGCTGACAACTTCGCTTCAAGACTCAATTTGGAAAAGTTCTTTTAAAAGCCCAGCGTCCGCCTGGCCCTCTTCGTTGGGTTTCTGTGGAAATTTTCTTAGTAACCATTTTGGGCTGAGGGAGTTCCCAGACAATTGTAAACTGGAAGCCCTGCAGGCGGAGGGGAGGGCTGCTTCTGTGCTAATTAAAACAAAGCCTGCTTGTGTGAGCCGGCCTGCTGCCGAGGGCTCACAATGCAGGGGCCTCACAGGCACCAGCTCTTAAGTCTGCAGGGACTTACATTTCTAAACACAACTAAAGTAATGCTCCTTTGTGGATTCTGCTCTCCCTGCCAAACTGGAAGAGGGTGAAGCTGCCCAGTGTTTGCTTTTGAATGTGCTGGGCCCAGCCGCAGGGCAATGCTGTCCTCGCCAAAGGCAGGGCAGCCTGGGGTAGCTGCTGGAGCTCGCGCACATGGACGTCTGGCTCCACTGAAAAGTGCCATCGCTCTCGCACTCTGATGTTTATGCGGAGATGGCCTTGTCTTTCTTCTCAACCGTGTACACGTTTGGAATCGGAAAGCGCAGCCTCAGCGAACTTTCCTGCACTCTGCATCCCGAGTGCTAACTAAAATCCCTTGTCCGGGGAAAGAGAAATGAAGAAACATGCCTGTACTTTGTCTTCTAGATTCCAGAAGCGTCTAATGTTACACGGGTCACATGGACTTTATTTCAAGCCTGGCCTTCGGTGTAGTATTCCCTTTATGGCGTCAGTGGCTGTTCTGCTTCCTTGCTGTTCATGGCCACAATTATTTTATAAGCCTCTCTGCAACTTGGCATGATTTGACGTAGCCTGCAAATCGTAGTTTTGTACCTGACAATCCAGTAAGTTCAATGTCAAAGGAAAACTGCGTGGGGAAGGAATGAGGGAGGTAAAAAAAAAAACAAAAAAACTGGAAATGAAGAACTTTGGGAAAGACAGTAAACTTTCGACTTTCTGGATTCTTCCAGTGTGATTATCTACAAAGCTGGATGCCAAGTTTGATTTCAAAGTTTTATGA
>JAQHUG010000163.1:1651865-1674161 GCA_028555095.1 Dicrostonyx torquatus
GGTCACCTTTCTAAAAAGTCAACTGTCCAGCAACATGTAGAAAGATCGTTTGGGTTATGGTTAAAAAAAATTCCCAGCTTTTTATCTCTATTTTTCCCTCAGATTGAATCCTATGAGGAAGGCTTCCACTGTTACACAATGACATCTGCCTTAGCAGACCTAACCATAAAAGAGGGGTGGACAGTCAGTGAATTAGAAGCTGACGAGACGTAAAGGACGCATTGGCTGAACTCAATATTTTAGGTTGGGATTCTTCTGGAATTAAGATAAAAATGTGCTTTTGTACAGCAGATCAATTCTGAAACAAACAAAAGTGTGGCCCTGCCTTACTGAGGTGGCCTCACTTTGCACAAGGGCCTGGGAGAGGGAGCGTCCTTAAAGAGTTTTCTGGGCGTATATGACATCTACTTTGTTTGCTAAACATTCCTGACCTCATGCCCCCTTGTAAAAGCAGCTCCTTTGGGCTCTCTGCAAAGCTGTGATCACGCTGTCCAGAACCTTGTGCTGGTCTCTTTCATCTTGCTGAGGATGGGTGTGGTTTGATTTTCCAGAAAGAAAGGTCAAGGTGCAAGTTTAGCTGTCTCATCCCCGTGTTGCAAACGCCCTCTACCTTGTTTCTGCCTTGCGAATCTCCAACCAGGAGAGCACGTAGTAAATTTAAGGCGAAAGGTTCTGAGTGTCCCAAACCCACTCTATGGAATTCCTCTGCCCTTTGACTTAGTCCCTCGCCTGCCCTGACTTCGTAGGTTCTCCACAGCCTGGGACCCTGAGGTAGCAGCTGAGCGTTCTGGTGGGATCCCACCGCTGCTGCTATCTAAGCATGAGGATTTATTAGTTGTGAACGTTCATTTTTGTTTTTACTGGTCTAGTGCCAGTAAATAAGTCACCCAAACCCTGACTGAGTGTCATTTGATAGGAAAAGGCTGGGATCACAAGGAAGCCTTCTGTCTTTCAACCGAAAAAAAAAAAAAAATTGCTGAGGTAAGCAGTGTCAAAGCCAGCTGCATCAACATGATGGCCTTAAGAAAAATGAGAGCTTTCACTGCTGGGTAGGAGGCTCAGAGCAAAGGGCTCTGCAGACCTCCTCAGCCAGCACAGCGGAGAGAAGGGAGTTGCAAGGGGTGGCTTTTCCAAGCTCTTAGCTTTGATAAGAAATAGTCTCG
The DNA here is from genome assembly GCA_028555095.1 of Dicrostonyx torquatus. Classification (NCBI taxonomy): domain Eukaryota; kingdom Metazoa; phylum Chordata; class Mammalia; order Rodentia; family Cricetidae; genus Dicrostonyx; species Dicrostonyx torquatus. The sequence goes on from JAQHUG010000163.1 coordinate 1,653,029, forward strand.
GTTTCTCCATTCAGCATGTAAACACAGTTCATCTGCAGGGTGACTGGGGGTGAAGAGTTCATTAAATCTATACACAGGCACACTCTTACACGTCTGTATTCACATCTGTACACACGCAGAAGCATGTGTGCATGCAAGGATCATTTCGCTGTCATTAGGAGGAAAATGTGTGGGTTTCTTCACTCTGTGTCAAGGACCCACTGGCAGGCTGGAGGGCATGAGGCAGTGGGCCAAAAGTGGGGTGCACCATTGTTAGGGGCTATTAGGAGTGTCAGGGTGGGAGAAGAGGAGGAGGAGTCTGCCTGAGCTAGAGACAGGGACTGCTTTCTCCACAGGCCATGCCAGCTCCCTGTGACTGTTGCCAGGGCAATGGCTGGGGGATTATCAGGAATGCCTGGAGACGTTATCCTTCTTTTGGACTCATGGATGGAGCAGAAGGGGGTGGATGGCTTTTCTCTTTCTGTTTCTTCTTTTCATATTCAGCAGATTAGAGTGGCGGGTTGCTGTGGCGACCGAGCAGAGGAGGGCTCCGGCACACCTGCACCATGGGCAGAGCAGGCAGTGTGGACTCAGACAGTCCTGGGGGCAGATTTTTGCTGTGGGAATCACAATAACAACAACAAAAGAGGAAGTGAGAGGAAAGGAGGAAGACAGAATGGTGAGAAAGGGAGGGAGGGAGAAATGTCCCCTCCAGTCCCAACAATGTTCCTCTTTCATAAAACAGTAAAGGAGTCCACGGGACACAGATAGCACCTCAGAAATCCCAAGGAAACAGCCTTGCAGGGCTGCTGAAGTGTGATGAGATGTAGGGATCTGGGTACCTACATCCGTGAATGCAACCTGTTGGGTGCATCCACTGTAGGGGAACACAATCTCATTGCAGGGACACCAAAATTACGGTTAAAGTTATTCTGATTATCCAAACCCAAAAGAGGCTTGGATAACAACCTTCTAAGGGAACGGGTGCTGTATACTGAGAAAAATAACATCACTGTGCTTGCTTTTTAAGCCGAGAGAGGGGAGGGGAGGGGAGGGGAGGAGAGGAGAGGAGAGGAGAGGAGAGGAGAGGAGAAACATGATGGATTGATGATCTTCCCAAGACTAGCTGTATCTCTTCAATGTTCTGGCAGTCCTCCAGGTCTGCTAATGAAGAAGTCAGCTGCAAGCAATGTCCGTCCCAATCTCACCTCTCCTAGACAACTCTGCCCTGTCTTCTTCCTTCACTTCACCCCACCCCTCTTCCCATCTTGTGTTTGCCTTCTGCAGTATTGTCTTTGTTTCCATTAACAAAACATTACAATCCATTAGCCTGTCCAAAGCACTTTACAATAACAATATTTACAGAAGGTCAAATAAAATATGTATAGAGAGATTAATAGTGACTGAGCAGCAGACCTTTTGAACTTCTAACATGCTGGGTTTGTGGGGTATTTTTTTTTTCTTAAGTTGAATTCTCAGCCTGCTCCAATACTTTTCATATCTCTGAAGCCATTTAAAGGGAAAGATGGTAAAATATAAAATTTAAAATAAAACATTCTTTTTGTTTCCAAGGATTGTTGCTGGTTTTTTTCTTTTTTTTTTTTTTTTCTTTTTGCAGGTGATCTGGTTATTGGGAAGTGAGACTATGGGTTTCACTGTCAGTATGGCTGAAGCCAAGAGCATTTCCTTGGGGTAAGCAGTCCTGTATACTAAGGGACAGCCACTTGCCTACCACTGTGCTCACAGACACTGCTGCCAAAGCTCCTTGAGTCTTCTTTCCATTTTCATACGGACCATGGAATATTGACTTAGTAAGACAATCTAGTCTCTGGATGGTCACTTCTTTTTATAGATTTTTAAAATATATTTTATGACTTATACATGTTTCAAAATAATTTAATTAAACAGGCTTCTATACATCAGGTAGAGGTCTGGCATTTTACAATAAAGGACTATTAACTATTCTGAGCTTGTGGTCCATTTAATCTCTCAGCCAGTAGCATTCTGTGGCATGAGAACAAACCATGGTCATCAAATAAATAAATAGGCATTTCTGTCTTCCAATAATCTTTGTTACTGTCCAGGCCAGTGATACAGGCTCATGATTAAAGCTCCATGGGAGGCTGATGCAAGTTCAAGGACTGCGTGGGATGCAAAGTGCCAAGAGAAACTTGGGTAAGTTAGTGAGAGCCTATCTTAAGGTTAAAAAGTAACATCAGGTTGACATAGAGCTCAGTGGGATAGCATTCAGCCAGCATTACGGTCTCAGAATCAACCCCAAGTACTGGAAACAGACAATAGGAAAGTGACCTTTACTTACAAAAACAGCAGGGACATTTGAGTTGCAGGACAGTTCCCAGTTCTTCTCCTGGATCTGTGGTCCGCCGGGTGTAACTGGCTCAGAAAATGTCGCTATTCAGAAAGAGGCGATTGTTTTCTGTCCCTGGCTTTACTAAGTATGACAAATTAGTTCCCATGAAAGGATCCTATTTTGTCACCCTGTATAGTAACTACGAACTAGGAAGGCCAAACCTTTGTGAAGCAGAAATACTTCAGGCCATTCACTTATGTTAGGACCAAGAATCAAGGAAAACGATGAAATAAAGGTTATAAATTTTATGGTAGAATCCCAGAAGCACATAAATAAGAATATGAGAAACCATATTTGTTTGGTCCAGTCACAGAAAGACTCAGATTATTGCAAGTTGGCTAAAGCCATGGACATCATTATTCATTGTGGATTGTCCTCGTCTGCTAGAATTGTCTATTATCAAAGATAAATGTTGTCAAGAATATGCATAAAAGGAAACCCTGGCATATTGCTGCTTGAAATGTAAATTGGTACAGCCAGTATAGATAATCAGATGAACTGTCCAAAATTAAAAATAAAGCTGTCTTTGTTCCAACAATATAGCCATATAATTTAAAGAAAATAAAAACAACTTGTCAAGAAATAAGTTTTCCCACACTTTTTATTCATTATTTTGCATACTATTGAGACATTATAAATATCTAACAACAGGTATAAGGATTTATAAAAATGCAGTGTACATCTATGTAAACAATAACATATTCCACATTAAATACAGAAAATCTTAGCAGCATGGTGGCACATGTCATTAGTCTCAGCACTCAGGCAGTAGAAGCAGGCAAATCTCTCGATGTTTGGGGCCAGCCTGGTCTACACACATATGCTAACAGAAACAAACCAGTCCAGAAGGACAAAGAGCACATTATCTCAGCACATGTGTAATCTAGAGAAATGGACGTCCCAGAAACTCTAAGTGACACGCTTATTGCCGAGGTCTGGGAAGAAGGTTGGAAATGGTTTAGAGTTTGTTATATAGAGGAGAGTTCTGGAGGTCTAATGTGCAATACGTGAGTATAGTTAATAAAACTGCACAGAATATTTAAAATTTACTGAAAAGTAAATCCTCATTTTAAAAAGTGTGTCTGTGCACACCTGCGCACACATATAAATGACATTGGATGCCTTGCAAATGCACCATTCTTATTCTCCAATCGTTTTTTTTTTAAATTGAACTTAGGCTAAATTATGGACAAGTTAAACATATTTCTTTATTTCTACATAAAGATCCAGAAGGTTCAGCATATCAGTGTAGAAAAATTAACTACTCGCTCAATAAGACATTTAAAAACAAAAACCATCTTGGTGGCAAAATAAAGTTTCATTTTCTGAAAATGTTGAATACACAGAAAGGTCCAGAGTGGAGCATCTCTGTCTCCCTGCTCACCACACAGATACAGGTGGGAAGACACGATATGTCAGTTTTTCTCTTTGGTCAGGTCAGTATTCAATATAAACTTCAAGTGAACAAACCACAATGTTGTTCATTAGAAATAGAAACACCATTGTGCTCTTATCTTTTATTTGTGATCAATGCAAAATACAATTATTTGGCTAAGATTAGCAGATGTCCAAACTGGATCTGAATAACGCCTATAATTTCATGGTAATATGATGAGGAATTTCACAAAAGAACATGGATGCTTTCCAAGCCATCCTTTCCAGATGTACCCATAACTGGAAAGTCCTCTCTGAAAGCAAAAATGCCCAGGGTCTGCTAAAGTCATAAATCAATAGAAAATCACTTACGGAATTAATGCCAGCCTTCAAGAGGCTGAGAGAGGACTTTCCATCCATAGCCAAGACAACTTGGGTAGTTCAAGGTGCACGTAGTGCTTTGTTGGGGAAATGATAGACAGTGGGGGAGGGCAGCATCAAAATGCAGTCATCTACTGAAACTAAATATAACAAAATGAAAGCACCACGTAGCAGCAATTCTGGGGGCTCTTCCAGGCTGACTTGAGAGCAGACACCTGGTGGATTTTCTTCTAATAGAGGGGATTGCTCTGGGCAATTTTGCAGTTACTGTGGCTTCCAGGTCATCTTCCATTCCAGTTCTGCACAGTGGGACTTGCCTGCTACTGAGGGTCAGGATTATAGCTGCCTCTAATTGCTATTCCCATCTGTTGTAGAAGAAAAAGCTGTGTCTTTCTCCTTTGAGCTAAAGCAGAAATAAGGATATTAAGCCAAAAGAAAAACCATTTTTTTATTCACCCAAATTGATAGATAACTAGATGGTCCAACCAGTTGCAAAGGGAATCAATTTAGAGATAATAAATGTTTACTGGAAAGTACAATTTGACTCTTCAAGGCATGGGCGAAAATTGAACTGAGTTTCTCCCCTTTGTAAGAGAGACAGTTTCGCTGAGGAAAAGTAGAGGGGCAGGGAGGAAGACAGTGATGCTCTTTACTGGATGTTGCCCGTGTAAGCCTCCTCTACTGCCTGTGACAACCATGCAGGTTAGTAGTCACCATGCCGATTACAGACATGGACACTGAGGCTAGGAGCTTACACTACTCCCTCAAGTCGTTGGAAAGCAGTAATTAATGGGAAATGTAAAAGGACTTTTAGAATGCTCTGTCAGCAGGAGTAATGATTTCTTTGTTTAAGCAAATCTTGTAGGAATGTAATTATATGAGAAGAATTTTAAGATCATCATCTGATGACAAATGATCAGAATTACCATGAAATATTACAAGGTCTCAGTTATATAAATGAGACTGAACTGAAAGTGAAAGCTAAATGCGTCCTTAGTTCATTCATTTGGTAATAGCATAGCTGTCACTGTATTAGTGACCAAAGTAGCCCAAGTTCACCCATTTGCTGAGAAAGAGGGGGGTATATGAGTGGAAATACAGTTTTGGCCAGATAAAACTCCTTTTGCGGTGGCAGGGGAGTGGTTAATTCAAACTCAAAGTCCTGTGAATAATTAAAAGTTGAATGCTCAGTCCTGAGCAGGAAATCTCTATCACCCTTCCAAGATCCAGGAGACAGCAAAGAAAGAGTGTAAACACGGAGGATAGAGAAGAGTCCACGGGAACACTGTCCTCTGGGTATGATATGGCTGAGGTAATCATGAACACACTCAGGCTGTGGCTATCTGCATGAGATCTGCACGCATATGCCCACATGGGCACACGTGTGTGCACACACACACTGAGAAATGAAATTACATGGAATATTAGAAACCAGAGGATCCCCTTCTTAGGGGCACTTAGGAGCCAAGCATAAGAGAGGTCAGTGGGAGGATGTCTTACAGTACATTAGAAACATGTATGATGTGTTACAGTACATTAGAAACATGTATGAGATTGTCGACAAGTAAACAAAAGTGTTAAAAATGAAATGAATGATAAAGTACAGTGATCTCATTAGAAAGAGAGAAATACATTCACACTCCCATTGTCAAAACAGCTCTTAAATCACTTTGGGGAAAATATTTAATTTTGCATTTATTTTGTAGATGTTTAAACTACTGGTGAGTTTTTAAATGAATGATATGAACTAAGTTATTAAAATTACCACAAAAATTAATCGTACATGTACAAGTAGAAATAGCCCCAAAATTTTTTGTTATGTTTGTAATAAACACTGAGTAAGATTAGAGAAAACAGTATTGTTTCTCAGAGTGGATTCAGGATGCAGAAACACACTTCCCTGAAATTGGATCACCTGCACAGAAGGATGTGACATTTATGGGACAAGCACCATGTGGAGTGATAGGGTTAACTGACATCAGAATAGCATCAGAATTTAGATTCTTGTTAAGAAGAAACTATGAAATTAGGAAGGAGAACAAAAAAGATTAACTATTGGAGTGAAGAAGGATAGTACACTTATGGATATGAGTTATGAATAGGAGATAAAGAATTGTTTTTCTATTTCTAACTGTGCTGCAGATTTATTTTTAATTGTGGGTGCATGCACAAAAATATACTCCATAATGTATAAAAGTGTGAAATCCAATGTGAAGCCACACAGCATCCATTGCAGACAGCTAGTCTGACGGCATTCAAGTCCGTTGAGATGTGGAAACTTTGGGTCTGGTTAGTTTCAGCATGTGCGAGTTTTTTTTAAAAAGAAACTATAAAATAGATTAAAAATTAATCAAAAGGTCATAGTCAGCCATAGGAAAAGAGAAGTCCACTCCCTTTTGTAAGGTATAAACCTGCATTGAAAACATATCAGCCACAGTTTCATAAAGAATAAAAAAGTAAAAGCTTTTGCTGAAAGATCTAATCTTCATATCCGCGAACTTAAAGCTCTTACTGATTTCCTTCTGGGGAGTTCTTCCTGCCTTGTCCTTGGGTTCCAACCACAGACTAAGTGAGGCTCCCCAAGCTACAAGGTCACAGGACGCCATTGCAGCCACATTCTTCTTGCTCATTGAAGCTCAGGCTGCAGTCTCCCTGCTGCAGGGCTGCGTGAGACTATCTAGCCTCCAGGAATGCTCAGCCTTCTATCTGGCCTCCAATGTCACGTGTCTATACTTTTCTCTTTCAGTTTGAGTCTGGTCCTGGTGAGTTCATAATGTACTACACAGGGAAGTGCCCACAGGATATGGGTAGACTTGAATAGATTGGGGCCAGATTGAAATAAGACTAGGTTATAGTTAACCATTGTCACACTGAAAAGTGTTAGAATGAGCAGTCATCCCTTCGTGGCCATTGCTCCATGCTTTTCCGAAAGTTATCCAAGGAGTCCTTGAAAACATCAGCTCATTCACTCCTCTGAGAGCTTTCTGTGAGAATGGTAAAGCATTCCCACTGTGTTATAGGATCACTGTACTTTCCAGTTTATTTAATTTTAATAGTTCAGTTTAATTTGAGTTGGGACATGCACAAAGCGTCTTGTCATTTAGGCTAAAAGACACTGGAAAGGAAATATGTAGTCTTTTCTTCCAGGGATTTTGCATACTCTGAAGGGTATCTGCCAGCTACGGCACATACCAAGTGGCTAAATATGTATGTAAATCAAACTAGCGATGGTCCGTTAAACATGGTCTCTCTCCCAGTTTTGAAAAAAATACTGTACAAGAGTCTGGAAGCCTGAGTTAACACCTGCAAGACACAGGTTTCTCAGAGTTCCTCAGAAGAACGTGAGCTCTGGTCTCTGACTCATTCATTGCTCCATCCTACACCTGAAGTGTCTCCTGCACCAGTCCATGACCTGCACCACTGCTCTAGAACCCTGCTCACTATTTTTGCACACACTGCAGCCAGTGTGGCTTTCTGTCACATTTGGAGGCAAGGACTTTTACAGTCCATCCTCCAGAAAGGGAACTCTTGTGGTCAGACCTGAACTTGTTTAGAAGAAAAGGCAGTGGATTTTAAGAAAGAAACTGCCGGCAGGGTATTAGGTATCCGTAGAGTAGTCTAGAAGCAGAAACATAGGCTAAAGGTGAGAACAATGTTTGGACCCTCTGAGGCTCTACCATGGTAGAGCAGCATTTCCTGAGCAAGGGCAGAGGTGGTGTCCTCCAAGCACTGGCAAGATGACTGTGGTGCATTGGATCAATGCCATACAGGTCCCCCTAAATGTCAGTGAAAGCCCCATTTCAAGTTGATTTCTATTGGTTTAATGTTTTCCAGTTTTTATGAAGAAATAAAAAAGATTATTTCCTATCACTTATCTTTTTCAGTAGAACAAAAACCATGAGAAAAATCTCAATTTAAGTACATCAATCCTCTTTTTCTAAGTTTTAGTGATCAGACACACAAAATATTCTGCTATTTCATCTTTTACAAATAGAATAATCACTTGATTATATTATCTTTAAGCTAGAGTTCTCTGTCTTATTTAGGATTTCTATTGCTATGAAGAGACACCATGACCATGGCAGCTCTTATAAAAGAAAACATTTAATTGGGGTAGCTTAGAGTTCAGAGGTTTAGTTCATTATCATAATGGCGAGATATAGCAGCATGCAGGCCGACATGATGCTGGAGAAGGAACTGAGGGTCCTACACCTTGATCCGCAGACAACAGGAAGTGATCTGAGCATAGGAGTCCTCAAAGCCCAGTGGCACACGTTCACCAACAAGGCCACACCTACTCCAACAAAGTCACACCTCCTAATAGGACCCTTCCCAATAAGCAATTGGGGGCCACTTTCGTTTCAACCACTACAGTCTCCACGTTTCGATTCACAAATCATCCACCAAGATCTGTACTGCCATGTTTTTGTTTCTGTCTCTTATGGCAGGCTGGTGTGGAAATGGCTCTGTTTTGCTTCTAACTATGCCGGTTAAGGTTTCCCTCAATGTACTTCTGTGCTATGTTCACTCTTGCCCTTGCCTTTTGAATCGCCTGTTCCTTCTCTATACCCCTCCTTCTCTGTTTTTTCAAGACAGGATTTCTCTGCAGCTTTTGAGCATATCCTGAAATTCACCAGATTGGCCTTGAACTCACAGAGATTCTCTTGTCTCTGTCTCCCAAGTGCTTGGATTAAATATGTGCACCACCACCGCTTGGCTGTTTGAAATTTTAAATACATTCTTCCAAGTAATTTACTGTTTTTCAATACTGTCTTTCTGTCTCCTCCATGCATTCTGAAAGGATAACTTCTACTATTTTCATTAATTCTCTTTTTTTCTTATTCATTGGCATTTTCCAAGTGTGTTAAACCATGAAGGCATGGCTGTTGACTTTCTTGACAGTTTTCAATGTAGCAATGGTTAACTATAATCTAGTCTTTCTTTTATCTGGTCCATTACATTTGAGCCTTCCTCGTTTCTATGTGCAGTTCCCTATGTACTACATTATTAACTTAATGAAAGAAATAACACCTGCTGGACAGCATGTATGTAGTTAGCACATGGAAGTTTGATCATTCAGAAGGGTAACTCAAGCAAAACAAGGATCAGGAGACAGCAGTATGATGAAGTCTCTCCTTCGGGGTTGTTGGGCATTCCATTCTCTTCCTTCATGGGCACAGGGGAAAGAAGACTAGCTTAGATCTAGGCCCTGCGTTCACATGGGGTCTTTAGAAACTTCTGGGTTTGGACAGATTTTCTAATCTCTCTGAACCTTGACATCAAAAGTCTATAAAAATATGTTAGGTTAACACTGATGTCTCTTTTAGCTTTATTAACCTATTGCCTAATCATTCCAACTGTCTGGAAAGTCTGTGTTGGTGACTACTGAGACACGGACAGAATGAGGCAGGAGGAGTGAAACAGTATCACCAGGCTCCCAGTTAAGACTCATAGTCTTCTCCAGAAGCTAAGCACTTCCAAATTCGAGGAGTGAGTCACTGGAAACTGGGTGTACATCTGATAATCCAGGAGTGTACGGGTAAGGATTAGGAGTAAAAGTTAGCAAGGGGAGAAGGGAATACAGGACCTGAGAAGCCACCAAAGCCATTGCTGCCACAGGCCATCCAGAGAGCAGAATGTGAAAGTAATCTAGTTGAGTTTGCTAGGTTGGTAAGGAATAAAATGATCTACAGCTCAGTGTAGTAGCTAAATGGATTTGAGAGCTTAGTCATGATGAAATTCTTACTCTCTGATCTCTACTTTGCTTGGCCTGTTTGAAAAAATAAACAAGCCTACATCTAACCCTGTTTTGCAAACAAGTGTTATGCGTTTTTGACACTCTCTTACTATGAAAACATGGTATTCATTAACACAAAACCCTGTGGCTAATTTTCCCTGAACTTCTCTGTGGTGTCATAGCACAGCAGCAGGACTCTCCTTCCCACACACAGAGCACGCTCCTTTCACTAGGCCTTCTAGTTCATTCTGCACCACATCAGCAGGAGCTGCAGGAGATTCTGTCACACCAGCCTTCTCCACACCTGGCCTGTGTCCTGTTCTCCTAGGAAGGAGGGCAACATCTCTGCCTTCTTACCCATTGTCTTGCCCTGGTTCCCTTCCAGGGGAAAGGATGGCAGACATTGACAAACTTGGACCTTGGGTCCTTATCTATCTCAGTAACTGGTTGACAATAGTTTTTGTAGGCAGGATGATTATCACAGTGTTAAAAGGTTTTTGATTAAAAGGTTCTGATTCTTATTTTTTTTGTTTTTCTTTCAAAATTATTTAATGAACTAAATGTGGTTGATAAATAAGTTTAATCTTTTTTAACATTACAACATGCATGCATGATTCAAAACATCAACAAAACTTCTACTGTTAACTAATCATTATGTATAATTTATATTTTATGTACTTGATATATTTACGTACTTAAATAATGAAATGACATTACCTTTATGTTTGTCTGTGTATCCTATTCAACATTAATGATGGGAAACATATGATTTTTTAAACTTAAGAATAATATGAATGTATTATGTTACTTTATATACTTACACATATTTTTTTCATTTAGTTTTTTTTTGAGAATTGCATATACGGCATGCTATGTTTTTTCATTGTAACCACCCCTTCCCCTTCAACTCCTTCATGTCTCCCCATCTACGCTCAAATGCATATCCACTTTTCTATAATTATATACGTCAAAAATGTATGTGAGATGTACGGTGTCCAGTTAGTGTTTGGTTAATGTTCCCTGCATGGATATGGGTGTAGGACTGACCACTTGGACACAAGCTATAAAAGGGTCTCATCCCTGGAGAAAACTGACTGCTGACTCTTCCTCCTTCAGCAGCCATTGACTGCCTATAGCTCCTGAAATGGTCCTCCCATCCATGCTGGATTGTTTACTGGTGTGACCTTCTGTAAGCAGCCACAGCTATTAGTTGATAGGTCATGAGTACAACATCCCTATCATATTTATAGGATGCTATTTTGCAGCCATTCTCCTGGCTATCTGGCTCTTCTAATCTTTCCACCCACTCTTCTGAGATGTTCCCTGAGTCTCAGTTATAAGAGCTGTGCTATTGATATCCCCTGGTCAATGGCTGTCCAAAGTCATTTGTTGTCTCCAACTTGATGGGCTATGTTTCTCAACAATAGACTCTAGCCATTGAAACAAAAAAAGCTTCTTGGATGGGGCATGCAAGTTGAACTTATTTGTGCATATATGGGGAAGAATTTGGAAGATGGTTGGATTCTTCATCAATTTGGCAAAATGGTACTGCAGATTCCACTCTAGGATCTATGACTCTGTGCCATCCTGGTGAATTACTGTTAATTCAGTACAAGATGATATCAGTGTGTGTGTGTGCATGTGTGTGTGCCTTTGTGAGCGTGTCTCTGAGTAAACATGAAAATATGCCATTTATGTTTCTTTAATTATAGGAGACTTTTCAGGGAACATAGAACAGATGTAAGTTTTAGAGAATATATCCCTGTATGTATTTAAAACAAGCACCTGAAAACAAGTGCTAGATTTTTAACTAAAATTTTAATTTGACATAACATTTTGTACTACTAATCATGTTTGCATTTAATCAATTAATGTGATCTCTTCATATTCAACTTCTTGATAGTCATTGTCTTGTTGTGTATTTCTGTGTGTGTGTTTTTGTGCCTGTGTGTGTTTGTATGCCTGTGTGTGTCTTTGTGCCTGTGTGCCTTCATCTATGAGTATGTATGTATGCCTGCCTGTCTGTCTCTGTCTATATTTATTTACTAGCACTGACTCATGTGGCAATAAGTTAATAAATATTTGTAAAATTTCTTTCTATAATGTGCTTTCAAAAGATGCATACAGGTTATTTATGAAGGTGCATAAGCATTGTCTTTTTGTATCCATTTGTACTTATCGTCTCAAAAGTTTTATACTTCCCAAGAACTCTCTTCTGTGTGTGTGAATGTGTGTGTGATATGATAGGTAGGTAGGTAGGTAGGTAGGCAGACAGACAGACAGACAGACAGACAGATAGATAGATATGGAGGGAGAGATATTATTTTATAGAATATTTCTAGAATATTCCTGTATATTCCTACCTGGTATAAAAATAAATAAAACTCCTTCCTTTTCTCCAGGTTACAGCTGTTATCAAATCTTCCTGTAATCCGCTCCACTCTAGTGCTCTCTTGCCTGTGATTGTCCTTATATAACACATTGTTTCCCGTGTTCAGAGTGAATTTGGTCTCCATGTCTCTTCCTAGCTTCACACTAATGCCATGGTGACTGACTGTTTCTTTGTTTCCTCCTTAAGTCTAAGCCATCCATTGCAGACAATCTGGGCTCTCATTCTCAGAGGAGTGCTGACTGAGGACCTTTGCTTGTCTACCATGTTTTGTAAATGTTTGTATATATGACATTAAATGATACATATCAGATGATTATTTAGGGAAAAACACAGGATTCTTTTCTGCTTGTTGACCTCATATTCTGTGACCAGTGGGAAGTACCTCCAAAGCTAGATCAACGAAAACATCAAGACAACTGCCCTTAACAACAGGACTCTCTTTCTCATCTCTGTTATTCAGAAATAAGAATATAGTTTCATGTAAAAGATGACTTTTGGGTCTAGTCCCTAGCCTATTATTTCCATTGGAGTTCAATTATATTTACTGGCCTTCCTAGAAGCCAAATGGTTAGATATTTCTCCTGGTTCAGTCACTCCTCCCTCTGTCCAAAATGGAGGCATTCCCAGACATTTCTAGAAACTCATCACTTGCCCAGTTTGTTCCCCAAGGCCTCTGAGAGTTCTATTCAAGAGCTGGGTCATTGGAGGCAAGAATGATGGTTCACCAACAGAAGGGTGTCTTTCTTACAGAAGCATTCATAAGTACTTTGTTTATATTGTATTATTGTGTGTATGTGGTAGGTTTGTGTGCAGTTTCCCATGGAGGACAAAAGGGAAGATCAGATTCCTTGGGAACTGAAGTTACAGACAGTTGTGAGAGGCCTGACTTAGGTGCTGGGAACTGAACTAACATTCTCTGGAAAATCAGTACATGCCATGAACCACTGAGCCATCTCTCTAGCCTAGTTTACTTACAGAGCCAAAGGAGTTGTTCTCCTCCTCACTGTACTGAGCACCTATCAACATTTGTTACTAGACAGTTGTCGGTGGATAAATAGTTGTTGAGTCAACTAGAAAATCAGATTTTCACCTCTTACAGGAAGCCTTTCTGACCTACTCAGCAAGACTGAGCGCACCCAACTTTCTCAGGGATTCCTCAACAATAATTAGCTAACTTTAATATCCCAAATGTTAAGTGCTCATGAGGCTTAAGCAACCCCGAGAAGTGCTGCATAAGATCTACAAAGGTACTTGTAGGAATGATGCTTCTTTTATCACTCAGTGTCCCACATACAAGAGACTTCCAGAAACTCCTCTCTATAGTTATACCCAGAATGTGTGTGGTTCTCCTGTGTGATTCTTGGTGTGGGAAGTCCTTCTGTACACGTGTTGCTTTTATTGGTTAATTAATAAAGAAGCTGCTCTCAGCCAATGGCTTAACAGAACACAGCCAGGCTGGAATACATAGAGAGAGACCAGGCGAAGTCAGGGATGTCATGTAGCCGACAGAAGGGAAAGATGCGAGCTGCAAACTGGAACCTGCGAGTCTCATGGTAAAATATAAAATAGGATATGGGTTAATTGTAGATGTTACGAGCTAGCTAGCAATACACTTAAGTGATTGGCCAAGCAATGATTTAAGTAATATAGTTTCTGAGTGATGGTTTAGGGGCTGGGCAGCCAGGAAGGAACGGGCAGCCTTCTTACAACAGATTCGGTCACTGGTGCTTTTATCTAAGGAACACTGCATTCTATTCCTGACCAACTTTCCAGTTGTATTTGGAATCATCCCTAGAAAGAATGCAAGGTGATACTGTGGGCTCCATTTTAGGAAGCCACTATCAGTTCTCCTCCTATCCCACACCTATGTCTGAGATTGTTATTTAGAGTATTCATCTTCACATAACAATGTTTTAATATGTTCCTTGCTCTTTGGAAAAAGGTGAAGTACTAATGAAATGTACTAGCAAAATATATCTGAGTTATTGTATTTATTCCTTATTATGGCACTAAAAGCCATTAGCAAATCAGGATTCTGAATAGTAGGCTGCCAAAAATTCTTTGGTCTGAAGAAATTAAAAAAATCAATGGAATTTAACTAACATAGGCTGTGAGAAGTTGGGAAGCGGCTTGGGTCATACCTGTTTGGTTCTTACATTGTCGGAATTAAGGAGGGAGGAGGGAGGGCAGATCTGGAAGGCTTTGTCAATAAAGTTCTAATAATTACTGTAACCAACAAAGCCATGGGTGGTTTGAAATGCGTTCTCACTCAAATAATAGTTACAATAACCAACATTTTTAAGGTGGTTCAAGAGTGTACCAATATTGTCTAATTAGTTTCTCACAATAAGCCCCCAACTTGGCAAGGGCCAATTCATCCTTTCCACCTTACATATGAAGAAGGTTGGCTTCAGAGAGCCAGTTGGACTTGGTCTTGAGGGTTGGGCCTGCACTTTGCTCTCTTGTGCCTATCCACACGTCCTGATGCTCTCCTCGGGACTGCAAGCACATCATGGCGCCAGTTGAGCGTGAGGGTCATGAAGTTCTCCAACTTGGTGTCATGAGAAGGGGCCTGTGAAATAAAGCATTGTTTATTATTCTATGAGTATTTCCAGCAAACTGACTTTAACAGTCACCCTTAGCTCCAGCCTCCTGAGTCTCCTCAATGTCATTTGTTTTTCGGCCTTCTAGAGAGAAGAGTGAGTGACACCTTTGAACATTTAACCAAATTCATATTTTTTTCATATTTTTTTCTAAAGCATTTGGCTTTATTGACATTCACTTCACATTTTCAGAGTCAGACTTCTACTAAATCATCCAGGTTAACCAAATTCTTAGCCACAAAATCATCTCAACCAGAAATACAGAAATGCCCATTATGGTGCAATTTGCCTAAGTCTGAATAAAGCTTGTAGCATGTGTGGTAGGCATCAAATAGCTACTGAATGACTGGTCCCCAGAAAGGCTGCCGTGAGAACAGTGGTTGGTGGCTAAGCCTGGCCGTACTGCCTGGCTTCTTCATTCAAGTTGTTTATGTCATAGTTAAGTGGTAACTTAGAGCACTGTTTGCACTCCGGAGGAGGATAATTTGTGTTAAGAGACCAACACAAATGAAGAAGCTGAGCTTGGGGAAAGGGAGGACTGCATGCCAAGGCACAAATCCATAGAACAATGATTAGAGATCTGTTAAAAATTCCAAAGAAGACCAGGAGAGGACCAAGCAGATGCCATAACAGGCTGCCCAGACTTCTCCGAGATCAGGCCTTAGTTTCCATTTCCTGTGACCGAGCAGGCAGTTTCTGCAAAAGCCATGAACAAAGGACAATCCCCAACCCTCCACCCCCAACAAGGAGAAGGCCTGGTACATGCAGTGCCAGGCTAAGCCTGGGCCACAGCTTGAGGACGAGGCCCAGGACTTGTCCAGGCCTGTCCCAAAATGGAAAACTCTGGCCCTGATCAGCCACCTCTGACTAGCCCTGGCCAATTAGAACCCAATAATTTGATAGTCACTTATTTAAGTCAGTCATATCTAAGATGACTTAACTGCCCTAGAAACTCCCCTTATGCTGTGTGAAAAAGGAGCCCACAAGTCCCTCTTAGGGTCTTTCACCATCTTGTTTCTGTGTCTGGCGACACCCCAGAATGCTGGAATAACAAAAACACTCTTGCTGATTGCATACATGGATGGTGGGCTTTTGTGGGTCTTCGCTGGGATCCTAACAGTCAGAGTTATGACTCATTAGATAATAAACACTTGCCATCAATCTTTAAGATCTGAATTCAAACCCAGGAATCCACATGGTTAAATGAGAATCAACCTCTGCAAGTTGTTATCTACTCCTGAACAATACACACACACACACACACATATACACACACACATACACACACATACACACACACACAAATACATCATAATTTTTTAAAAACAGTCTATTGCATTTTGACTTCTACATTTCAAGGACTCTCTGTAAGGCTTCCTGTGTAAGACACTGTCTAGTAAGAAAGATTTTGGGCTTCAGATTTTGGAAGAAAATTAAAAAAAAAGATGGTTAAAAAGTACTTTCATGCTTTTTTTTGTCCCTGGATCAAAAAAAGACCAGAAAGATATTAGACAAACATGATAGTGTCTTCTATTCCAGGCAGATTTTCTGGAAATTTGTGACTTTCTCAAATCTAAAACAACAACAACAACAAGAAAAAATAGTAACAATTTCTAGTCTCAGGCCAGGCTCCCCTAGTCAGCTGTCTATTTTCTTTGCCACCCAGATACTCAAGCGCTTGGCATCCGTGGGATCCTAGTGTTTGGATCTGGAAGGGAAACTCTCCCACCCTGCTTTATCTGTAGGCTGGATAAAGGTTTGGGATTTAGCAATCGTCTTTGCTAGCTCAGCTTGAGAAAAATCACATTCTTTATCAACTCCCCAGATGGTTTAGATCATTAAAAACACAACAAAACAAAACAAAAGCCCTTCAGAGTGTACACTGTGAAGATATTCTCTAATTTCCAAGAAAAATAAATATATGTGGAATTTCTCACAGATTTCTCACACTTTCTCAGTGCGCAGCCTGAAGCGCCGTGGTGAATGGGAACTTAAAGCCGCCCGTTTTGAAACTGCAAAGCCTTGTGCTGAATACTTAACTCCAGCAACCCTTTTGCCGCTCCAGCTTGTCCATCAGCCCCCAACTCTCAGGCAGAATTTATCTCTTGGGGCTTAAACTGAAAAGTGTATGTCTTTATTCAGTGAATTCGGGGCAACTGCCTCTCAATGAGTAACAAAAACAAAAGGGCTGTTTCAAGTCAGGGAGACCTCGCGAAAGCGTCCCACCATCTGCCAGGGATGGAGGACAGAGCCTGTGAGTGAGTCAACCTCTCTTTGCTGGATAGAAGAAGCAGTCCCATCCTCTATGTGTTCGGCACATCCCAGATCAAAAATATAATGATCCCAGCAAAGAGATGGAATAAAATAGCAACAGCCATACTCAAGGGGCAGGCACGCAGAGGGCCAGGCCACTGCTTAGCGGGCCTTGTTGACTATGGCGTGGAAGGAAAACTGCGGGCTGAGGAGAGTAGGGCTGGAGGGAGAAGGGGGTCTTCCTAAGCGGGCATGCACCAGTGGGTAATGGCTGGCATTTGCAGATCTGCATGGCAGGGGAGCTTTTAGCGGTTTGCCGCTGCCAGCTGATGTCTCTGGCAACATCAGTGCCAAGAAGCCAAAAATGAAGCAGGTGCAGGGACAGAGGAGCTGAGTGTGGGGGACAAGAGGGGGGTTTCAGAACAGAACTTCTGTTGTTAAAAAATTGCTTGCCTTCATTAAAACCTAAACAATGGTTCACTTTGACTTCGGTAACATTTTCAGTCCGCTGGAGTCCTGCACACACACTTAAGACAAGCCTCTTACATTTATGCACAGGACTAAGAGACTGTTTTGTTTGTCACTTTCCAAAGCTGTGGATTGTCTGCGAGCCTGCTGAAGTCCTCTGAGAGCGGCTTTCCTTCCAAAGCCAGGAGCATCTGCTTCGGAAAGGGCCCCTTTCCTCCCCTCCCTCCCAGAGTGCCCCCTCTTGAGAAAGCCCCACTTCTACACCACCAGGGCCTGGGAACAGGGGCCTGTTCCTGAACTCCGGCAGGTCCTCACCCAGCACTGGCCAGCTCAGCCAGCACAGCTCCGAGACACGGCTTTCGGACGAGAAAACAGAAGGAAGCGCTGTCGCTTGCAGCTCACATTTCTCTCCGAAGCTCTGTGTGCCAGCAACATTGTTCCCCAAGCCCAGCACAAGTGACAGCAGGGAAAAGACAATGGATGAGCAAAAGGGATGGAGGTACAGGATCAGGACCAACAGAGGGCAGGAAGCAAGGGCTGCCACCCGCACAATAAAACTCCAGGATAAAGCCCTGAGCCATCTGCCGCCTGTTGCCCTGGCTCTAATGCTCCTGGCGTGAACCTCAGTGACTGCCTGGCACGCTGCAGTACGCTACAGTCCTATCTCACAGAGACAGCACAACACCTGACGGCAACAGCTTTCCCGCCCCTACCTAGAGGAGCGCAAAGCCTGAGAAGAGGACGCTGGGGGCAATACGTTCAGTGGAAATGCACCTTGTGTTCTCTCTTTCTTTCTTTCTTTCTTTCTTTCTTTCTTTCTTTCTTTCTTTCTTTCTTTCTTTCTCTTCCTTTTTTCTTTTTTTTTAAAAACATTTTATTGATTCTTTGTGGATTTAACATCATGCAGCTGATCCCACTCATTTCCCAGTCCCCTCACTTCCATCCTCTACCCTTGCAACTTCCCACCTCCCCCCAAAAAAACCCAAAAAACCAAGATTAAAAGTAAAAATAAAAATAAAAAAAAAGCGTAAAGATAAGTCCCGGCAGGGAAGCTGTTGTGTGGCCCAGTGAGTCACACAGGCACATCCTTTAGTCCGTGCATCTTTACTTGCAAGTGGTCAATGAGTCATTGGTCTGGTTGGAGGCCTTTGGTTTCTGCTGCACCCTTTATACTGAGCCCTCACTGGATCTCCTATTGTTGCCTTGTGTCATGGAGATCCTGTAGCTTTGGATCTGCAGGCCGTGCCCCTTCACATGCTCCAACAGCTCACAGATGAGGTCGGTGTTAGGGTGGGCTACCTCGTAGTCCTGATTCTGAGTCTGGGTGGTAGCTGGGTTGGCCAGCCTGCCAACTTTCTCTCATCGTCACCACCCAAGTGAGTTCTCCAGCACTGATCCGACTAGCTCACACAGTGTAGCAGGCAGCAAGGAGGGGGCCTGTTCTGCTCTCACTCTCTCGGCTGGAGGATAGAGGGTATATCTGATGTCCCTTACCCTTGCCGTCCCATGGCATAGGAGGGGATATGTGGGGCAGCTCTCCTGCTCTCACTCCCACAGGCCTGGCTCATCTGTGCCCCTGCCTACAGGGTCAGCTCTAGTGTGTTGCCCAGGCAAGGTGTCCTGCTGTGTGCTGTAGCTGGTGAGGGGCAGGGCCACATCTTATGTTTTCTAATAGAAACCAATGCAGTGGAAGAAAGTGTGCTTGCTTTTGTACATTTTTAGAAGACACCGAAATGGCAACGCTCGCCTCCAAGCCAGCTGCTCTGCACAAGCTACGAAGAGTGTGACTTATTACAATGTTGTGGCTAAGAATTTTTAGTATTATTTAACATGGGTGGATTGGTAACTTGTGAGGAGTAGCCCCTGGGAGCTATGTTTGCTACATCAGTAATAATTGCGGAAGATTGACTATCATTTGGTCTGTTTCAAATTACACGGTTATTTTGCCCTGCCCAGAGTATTATATGTGAATTCTCAGCCTGTAGAGCCCAGCAAAAACTTGAACCTTGAAGATAAATGGGCTCAGTTAGACACCAGAAGAGTAAGAACTCTTCTGTATCAGAACCATGTTCTTAAAGGAGGCATCATTTCCTCTAAGTCTGAATGAAGCAGGAGACACTAACCTTGAACAGTAGGCGTCTGCAAGTCCAAGAGTTCAGAGACAAGCCTGGGCAGGGTGGGACAGCGGGACGTTGACAGACCTGGGAAAAGGCATTGCAGAAATCAAGTAGGAGACATCTAGTGCTGTATAACACAGGTCAGGCTGAACTAGAAACAGCAGAGGTTGTAAGGGAAGCAGAGAGGCACCTGCCATGGGAGGGGGAGGGATGCTGCAAATGCTCAGTGTTTGAGGAGTTGAGGTAATTAAGCTCAGATCTAGAAAGGAAACTTAAAAAAAAAAACATTCTTTGAATACCTTGAGTGTGAAGCTACAGGTATTTGTTTTTGACAAATAGTAGAAGACTATTGTGGATATGTTTATTCAACATTAAAATATAGAGCCAGGTGAGAGATATATTTATCTGCGGGTATATGACTCTGTATTTAGAACACAGTTACAAGTTGCATTGGTTTAGGAAAATGGCAGTAGGTCTCCTCTAGGATTCCAGCCTCCCTAGCCATGGATAGCTGGCTAGGTTTAAGTACCAGCAATGAGCCCCCTCCTGCTGAGCCTCAGTGCAATTAGACAGTTCTTGGTTATCCCTAAGACAAAGAACCACTATTGCACCATTGGGGATACCTTGTCAGGTCCAGCATGAGTTCAATGTTGTAACCCACAGGCTTTACAGCTCGGTAGGACTTCTGGTTGCTTCTCTCCCTTGGCAACTGGTATGAGAGGCAGTCCAGAGAGGCCTCAGTTTCAGCTCGATTTCTCTAAGGCTGAAACCTAAACCTGCGTTCTCTTCTGAAACAGGGTCTTTTTTTTTTTTTTTTGTAACAGTTGGAGGCTATTACAGAGATTCAGATCCATAACTGCTTGAAATGCAGGAAATAAGTGACCACAAGGATTTCCAACCCTAAATGATACATCGATAATGTAACCTATACACCTAAGGCTCAAGGAAAATCATGGAATAAAGGGCAGGCCGATTTTAAGAAACAGAGGACACTTGCTTCAAGATAATGTCTTCGAGATGTGACAGGAAAGCTACACCCATGATGTCTCAGCAATAGAGTTGCCTAAATGACGCCTGTATATGGAAAACACCAGGTGACATGCCAGTGTGGGTGGGGGAGATTTTACAAGTTCCCACCACTAAATAAAGAGCTACAGGCAATGTATGGCTGCTGAAAGAGAGAACCACCCTCTGAAAAGCCTCCTGAGAGGTTATCCAATTTCAAGTTATCAGTCCTAAGCACTTTATTATTAGTTTAGCTGAGCTGAAGCAGGTATGGGCAGCCCATATATGGCAGTTCTGTTGAACTTGTCCATATTGGGTTTCACGGTCTAAGTTAATGAGAACGACTGACCAGGTCTCTTCCTCAAGAGGGCACCAGATCTCATAACAGGTTGTTGTGAGCCCCCATGTGGTTGCTGGAAATTGAACTCAGGACCTTTGTAAGAGCAGGCAGTG
>JAQHUG010000163.1:1710886-1727797 GCA_028555095.1 Dicrostonyx torquatus
TGTTGTGATAGGTCTGACCTATGTTTGCTTGGAGGAATTTGGACATTGGTACTTTGGGAGTAACAATGTTTGGGAACAGTGGAATACTTTTCATTCATCATCATCTCCAACATCGTCATCATCATCATTTATGCCCAGAAATGCTTAAGTGTGCATGTGTGGCCTGTTTATGGTGATTCTCCAGTAGTTCCTATCCGAGAGAGTTTTAGGTGCATGTGTTATTGTCACACCCGAGGTTCCACAGCAGAATGCTTTAAAGACTTCAATGAGCCATTCTAGTAGGAACATGGGAGAAAATGGCACTTAGTTATATGAACTATAGTGCTCTCACTCTAGAGATTTCAGAGGACAGTTTTAGTATGTTTCTCTGGCCTGAGATGGACGTAGGTTAGGATCTTTCCCAGTAATCCACCATCCCGTGGTGATACACAGATTACTAGATATGGGTTAAAATAATATGTGAGAGTTAGCCAAGAAGAGGCTGGAGCTTATGGGCCAGGCAGAGTTTAAATCAATACAACTTCCATGTGATTATTTCGAATGTAAGCTAGCCCAGATCTGGGAGGGACGGAACAAGGGACCCAGCCTGTGCCCATTGCAACACTCACTTCAGTTTTTTTATGCAAATGTTGAAACTGAGTTTTATTTATCCATTTATTTTGAACCATATATATTTGTATATATTTAATACACATGTTTTACAGTTTGATCTTTTTTCCATAATCTTTCCCAGAAATCTTTCTGAATCAGTTTATAGGTGTTGTTACTTTCATAAATATGCAGTGTTATGCTATATGGGCAAGTTACTATTAACTTAGTAAGCATTTTTGGCAGATTATCTTGCTTTGAAATCTTTTTCTCAACAAAATTTTAGAAATGTAACTGGCAATTGACTAAAAATAATGTCTCAGCACAGTTCTTAGTAGTATAATAATCTCATTCAGGAGAGAGGCATCTCAAGAAGTGATATAAAAATTCTGAAAGAAAAAAGTCCTGAAAGCATATCGTAATTAAGCTACTAAAGGCATTGTTGATAAGATAGAATATGTTTCCCTCCCCTAAAATATCTTTCAAGCAAATTCACTATGGTATGACAGGCAGTGTGAAGAGACTATCTCATATACAGTGAATATGAAATTATAATCATTATAATGATCAAATTACAGTAATTAGAACATAGAGGAGAGAATTTATCTACGCCAGTTCCACAAGCTGAAATAGTTCAGGCAATAGTTATCTTATCAGTCACCATTCCTGTTCCCCCCAAATAATGACAACTCTTTAGTGTTCCACTCTCAATTTCATGGCACAGAACTTATTAAATGTTATTTTTATGTTTCAGTGATGGTAGCAGAAATAGGATTGTGACAATGTGTTATAATGGATTCATTGACTCACTCTGGTACATCCACCTAGTCATTATCTCAATGCTGCTCTACCCATACAGTCAACCTGGTAACTCATCTAAAGCTAAAAATCAATATTTCACATTCAGATTTTCCAATTCCACCAAAATATTCTCTAGACATAAAACAATCATGCAACACACAAGTATGTGTGTATGTGTCTGCATGTATATTTTGTATATATGATTTTTGGCTCTGGTGGTCACAAGACACTTTACCCATCTGAGGAATCTTTGATGGCTTCTCCTGGTAAAGACAGCTGTCACAGCTGTTCTGTCCTTGACTTTTCACTTAGAGAAACAGTAAGAACTGCTTTTCCCAGGGTTGAGGAGATGGCTGAGTCCATCACATGTTAGCCACTTAAGTATGAGGATCTAATTTCAGTCCTGAGCAGCCACATCAAAAAGTGATAGCGAGTATGCCAATTGTCCCAGTGCTGGGGTGGCAGAGAGAGAGGAAGATCCGTGGAGCTTGCTGACCAGTTACTCTACACTAATTGATGAATTTCAGATTCATTGAGAGACACTGTTTCAAAAAACAATGGAGAGCAATAGAAGATGACACTGGACATTGTTTCCCTGGTTCCTTCATGTGTGCACAAACACATGTGCATAAATACATACACATGCATGACTACATGCACATATACTAAGAGAGGGAGGAAAAAGTCATTTTTCTGTAAAGTACCTTAGAAATAGATCTACTAGTAGGAGCCTTGCTTTTCTTTTCCTAGCCACCCACAGTCACTGTATCGTGTTGTTGTAGAGCATCTCACACAGCTGTGCATGATTTTCAGCAGGTGTTGCTCATCCTTTGATCTTCTGTCTTGGCAGGTCAGCTGTAACTACTCTTCGTCCCTCAAAGCATGAGGCAGGGCAGCCTACTTTAAACTTTCAGTTGACTTGTAGTAATGCTATTTTGAGCATTTTTGGCTCCTCAGATGTTGATGAGTCAAATTAGTAATGTCTGTCTCAGATTTAGGAAGTGCTTCCGATCCATTTGGAAATAGTCGCATGTAGACAGTGGTAACCAGTATATTTATCGGGTCCCAAGAAGTAAGTTTACTGATTCTCCAAAGAAAGAACGTAAGGCTCAGAGATATACTTACTCCAAGGAAGAAGGGGAAAGATTGATAGAGCCAAAATTGGTAGATAACTTAAAGAAAAAAAATTTCAAGACTCAATAGGATAAATGAACACATACATGAACTTACAGCAATTGTGACAGAATGCACAAGATCTACACAAGCTCAAGCCAGAAGAAGAATCCCTGCATGGAGAAACGGAGGTGGGTGTAAAATTCTATCCCAGTCTGAGAAGCTATTAACATTTGGTTTCTGTAAGAAGAGGGAAAGGTCCATTTTCCTCAATAGTGTGACATCTGGTATCTAGACTACACTCCAGGACAAGTCTCTCATGCAGAATAAAGAAAGGGATGGCAGAGGGAGAAGAGAGAGAAGAAACGGGCAAGATAGATGAAAGATAGAGGGAGGGGGGGAGAGAGAGAGGTATGTTTCAAAGTTTTGGAAAGAGCTGTTGGGGAAGGGGGTGACTTTCTTCAAAATTGTTTGAAATTCTCAAAGAATTATTCAAAAACCTTTTTGACGAAGTTATTTGGAGAGTAGCTGATTAATGCTTCAACATCTGCCTAAATGTCAGCTATAGTGTTTTGGAATCACATAGGTCATGCCCTGATGCTGAATTTCCTTGTGATTTCTCTAGAACAAGAAGGAATGGCCTGAGAGATTAATACAAAAAGGATCGCAGGCATTCAAGGTAGAGGACATAATACTGAGGTCAGGCTGATCACAACTTTAGTCCTAGCTGTGCCATCTGCTAGCTATGATCCCAAACCAGTTGTTCTATGTCTCCCAACAAATTCCTTTTATCTGAAAGAAAGTACAATGCTAACTTGTTGAGGAAGGTTTAGGCACAGATGCAATGAAGTAATTGCCAAGACTAGGCTGGCATACAGCAGGTAATTAAAGATCTTTGTTTCTTCTTTTCTTTCTCCTTTCTTTACTAATTTCCCATGGAAACAGAGAACCATCAGTCATACCCACGCATGTCTAGACCACCTTGCTTGTGTTAATATACAATTATAAGTCAACTTGATTACATTTCACCCTTCATCCTCATTCACATCTAAATCATTCTCAACAGTTTTACATCTCTAATTATCATAATACAAGATATGCCTGAGAAGGCACATTCCACAGCACTTCCTCCCATCGGGCAGTGTGTTTTACTCCTTTTCCCATCTTTGGTGTTTTCTGTATTGTAAATAGAAGTTCTTCTGTCTTCACTTTGGTATATATATTTTTTCTCTTCTCACTGTATAGATACTGGAAAACTCAATTTTCACATGATGAAGTCTTCATTTTCTGTAATAATTTTCAAGTAAGAATGGTAGGGCTCATCTCATTCTAAATATGAAAATGAGAGACTTTGGCAGTCAACAGAAAAGTATGTAATTTCAAAGATGTGAACTGAGCACTCAACTAGTTTCAGTTGGATTCAAAATGAAGTTCTAGCCATAGCAGTGTGCTTATGGATGATGATGTGTACGGTGATTTCCAACTGCATGTAAGGGTTATTTACAGCTGAAAAGAAGTAACAAACAAAAATCGGCTCTCCTTGCTACTTCGAAGATGTGGCAAAATCAAGGAGCCAATGAAAATGCTTGAGCAAGCAACATCCTTTACCAAAATCCCCTGTCCAGAAGGTGGATCTCATACAAACCTACAAGCTTAGGTTATACACACCTGATGTTCCTGAAGAGATAAAAGAATCACCCTAAAATCGGTTTTTAAATATTGAACTTGTACTTTGAACAAAACCCAAATTTCCATTTCCTTTATAACGCCAAAGCCCAGCCATGTGCCCACCATAGGTGTGATGAGATCGGGTTTGCTTTAGGCTCCTCTGACAATAGTCACGCTTCTCCCTTCCCTCTCTCCCTCCCACGTCTTTCCGTTCCCCATTTTTCTATCACGAGATTGTTTATTAAAAATTCCATTTGAATTATCGCTGCGGAGAATTTGAAAAGAGTTGAAAAAAACCAGTGCCCCTGGCTGTTATTTGATAGATGCCTCTGGTTGGCTTGACACCAAGTTCACCGAAGTTAAGCAACACTCAGAAACGCTGCCATGTTAATTGGGGAGATGTTACTCCTGTGTGGGTGCTGGAATGCAAACAGTACCTGATGTCGGGAAAATGAAAATAAACAGAGGTAAATGACCAAGCTTATCTTGGCAGGACATGCAAAACACAGACTATACGCCTAGCCAATCTGATAGCATTTAGAGAAGTCCTACACATTTAGACAGTGACCAAAAAGGAAGCCAGGGCTTGGCATATAGGAAGGAGTAGAAGAAAGAAGGAAACAAAACATGTCTACTCTGTGATGCAGACACTTTGCTCCATGGGTCCTTACAGGACACAGAGTTGACTGGTCTGCCGTCAGAAAACTCCTTAAAATTGACGCAACCTCTTTGCTGTGGAGACATTGCGTTCCGGTTGTAGCGTTCTTCCCCTAGCAGAAACGGCTCACAAGAATGGTGGGCAAAATTGATTTCTTGATGATTGTTGTATGATTATCGGGTATGTGTGTGTGCACATGTGCTTGGTGTGTGTGTGTTTGTGCACGCGTGCGCACGCACTTGGTTTGTGTATGTTTGATTGTAGAGCACAGCATGCTCATACACGTCAGAGAATAACTCTTGGGCACTGGTTCTTTCCTTCCACAGATTCCAGGGATTGAACACGGGTGGTCAGACTTGGGCAGCAGGCGCTTTTATTGCCCACTGAGCCATCTCACTGCCCCAAAGTGGACATTTAAAAGGCCTACAGTTCAATAAATTTATCTTGAAACTTGATAATCTGAAACCTCAGAGGAAGTTACTGACTTTCTTGCACCCTCTTTGCTACTTAGAGCAGAGCTAGACAGAGGCTGCAGAAACTGTGACATCTGGGCTCCAATCCCTTTCAAGCAATTTCTCCTCAGGATGCATGTACCAGATTTCTGCCATCATCCTGTCTGGTACTTCCCACCTGGAATGTTGGAGGAGGGCCCACTTGTTCGTCCCGGCCACCCAGCTAGCCTAGCCCTGAAATAACCACACAGAAATTGTATTCATTAAATCACTGCTTGGCCCATTAGCTCTAACTTCTTAGTGGCTAACTCTTACATATTAATTTAACTCATTTCTATTAATCTGTATATCACCACCAGGACCTGGCCTACCAGCAAAGTCTCAGCACTTTGGCATGTCCATGGCTTCTCTCTGACTCTGCCTTCTTCTTCCCAGCATTCCACTTAATTTTCCCCACCTACATACTCTCTGCCCTATCAAGAGGCCCAAATCAGTTTCTTTATTAACCAATGAAATCAACACAAAAACAGAAGGACCTTCTACACCACTGGAGAAAGAGGAAGTTCTCCTAAAGTCATGAGCCTCTTTGCTTCAGGATTTCTTGTGGATATGTCATAGTATGACTTCCTTGTTCATGCTATACTGAGATTAAAATACTGCAATACCAGCAAGAAATAATATGCTCAGATTCTTCCTTGAGTCACAATTTTAACTTTAGTCCTCTTTGCGAAAGTCCCCTTTCTGGGGTGTTTCTGGAATTTTTCTAATAGTGCATGTGTGGTGATGTACGGAGGTGACGTTTTCCACTCCTGCTGATGCTGATGTTGACGGGATGGCTGTATTCCTGCCATTTGGTCTTTCTCTCTGTGTGTCTTTGAATTCTATCCTGCCCAGAAAATTTACAAGATACATCTACCAGGAATTTGAGGCCACTCAAGGCCTCCATCCTTTGTAGCTGAGTTACGTGTAGTCTCATGCTGTTGGATCAAACCGGCTGAGACTAGCAGGTGCTGAAGTCATCAATCTATCCACTGTCACCTATCTCTGCTCAAAATTCCAGTATGGAAAATGCTTCTCCTACGTGCATATTCTCCTATAGCAAATATTTTGCTATGCATTTTTCTAGTTGCTCCTCACAGGAGGCAAACAAGCAGCCACAGATATCATGGTGCCCTCAGAATCTCTCTGTTGATTTTCCTGCATTGCACTGCCTTCTCTTCCCTTTGGATGATTTATTTTCCAGATGTTTTTGTTTCTTCATACAACTAAGACTTCTGGCAATACTGTCCTCCAAGTCTTCAAGATATGATAGAATCTGCACAAAGCTACACGGTGGCAAAGAACAGAAGATGGAAGTGCAACCTCATTGCCCTCATTTGGCTGTACAACCATCATTTTGCCCACATAAGAGAACATCATTCTATCTAATTTTTACAAGGGCTCTGACCTTGCTGAATTCCTGGATTTAATTTTGTTGCTTAAATGGTATATAAAGATCAAGGCAAATAATAATAATATGTATATTTATGCATATCTCAGCTCATTCTAAGTATTGGTGATAAAAAGTTTCTTTATATGTACTAGATGAAATCTATGATGGGATGGATAAATCATTCCTACAAAAATATCTATCTGTTTCTAATAGTCTTAAGACTAAGATGACAGAAGTAAAAGATTTCTTAAAGTGCAAAGTGTTGGCTCTTTCTCAGTCTAGAATCAAATTAAATTACAGGCCTTTCTTTCCTGTTTGTCTACTGAAGTCTTGAGAGAAAGTTGAACTCATGACCATACCTGAAATAATTTAACTACAGGCTAATTTTGTGGATGTTGAACATGTCCTGTTCCCTTTCAACTTACAATAATTTTATACATTACAAAATTTGATACATCCTTTAAGTGTGATGGGTATCATCTTTTCTTTGAAGACATCGGAATCCAAAGTGTTCTGATGATCAGTGGTTTCCCTGACAAAGAGCCAGCATTCCAAACCCCGAGTGGCTTTTTCTTCATTTTCCTCTGGCCTGATCTGTGGAACTAGGCTAACTAATGAATGAGTTTGCACAACACTCCCTTCATTGTTGGATCCTAACTGATCTGAATGAAACCAGCAAATCTTCTCTTGTAACATCTTCCTGTGGGCAGCATTATGCTTTCCTTCCCTAAAGTTGTTCAGTTTGTCAATCAAGCTCATGGATTCATCACTCACCCTTCATAAAAATCTTGGAACCCACATACAAAGATTAAACTCTGCCTCACAAAAAGTCAGACATTCAGCCAAGGAGCTGAAGTGGTTCCCACCCTTGACACTCGCCACACCCTGTCAGCCAACAATAAATCCCCTCCTGACATAAAAGTCCCTCTCCCCCACTCACCCCAGAATAAATCCTCTATTGGCAGCAAGCCAGACTGAACAGATGTGTCTGCCTCCACTTCCTGGGGTGGAGTCAGGCTGGTCCAGCTTTGATCAACCAAAAGGAGGAATTCCCAGTGTCAAGAACTCTATGCAGAGAATGCCCCCAGGGCCTACTCCCAGAGGGAAAGGCACCAAAGATGAAAATGCAGTGAGGAGCATCCTAACTGGAAGAGTAGCACAAAAGATTCATGTGCCCAAAGAGGCTGCATCTCATTCAGTCACTTCATTTCTTACAAAGTTGTGCAAATTGAATAAACTCACCTTTCATGACTAGAGTCTCTCTCTAAAGAAAAGAAAGTGATCTTGAGTTTAGTGCCCCCATTAGTCATTCTTATCAGAAAATAGGACACACTGGAAAAAAATATTAATCTTAAGGAATTCAAGTGTTAATGCTTTTGTTGGGACAGTTTAATCATGACTCCTTCAGAAACATAATGCTGGCTTACACAAGGCACTACAATTTCCCTTAACCCTTCCCCTGGATTTCTAGACAAATTATTGAACTTGGGAATGTCTGAGGAACTTGTCTAGAACTGGCAAACTTAAGAAATATAAAACATTATGGATACTTTGCCTGCTAATCTTGAAGGTGATGCCATTGAAGAAGCAAAATAAGCACACTTCTCAGTTACTGAGCGTAATGATCTTTTCCCCTGTGGAAATACATCCATCTGTAAACCCCAAGATTTAATCCTTGTAGGAACCCACAGAACATTGTGTGCTGTAGATTTTGTTAATCAGAACTATGTTTTGCAATAATAAGTAATGTCAGCTATCAGTATCAAGGTATATATTCCTTTGTCCTCCACAATCCTGTGCAAGTTTGATGTGAAAGTCCC
Organism: Dicrostonyx torquatus; assembly: GCA_028555095.1. NCBI lineage: Eukaryota > Metazoa > Chordata > Mammalia > Rodentia > Cricetidae > Dicrostonyx > Dicrostonyx torquatus. The sequence continues at coordinate 1,719,419 of JAQHUG010000163.1, forward strand.
TTCTGTGTGCTGTGATTAACATTAATGATTAAAAAAACTGCTTTGGACCTATAGCAAGGTAGAACTTAGGTAGGCAGGGAAAGCTAGGTTGAATGCTGGGAGAAAGAAGAGCAGAGTCAGAGAGACACCATGGATCTGCCACGACCTCAGGGTGATATACAGATTAATGGAGATGGGTTAAATTAAGATGTAAGTGTTAGTCAATAAGAAGTAGGAACTAAGGGGCCAAGCAGTGATTTAATTAATACATTTTCTGTGTGGTTGTTTCAGGTCTAAGATATCCAGGTAGCCAGGAACCAGCAAGCTCCTCCTCCAACAGATTAATGTCAATGTGGGTAACTACATCCATGTAAAACCCGAGAGGGCTTGAAAGTGAATTTTAGACAAAGAAACAATACAGAATTCAACACAGCTTCTTGCTGTTTGTTGGCAACGTGTAGCAGCTCCTTTAAGAGAGGTTTTCCTGGCTCAGCAGCAGCAGAAAAAAAAAGGCATGCCATTTTAAAATGCAGGCTTTCTGGGAAATGATGCCAGCGTGACCTCTGGCTCTATTGGGAGACCAAGTGTTTGCATGGGGTTTATGAGAAGACTGCTACAGTTTACTTAATGGCAATATGGACTGGCTGTGTGTCTGAGAACAAGGCTGTGTGCACGGGAGTGGCTCTGCCATGCTGGGCTGGGCAGAACAAGCACAGAGTACTGTACATATCATACTAATGGCACAGCTTAAGTTGTAGACTGTGCAGGGCAAGCATAAAATACCATATATACCCTAATAATAGCACAGTTTAAGTTTTAAAAAACACTTAGCAGTTTAAAAAGTGCTCCTGGTCAGAAAATAATTACAGATATAGAATAAAGACAAATCCAGAAGAGTCATAGTGTTGGACAAATGTACGTAGGCTTAAAAGAGAGAATAAAAACTGTATAGAGAGTCATAAAATAAGGTTAATGCTTTTAAAAAAGGGTAAAGTCTTTAAAGAGAGTACAGATAGTCATAGATTAAAAGGAGTAAAGAAAATAAGCCACATAAAGGTAGACTATATACAGAGAGTCTGGATTATGTATATTATTGTGTTTTCTTGGAATTTTTTTTCTATGAAGGAGCTAAGTATAGAGAGACATCTTATTGTATGTGCTGCTAATATAAACCAGCATGTATATTTATAAAGGTATCATGACTTCCAAATTTGGGTCTAAGGATATGTTGCTTTGGAGAAGAGGTTTTTCTATTATTTGCATAGAGGATGAGAACCTGCGGATTGCTTCCAGACTGGTGTAGTTTGATGGACCAAGACCCACTGAAAGGTCACCGTGAACACCCCCAAAATACCCTCAAAACATTACTTTGCCCAATAAACACCAAGAAGCAGTATGGAGAAAACTATGCCCATATTTCCAAATATTGTCTATAAATGTTTGTTTATATTAAAGGGGGATATGATATAGCTATGAATAATTTGCATTGGTATAGATCTTGGTTTATTGATATAAATTTAAGATAAATTTTGTTATACTGTATATGTATAATTCTGCCCTTGATTAAGGTATTGTGTCTGTGTAGTTCATTTAAAAATGCAATGTATAATTCAGAAATATGGGTTAATAGATAATCATTTATAATAGTCAAGCTTGTAGTCATGTTAGATTTTCTAGATGTATAGAGATATATTTCAGTTAGATAGGTATTATTCAAATCTTTCAGAGTCCTTCAGAATATTGCATTTAAAATGTTTAAGAGTTTTTTCATGACAGTGAGACACATTTTCTCCTGATAGCACCAAGCTATTTCAAGAGGAAGATTGATACCAAAGAGGCTTCTTATGGAGTTTGGCTAGCCAGTTGGGCAAGAAACTGCTCCTGCCTGGACTGATGAACTAGACATGCAGGACACACATAGAAAGGACTGCCAAACTTGCCTAAAGTTGAGATGATCCTTTGGTGTTCCTCCTTCATGAAAGAATCTGCCAGACATTCTGAAAGACACAGAAGAAAATGACAGAAAAACTGCCAGTATACTCAGAACTGTCTTTGAGATTTCCTGCTTCATGAGAAGTCTACTGGATACTATGGGCCTGTAGGCTGAAGATGGGTGCTCCAACGGTACAGAAGAACTTTGGGTGACCGTCCAGGCAGCTAAATGTTTCTGTCAATTCTAGAGTTTCTGAAGTTTCTTACAATGCACTTCCTGTTTACTTAGGTAATATTATATCCTTCTGGAATCTTTGATGAAGTTGAAGATATATAGTTATAGGGTTTTTTAGATATGACAAAAGATAAAGTAGATATAAATATTGTAACTGGAATTCTTGCTTGATATCTGTTTTGTTATATGCAATTTTACTATGTTAAAATTAAGAACCTTCCTTTTTATTTAAACAGAAAAGGGGAGGTGATGTGGGAGTCCTCTCTGTGTGCTGTGATTACCATTAATGAATAAAGAAACTGCTTGGACCTATAGCAAAGTAGAACTTAGGTAGGCAGGGAAAGCTAGGTTAAATGCTGGGAGACAGAAGGGCAGAGTCAGAGAGATACAATGGATCTGCCTTCAGGGATAGATGTGCTGAAATATTTCTGGTAGGCCACGACCTCTTGGTGATATACAGATTAATGGATGGGTTAAATTAAGATATAAGAGTTAGTCAATAAGAAGCTAGAACTAATGGACCAAGCAGTGGTTTAATTAATATAGTTTCTGTTTTGTTATTTAGGGTCTAAGCCCGGTGACCAGGAACCAAGAAGCCTCTCCTCCAACACAAGTTGATTGTAAAGAGGACAAAGGAAAAGACCTAATTCTACTCCAAGAAGGAAGTGGTTGGTTGATTCCCTGAAGTGGCTCTGCCAGCAGGCTCTGGAATTGCCTACTAGATTTTCTGTGTGGCCAGCATGAGGAAGACAAGAACTAGAAAGTATGGCTTTCAGACAGGTAGTGTACACCCTTCTTGGTCACATTCTTCTGGCCCTGTGCAGCTGGAAGAGAGGATGGAAAATAGGACTAAGTTTCTACACCCAGCGAAAGCATCGTTAGGGAAGATGATTACAGACACATTGAATTGAACTTGAATGGTACAGAATGAACTTGGGCATATAGGTACAGATGGATTTGACATAGACTGAAATAGATATGCCATAGCCTCTAAATATTATTCTCTAGTCAAGTGAATCAAGACTCTTTAAGAAGTCCTAATGTCCACCACTGGAACAGAAAATATAGGACAAGTCTGAAACAAGGGTTTTGTTTAACAGAGAAAGAAAAATAATAAAAAAGAACACGGGAGCCAAATGAGGACACAGGAATCATCTGAAAGAGGTATAAATACTAAAGAATTTGGATATCAAAATGAATGATGTTATTAAGATATTAATCCACAAAAAAAATTAGTAGAGGAATGAATAAATCAATGAGGAAAAAACAGAAGTTGTATTTGGAGTAAACAGTCAGTCAATGGCAATAAATGCAGAAAAAGCACAATGAAAATCGAAAGTCTCTCAGTGAATCACAGGAATGAATGATGCAGATGGGGGACCTTCAGAGAGGGTCAGTGCTGGCTGAACATTTGATCAGAAATGGCACACTGGTGTAATCTCACAGAACCTCCTAGAATATGATAACATTAAACTAGAAAGAACAAAAGTTGTATGCCAGCTGGAAAAAAGCTGTCAGTTATCTGCAGAATCAAATGTAGACTTCCTGCTCACTGGTTAGGAGAATCTTCTTGCTTAGGAAAGGAATTCTAGAATGCTTCCGGGTCATGGGTCACCACTGTACAGCCTGTTTCTCAAAAACTTCTAGAAAAACATTCGACAGCAGCAAGATATGTAGTGGAAATGTAAGTTTGAAAAAGGCTAATGGCGGAGGAATCTTGGTGACAGGATTCACAAGCTACTCTGTGACAAAAGAAAAACATCTTGTATGAGATTATTTCAGAAAGAAAGAAAAAGAAAAAATTCAAGCAAGAGAAAAAAAATTCTTCCCCAGTTTAAAAAATAAAAAAGAAAGTGCCTCTAGATTTCAGAGTAGATCTACCTGTCCATTTCTACTTATCCCAATGAAAAATTTGAACTGATTTTTAACTATGTTGTAGTTGGACTATATTTTAAAATGTAATCCTATTTCAAGGGTAGGCTCACAGGATTCAAGAGTTTACTTGGGTTATAATAATTAACTTTTATAAAGATCATACTAAACTTTTGTTAATTGGTAAGGTACAGTTTTATGATGCATATAAAAGTACTTGCTAAAATTCCTCAAAGAAACAGGAGAGGCTAAGAAATTTTAAGCAGTGGCAATAATTTTTACCACTCAAATTTTGGAAAGTGGGGGGCAAAAGTAGACATGCAGAGCCAGAACTAGAGAGGAAAGATATGTGAGCGTAATATCACAATGAAGAGAGCTGTGTACCTGAGCAGGCATGAGACGTTTTCTGTAATGATAGCTTGGAAATTCCATAATAATAAGTGGGATCAGAACTGGCAGCTCTTAGGATGCTCCTTGTTATTTCTCTGTATCCTGGAATGTTATCTTTGTTGCCAGACTTAAGATGAAGAAGACTTAAGAGTACTTTCTGAGAACCTGAGGGCTAGAAAGGCGTCGATGTGGGATGCAGTTAGATGCATTCACCTCCGTATTATTTTCCTTGTACAGAGCTGAAGTCTTCTCCCAGTATCAATAGACTCACCTTCTGTGAGCTAACTATCAAGCATTTGTATTAGTCCTCATATTATTTAAAAGGAAAAGTCTTTCCTGCCACTCTTAAGTTTTGTAGAAGTATTTCGAGATGCCTTCATGGGTAGCTACCAGATACCAGCTTTCTAAAAAACGGACACCAGGACTCCTACTATCATAAGGAAGCCAGTGAAACCCTGCCTGGAGCTGCCCTCTGCTTACAAAAATGCCTCAAGGAAATGCAGAACTAAGAGGTTGTGGGCATTCTAAAGAGGTCATGGTTACTACTCAAGCTAGAAGAAATTTACAAATTCTTTATCCACTCTTTAAATAATATTACTTTCATAATAAAATCGTTTTAAACCAGAGAAAGGAGAAAGTTGGTCTCCCTAAGGAGTTCAAATTAAAGTTGTTTTTGGCTATGTCAAAGCCTAAAAGAATCAGCCAAGACACTTTCAACGCAATCTTTTGTAAAAACAGTAAATTTCCCCTGGGTGGGGTTCTGCAGGTTGGGCCTTACCTGTTGTGAGCAGGGAAGTCTCAGCGCGGTGGAGTGAGAGGTTAAATGAAGGTCTCTGATGGTGGCACTTTGACATTAAGTCTAGCTTCTGTGGTCAGTGTAAAAGGAAAAGGTAATGACTGCCTACCTTTCTCTGACTTCTGATTGAGAGGTAGCCTTTCGTAAACACTTACTGGGAACAACCAAAGTAGATCTATGGCCATGGGAATAGAAATATCTAATCCAGTAGCAGAAGTGCTCCATCTAAAATAAGAAACATGATGCTTAATGTTTTTATTTTTAAGATGTATTTGTCTTTTATGACGTGATGCACAGCCACTTGATGACCAAAACACAACTAAAAATGAATTAAAGAAAACAACTTCTAATCCAGGTACTGACAGGTTGACTTACATCAATATGTCCATGTTTTCTATGGACAGTTCTACACACGGCAAAGGCATCTATTAGCCTCACACTGCAGGAACTCTAAGAACACCTTTCTTCACTACACAACCAATCAGCGCTCTTTCAAGGCATTGCCTTCTTAATGTTCTAAAGCATTACCTGTAAAGTTGGATGAGTCCCTCTTCAATGCATACTTAGACAACCACTTTTATTACTCTTTTATGTATATAAATATATAGCACTTATTAATTTGAAAATCCATCGCTTTCCAATTTTTGCTATTAGTATCAAGTCTTCTATTTACATTTCCCCATGGTTTTATGAATCCCCACGTAAATGATTACCCTGAATAGTTTTCCTAGGCTAGTCCCCTGGGATGGACTGCTGGACTGACAGGCAGGAACCTATTTGGGATTTGGACAACGGCATCTCTACAACAGCAAGCAGAGGCGGTGCGCCAGCATCACTGCCACCTGAAGAATGTGCATATGTGAGACCCTCTGCTCTCGGAGGTGCACATGGGGTGCATGGGGTTATTTTAGTAAGGAAGTCAGTACTTTCCACACACAAGTGCCTATTAAAGTTTCTTTGGGTCCTTTGTTTCTTGTTCTTTGTTCCCTCCCAGTACATTTATATCTTATTCATTAATCTGTCAGAACCTATCAGCACGTGTTTACACAAGTTTTGCACTTGCTTATTAATTTTGTTTGGGATTATTTAGTTACTGCTCTCATTTAGAGGAAACACTAAGTTATTACGTAGCCAAATTATTAATCTTATCATTAATGTGTCTGTATGCTCATAATGGACTGGCTACTCCATTACCAATTTGATAAATGTTCAATTTTATTCAGTTGGTCATTTAAATTTGATCTATATTATAGTTTAAGAAATGACAAAACAGCCTTGCTTGAGAAATCAGTTCACCAAGAAGGGGGCACCATTTTGGGGAAAACTATCATGTCCCAGGCCTCTGTCAATGCCTGCTCAGCCTGATGAAACAGCCTGAGGAAAAGGAAGGAAGGAAAAGCTTTTGAACATTAGGAGAAGTAACCCCTTTCAGGCCAAGTCAACATTATCTTTATGACTTTTCTCAGCACTAACCCAGAGAATCAGAGCCCTGGGCATCAGCAGCATCAGCCACATCAGCACCAGAGATGCCATTTTCAGGTGCAGGAAACAGTCAATGGCATTGGAAGATGACAGGAGCACAAGAGTAAGAAACAGCAGGGAGGACGAGCACGAAATTAGTGACAGAACCATCTTTAAAGACTGCTCTTGAGTAATTGTGAAGAGAAGAAGAGGAGGAGGTTTTGTGTGACTTGCTGAAGAAAAAAACACAGTGTGCCCACTGATGTGATCACGGAACAACACCTAGCAGATAGCAGAGAAGGATGGAAACACCGGGGGAAGAGAGCTTTTCAGATTTAGGCTAGGCAAGACTAGAGCTGTTTATCTACCATGTTTAATGAACAACTTTACCAACTCAGAGACAGGATAATTGTGCTGTCATTTCAGAGCTGCTGATTAAAATGTTGTCAGGCCTTAACCTCTATACCACAGCATGGGGTCATTTTTAAATGTTTCTTATATTGTTTATTTCCCTCTTTCAAAATAAACTTGCTCAAATGTACTGAAAGGCAATATTCTAACTTATATAATTTTATGTAACATCACTGATCTAAATAAAAGCAAAGGAAGAAGAAGCAGAAAGCACCGTCAGAGGCAAAGCCATGGTATCCTTTGGCAGTGGCTGGCAGTGGGCTGTGTATGCATGGGACCACCGTGAGCATGAAAAGGAAAGTGTCTTGATGAGTAAGTTCTGCAGAGTGCAGTTACTGGGTATGCAGCATGAGTGTCAGGACTTTCTACCTGAAAAACTCTGCAAACTGCTCCCCTGGGCATGCCATTCCCATCTGTAAAATGTGTGATGTTCTTAGCATCACAGAGCTAATGGGGAAGGGGGACCAACATGATAATGTGCACCAGGCACTAAACAACCATCCAGTTACAAAGCTGCAGTTATCTACTCAGAAAATGAAATGACCAGCGTCTAAAGCCCTTTCAAAGCCATCTGAGTCTATAGTGTCAGAGGAGAAGACCTTGAGAGTGCCTCGGGATTTTTCAGTTGTTGCTGTTGTTTGCTGTGCAAAGATGAATTTGAAGAACTGGGGTGTGGGAAAGAAGGAATCACTTTTATAATGTTAAAGTAACTTGTAGCCTGTGGGGAAAGTAAGATGATACAGGCATGTAGATGTATTTCTCTTTAAGAATTTAGATTGAAATGTCTGAAACCTCATGCAGATTTTTAGAGGACATGTGAGTCACAAAGGTATGTACCGGAAATTTAAACACATAAAAATTTATTGAGACTGTTCACTGATAAGGAGGTTTCCTATGGGTCTGAATTTGAAGGCCACTGTCCACTTTGGACTTTTCTACAGGACCTTGGAGAGGCATGGTACCAGGTGCTTATATCAGATTTCAGGAATGTATTCTTAGACTCTACTGTGTGTTATGGTGGGGTTCTTCAAGAAGACAGACTGCTTAGATGTTTGTCAGCTGGATACAGGCTAGAATCATCTGGGTAAAAAAGAAGTGTGGTGATATTTTGTTCGTAATCTAACAAATAAAGCTTGCCTGAAGATCAGGGTGCCGAACTAGCCACGCTAGTTAGCCATAGAGGCCAGGCAGTGGTGGCACACACTTTTAATCCCAGCGCTCAGAAGACAGAAGGAGACAGATTTCTGTGAGTTCAAGGCTTCTCTAGGCTCCACGATATTGAATCTGTCTAAAAGAGAAACAG
>JAQHUG010000163.1:1728301-1747958 GCA_028555095.1 Dicrostonyx torquatus
TGGGAGGTCCCAGCTGACTGTGAGCAGTGCCGTGACTGGATAGGTGGGTTGTATAAGAAAGCAAGCTGAGCAAGTAAGTAATGGTGAGTCAGCCAGAGTCAGCCAGTAGGCAGTGTTCTTTTATGGCCTCTGTCTCAGTTCCTTCCTCTAGTTTCTTGCCTGGAAATCAGGCCCTGGCATCCCTCAGTGATGGCCCACGACCTGGGAAGTGTAAGAGGAAATAAACCCTTTGGACCCCGAAGCTGGCTTTGATCGGTGTTTGATCACAGCAACAGAAAGCAAACTGGGACAGTAAGGAAGTCACAGACCTGAGCACAGCGTGTACAAGGATGAGATGCGATGCCTGTTGCTGAAAACGACTTTCAGCTGTGGGTTCTCACACGCAAGCAAAGAGAGCAATCCTACACTGTGTACCGTTTTCAGTACAGTTAATAACGTAGACTGCTACCTGGCTTGTGCTGTAACCTCTCATGTGATTTTGTGGGGCAATTGAAGAAGACAGGTATGTAGCTGGAAGCGACCACCTGGCTCACACACCGTGTTGAAGACCTGCTCATTAGCAGAAGTTCTGCACACGCGTGACTGTCGCCATGCACTTTACTCAGATGTATTTTAAGAAGTTAGGAAAAGGGAGCATTGAGAATTGAATTTGAATGACTAGAAGAAAGCTGATCACAAATATTATACCAAAAAAAAATCCTCTCACAGATTTGAGAACGGTTTCCCTCCAGGAGAAACCCAAGGTCCTGTTTTCATAGTGGCCATTGTAGGTAGAAAACACAGTTTGCTTTCAAGGCTATAGGAATGTTAGACTTCGGTTCTAGTTTTCCTGAACTGTAAAAGACAACAAAGTTGACCCTCAGCCACTCCCACTGAACCTAAGTGACCATCGGAGGGAAAACAGGACATGGCAGAGAACAATGGCACCTCTGCGAACGAGACACAGAGCCAACAGAAGGATAAAGCCCTGGTGTTTTTCAGAGAGCAAGAAGAACAATGACTGTGGAAATAACCATTGTTAACGGTGCCAGTAAACTAAACAGGGCTTCTTTCCTTTTCTTGTTAGTTCATTTTCACCTGATGATAATGCCTGGAAATGTTCCTCCCAGCTTCAGATGCCCTCTGGCCTCTGTGATGGCCACTGAGGTTTCCATGTCCAATGTCATTATTGTGATCTTAAAAATGTCAAGTTTGTTAAACTAACCATAGCAGGATATATAAATCATATGAAGTACAGATTAGATATCCCGGCAGATAGTGTGTGTGTGTGTGTGTGTGTGTGTGTGTGTGTGTGTGTGTGTGTGTGTGTAAGAGAGCAATAGAGCGATACAGAGAGGGGCATAGAGAAGAGTTATTTAAATTCAATAAATTCACAAGGTAAAGGAGTTATCACTAGCTTTCAAACCCATTCATGTTTTCTCTAAAACATTTTAATGTGGTTAGATTTAAGGCTTCTCTTAAAATGTGTAGAGAAGGAGCTCTCAGATGGAGATATTTTGCAGATTCCACAATGGCTGTCAGAATAGGAGCACCTATAAAAATGAACAGGCGAAAAAAATCAATTCCAATCAATAAAGCAATAACAATGCATTAAGATATTACTTTCTCAAACACAAAGCTCCTTCCTCTGGCCACATTTCCTTTAAATGCTCGTAATCCAAGCGCAGGGAACTTTTGAATTTGTGGCCTTTGTAAAGGAAGACATTATCATTTAAACCTAACTAATTTAGAACATTAGCTTAAGAGCAAAATATTAAGTACAATCTATTAAATTTAGTGTTTCTACTATTCATCAATTTAACTGATCCCCACAAATAAGTACAATAGAAAGGCCATAGCTCAAGCATTTAAAGTCAATGAAAGAAGTGAAGCTGGGATTTTTTAAGAAGTTGTTTTTAAAAGTCCCCTTATATTTTTATCCGCCAGTCCTTTCTATCACTTGTAAAGATTAATTACAAATGGCTAAAGTCAATATGATGGTCTATCCAGCCGGTGGAGATGCTACTTGTGGGAAATTTCACTAGGGCCTCCAGGTACCAAAGAGTGTGTAGCCAACATTCTTATCGAACTTAGAGAACTGTAATGACAGAGATATCTATTCCTAGACTCTGAGAGGCTTAAGCTGGTGGTCCAGTTGTACAAACTATTAAATCAGATAGATAAGGATTTCCTATTGCTAGCCTACAGTTCCATTGGAATCTGTCACTTCCAAAACCTCCTTAAATGGTTCTGATATGAAATCTACCAACAAGGTATAAGTTCCCTGGTGGCAGGAACTAAGTATGATTTATTCTTCATGTTTTAAGCCCTAAGTTAGTCATGAAGTATTTGGTCCATGGCATTGTTAGTTGTTCAGTTGTGAACCAGTGACAGTTACAACATCTACAAAAAAAAAACACCTCATGCTTTGGTCTAACCCTTGACTGTGACTGGCTCTTCCATGTTGGTGTTGCCACCATCACTTGTTTTCACGTGGGTACATAGCATGTAGCATGTGTAGCATGTAACATGTTAAGCCAAAATGGAATCTCTCAGTAACCAATTTTGTTGCTCAGAAACATCCTTTATTTTAAATTCTGTTTTAATATTTACTTTATTTTCTTACTTGGCACTTGAATAACTTGCCTCTACTTTGTTAAAAGATGTTAATGACTTAGCTGAAAATACTTGTATTTATGGCTTCAGTAACTTCTTATATTTTGTTGCTGGAACATTTGAAATCCACCAATTTTGTACAGAAATTGTCAAGATACAGGACACACTGGTTACTAATAAAAATGTAAGTCTGAATTTCTTTATTGCCAAATTGCTTGTTTTAAAAGTGTGAAAGTTACTTTTCAGTGGTGGACATGGCCCTGTCCCTCACTACATGAATAACAGGCCATACCTCTTGTCTTGGGACATTTAGATTGGTCTCATTGATCATTTGCACTACATTATGCATTAAATGAGGTTCTGATTATCTCTTTTTATAAATGAATAGATACATATATACATACACACATACATACATACATACATACAGGAAGAGGAGTCACTTGTTGGTCCCTGGCTGCTCAGAGCCTTGAAATAATCACACAGAAACCATATTATTTAAATCACTTCTTGGCCCCTTAGCTCTAGCTTCTCATTGGCTACCTCTTACATATTAATTTAACCCATCTTCATTCATCTGTGTATTGCCACGTGGCAGTGGCTTACCAACAAAGTTTCAGCACATCTGTCTCCAGTGGAGGCTACATGGCTTCTCTCTGACTCCGCCTTCTTTCTCCCAGCATGCCATTTAGTTTTCCCCACCTACCTAAGTTCTGCCCTATCAATAGGCCAAGGCAGTTTCTTTATTCATTAATGGTAATCACAGCATGGAGAGGGAAATTTCACATCATATATATATATATATATATATATATGTGTGTGTGTGTGTGTGTGTGTGTGTGTGTGTGTGTGTATGTGTGTGTATATCTATACATACACTTTGAAGAGAGTCAAATATTAAATATTTGGTCTTTTATATTTTTTTGACATCCCATCCCACAGAGGACTGAAATAAGGTGTGAGAGCGAAAGAAAAAACAGGCTCTCTGGCTTAGAGCTTCCTTTTCCTATACTGCCTTAATCTTTGCCCAGTGTTGCCATTCTTTTGTAAATACAAACAAATAAGCAAATAAATAAAAGCACTAAATAAAAGCAGCAGGACCTCCTATCGGCTTCTATGCCCAGGACTATTACATTTTCTCTATGCCTAGTTTACATTTTAGCTAGAACATGGAGCTTAGCACTAACTACTTTTTTTTTCAGTGAAAACTGTAAATTTTCTGGTATTAAAACTAAACCCAGGTATCTGTCATGAGTTATGTTCCTGTTTGCATGTTCCTCTTCAGACAGTCATGTTAGCATCACCATTTTGGACATGAAGAACGAGCTTACAAAGGCTAAGCTTCTTCCATGCATCGTTAGGATTAAGGTACAGCACATGTCCATCAAAACGCTGTGCCTTCTCAGAAATATCACACAGAAGTGACTCACCTCTTTCCTTAGACTCCAATAGGGACTCTAGCAGCAGAGAGTACAACATGTTTTATTTATCGGTATCTAAAGGCTGATAGAGAAGATATTTAGTTAGATTTAATCAAGATACTTAGGAAGTTTCTTCCACTAACTTAACATTGGGTGACAAAATATTGCATAGGCAAATAGTCATTCTCTAAGACATGTTAGCTGATGCAGAGATAGTTTGGTATAATCAGTCTAGGATGGAGCATACTGGTTAAGAAAGGGGACGGGCCTTTGAGTGTAGAAATGTCTGCAGTTAAAGACCAAGCACATTATGTAACTAAGAGTTACCCATTGGACCAGACTTCTTTCTACTGTAATACCATCTTTTGAGTTCATCTCCATTAGAACAGACTTGAAATGCTATTAACTTTATAGATGCCAATGTTATTAACTATAAAGAAATAGTGTACATAGCATTTAGTGAGACACTCATAGATAAATCAAGTACCCATCGTTTTGAAGGCTTCGTGTTAGTTGATTTGTACCCAATCCACAAAATAACTGTTAAATGTGTGGTTTGGGTGTGTCCCTGAAGGAAGGTCCATGTGCTGAAAGCCCAGTCCCCTGCATAGTGATGTTGAGGCCTGGTAGATTCTTATCTAGAGGTGCTGTTCTCGGCAGTGATTAGTGAAGGGCTCTGTAGACACTAACTAGTTCTCAGGAGACTAAGTCGTTATAAAATGAAACCACAGCACACTAGGTTGCCCTCTTCTGCGCCCATTCAGTCTCTATTCTTCACATTTTGTGACCCAGCTGAGGCACGCTTACCAGGCTCAAACAGATATGGCCACTCAATTTGGGCCTTCAGCCCTTAAAATTGTGAGCTAAAACGCAAAACAAAATGAACAACAACAAAAAATAAAACTCCTTTATTTATAAAATGCTCAGCATCAGATAATTCACTATAGTAAAATAATATCAACTAATTTTGAAAGGTATAAAAAGATATTATTTCATTAATAAGGAAACTGAGGTAGATATTTTCTCTCGAAGGGAACTATTCTTTCAAGAGAGAGACCTTGGGACATTCTATTCTAAATGGGAAGTTTCTGTCAAATCCTTCCTTTCAGAGCTCAGAGAAACACACCGAAGAGGAAGCAAAAAGAGTGTAAGATCCAGACGGGATGGAGAACAAGGGCCTCTAAATGAAATGGAAATGGGCAGAGCTCATATGAACTCACAGCAACACAAGAACCAAGTACGGGGCCTGCAGGGGTCTGCACTGGGTCCTCTGTGTATGCATTATGGCCTCCAGTTTGGTGTTATGATGGGACTCTTGAACCTGCAAATGAGTGGGTCTCTGATTCTTGGGCCGTCTCTTGGGCTCCTTTCCTTCTGTTGGTTTGCTCTGTCCACCTTAGATGTGATGAGTTTTGTTTTATCTTATACTTACTGTCATCTTGTAGAAGCTTATTCTTTTCTAAGGAGAGACTTAAAGGAAGTGGATTGAGATAGGAGCAAAGGTGAGGAGGAACTAGGAGGCATAGAGGGAGGGGAAACTGTAATCAGGATATATTTTATGAGATAAGAATCTATTTTCAATGAAAGGGGAACGATCAGTGATGTGCATGGTAGCATGTCTTTAATCCCAGCACTCAAGAATCAGGAGCAGGAGGATCTTTATGAGTTTGGGGCCTGTTACGTCTATATAGTGAGTTCTAGGCCACCAGGGCTACATAGGGAAAACCTTTCTCAAAAATAAATACATAAAGTCATTATATGTGAATGGTTAAGAACCCTTGTTGTTCTTCCAGAGAACATATTTTCAGTTCTCAATTATTTGTAACTTAGGAATCTTGGGAAACTGCTTGTCTCCCCCTCCCCAGCCCTGGCATCATAGGCATAGATGCCTCTGGACCTGGTCTTTGATGGTCTAAGCTCTCTCCACAGCCCTGGCATCATAGGCATAGATGCCTCTGGACCTGGTCTTTGGTGGTCTAAGCTCTCTCCACAGTCCCTAATCCTTTTTAAACATGTGCTAAACCCTGGTAACATTCACTACTTCACTACAATGTAAGTTAGAATTTGAAGTAACCTCGGGGCCTTCTGGGCATATGTCCCCAGATCTCTGACCTTCACTCACTCTCCAGCTACACTGACGACCGTGGTCTGCTTCAACCACGCTTACCGTGTTACCACTTGGGGCTTCAGTGTAGGCCGGTTTTTCTATTACTTCTGGAGTGTTCTCCCAGGCATCAGTATGACAAACTTCCCCACTTTCTTTGATCCTCTAATAACATCTAATCTTTTCAAGAAGACGTACCCTATCAACCCTATTCCACATAGCAATCCACCTCAACCTCTACCTTGGCAATGAAATTTTGTAATCCAAGTGTTTGTTTTCTAGTTTTGATTGCACTCACCATAGTCTACTATACTATAATTTTTTTACTTGTCATATTGGTTCTTATGTCCTCTGTTGGTGCTGCTATCATGTAGCTTCCCTAAGGATGAGCAACTTTGCTTTTTCATTCATATGCCCAAGAAGCTAGACTAATGCCTGATATAGAGTTGGCACCCATTCAGTATCGACGGACGTGAAATACTTCATGATCGTTGCTTCTGTTTATACAATGAGAAATAGTGGTCACAATCTCCAGCTTACAGAAAGAATTCATGTGGGCAATCTCACATTTAATGAATGTTTTGCTCAGGACAAGGCTTTGCCCTGAGGTACAGGATAACCTGCCTCTCCTGTGTTAGACCTGGCTGACGCAGTAGGTATCCTGAAATCCTGCGGTTCTGTGAAAAGAAGTAACTGCGAATAAAATTTCATCTCAAGATAACCGTGACCCACGGGCATATAGTCCATTGCTCAGCAAAATGCACAGCATTAAAAACACTTGCACCATAAGATCTAAAAAATTAAATCGGTATTTATATTTATACAGTTTTGCCTATTTTCTGTACTTTGAAAGGGATCAAATTTTAAAGGAATTTTATTTGGCCTGAGGGAGAAAAAGAAAAATTTTAAACTCAACAGTAACAGTTACATCTCTGCTTACTCTGTGCCATTCAATTAACCCAAAGCCATGTACTTTCCTTACTTTTATAAATGCATATTGCATTTTATGCTGCAAATGAAGGAATTTTCTAAAACCTACTACAAAACTTCAAGAATGTATAGTATCAAAAAAAATACTGAGGTAAAACTGTAATGATGCTGTGCTTTAAGGCAATCTGATAATAATAACCTACCGCAAAACTGCCCTTCCTCTGCCTCTTCTGCCTTCCTGAGTCCTTGGTGGGATGGTTTGCTCTACCCTAGAGAGGGTGTCTGGGGAGTGATGGGAGCCCATGGCGGCTGGAGGATGTTGTGGTGGTGAGCAAGCAGACAGTAGACAAAGGCTCTGCAGGTTTCCCTCCAGACAGGCCTGAATCAAACTCCCTCTGAGTGATTAGCCTCTGGAGTGCCCAACAATAACAGACTCCTGCAGGGTCTCAAAACAAAGTACCAGCTTTCATGAAGCCAGTGACTTTTGGCCCGCGGGAATGCTGGGAACCAGTTCTCTTTCCTCAGAGGCTTTGGAAAGCCTCCCCACAACAAAGTAGGCCTAAAAAGAAGTCTTCCTGGAGCTTACAGAATAAGGAAAAGATGACTCCCGAAGATGAAGTCCTAAATATGTTCTTGGAAGAGGAAAGAGAAGGAAAGAGAAGGCTACACAGAGGAGAGATGCTGGCATGCTGATAGAGGGCTGACAAACACAGACAGGAAGCAGAGGCCCTGTGTCGCCCAGAAAGCAAAACAATGTGGCAACACAGAAAACAAAAGCAGGACAAAGAGAATCAAAACTGGTGTGTGTAAGCCACATCAACAGGCCTAGGCGAGAAGACCCTCCAAGCTGGTCTTACACCCATGTGGATAAAGACAAGGGAGAAATGGATGACAATCATAAATGTGCTACAACAGTCCTGTCTGCCCAGCAAATCCTCCCCCAGGGAGCTGCCCTCAAGAGCCAGGGGAATTCTCTACCCCAGAAGGGATGGATCACAGACATTTATAGCTGTATTGAAAAATTCATAACTTCCCCTTTATTTCTGTAGACGCTGGATCCTTCCTCCTACCTTTCCTCTCCTTCTATCCAAGGTAAGTTAGGAAGAGGTAATGAAGTGTGGCCTGAAGTGCAAAATAGTTAAAATTTACCTTCAATGTCCCCCTTCTTCCTTCCATTCTGAAAGAAATCTGCTGAGATCATGGGTAGAGCAGCAGTTTCTCTCTCTCCATCAGGTTCCAGTCACACTTCCATTTGTAATTTTATTTTTTTTGTAATTTTATAAATAATATAAATATATACATATATCTTGCAAATAAAATGTAGCATGCATGAAAATTGACAAGACTTAATAATTTAAAATACACACACACATACACACACACACACACACATACACACACACACACAGGACTTCTGTATAGTTTAAATTTCAATTCTGAAGCTTGGAGGTTCACAGTGGTTTCATACTTACAATATAAACTATTTAAAGCACTTACCCACCACCAAACACAATTCCACGACAGAATGATAACTAGATGAGCAATTAGCTTTATGGTCTCTTTTCAATCACTGCCTCTTCCTAAGGGTAGACACGGGCTACCAAGTTGCCAGCTTATCAGAGTTGGTTTGGGTTGTTAGACTGCTTTGAACTCATCCCAAGAGTTAGCCTTTGGTAAGCCCACTAGTATATCCATTATCCTCAAATTATCCTGCATCAATTCCATTTGGGCCACTTTTAAATATCTTTTCCCCATTCTTGGCATTTAAATCATAGTCGTTATGTTTCTGTCAAAGACTTTATGAAGGTGTCACTCTGGCAATGTGTAGCTGAGCTTCAGAAAAGGCCATGGCATTCAAATTTGGAGACTCTCTCTCTGAATTCCCTTTCTGAAGACAGGTTAAATCTGTTCCACAGGCCCCTACTCTCTAGTATAATATGTGAGCCCAGAGGCAGAAGCCCTGGTAACAGGCTCAAGTCATTGACTAGATAGACTTAGGCGAGCCAAATTGATTTGAATGCAAAGACCAAGATGCAGTCAAGTATATCTGTGAATTTTAACATTGAATCTCATTTTTCAAGAATGCTTTATCCCTTTCCTTTCGAGAATTTAGTCAATGATATCATGGTTACCTTTAACTTCCCTAAATATAAAGTCATATTGAAATATAAAAGAGATATTTAAACTGTTCACCGTCTTCCCCTCTATAAAGACTAAGATGTGCATAGTCCATCAGCAGTAGTCATACAAGCCCTGTTGGGAATCCCAGTTTCAGTTGGCAAAAAGAAAGGCTGAACTGTTTGATGAAATTGACCTAGGGTCACCACAATGGTGACAAAAAATAACAAGGGACCTGGAGCTGAAATGGAACAGGAGATCTCAAGAAACAGAGTAATTACCTGTGTCTTACACGCCTGGCAACTGCTCACGGAAGAAGGAGCCATGTTTTAGCTGATGTGCGTGGAAGCCTTCATCATTCCAGTGCCCTGATTTGTGGTACAGAAGGCGTTGTTTCTTTTTCTTTTCTTCTTTATGTAAGAGGGTGGAAAGAAAACACAGTCTCGGCAGCATGGAGTGATCTGGAAAATAAGTTGTCCAGGTTTGTTTCTCGAAGTCAAGCCAGGCAACCACACCTTCAAATGAACTAGAGCAGCAGGCTTCAAATCCACTGCCACTTTGGTGGAACAGGTTTATACTTTTGGTGTGTACACATTTCAACTAAATATAACTTAAAATCCTATATTTTTAAGTACTAGGAAATGTTTAGTGTGTACTTTTTTTTCTGTTTGATGTTTTACAAATCATTTAGGATACAAAGGTAGGCTTTGTATGGTAAGGGGCTTTATAAAACTGAACTGAATGTCATGGCCTGGTCTAGCATTTCTGAACCAAGACAAATGATTATGGTATACTTCTTAATTAAAGGGGTAGGGAGACGAGCAGTTTCACTGATTAGATACACCCACTCTGTTTGCACAACGAAAAGGAAAGCTAGTTTTCTAATATAATTTGTAGAAACATTAGAAAGAAAGGTATCGAGGGAATTTTCTGAAACTCAAACACATTCAGTGACAAGGTTGAAAGTAGCCACTCAGCTCTCCCTATGACAAATCTAATCATATCTCCAACAGTCTAAAACATCATCCCTATTTTGGGTGAGGGCAAACTTGATTCAAAATATGTTGCTTTATCTGTTCTGTAATATAATATCTGTAATAGTCGCTCACGGACTATTTTCCTAACAGACAGGTACCCAATAACAAATGCCAAGAGGCCAAAGGGACAGCCACAGATATTGAAGCAATGTCACTTCAAATATTCCTCTCAGCTCCTAACCATGGAAGAAAAGGCACCATTCTGGTGGTCAGGACTCAGGAAAGGGCACAACTTGCCCTGCCCCTGCCCTTGCATGTTTCCCTTTCCTTGGCCCTTTTTCTTAAGAAGACCTGAGCAGTAGTCATTCTTCGCTAGAAGAGTCCAGACCTCACATCTATGTCTTAGACTCCTGCCAGTAACTCCCTATTGTGCCTCCTTTGTATGTGTAGCAATTTCCATATCATAGTTGTAATTCTTCCCCTTTCCAATCGTCTAGAAAACCCAAATTATCATTGTTTTCTGAGTGAATGTTTATTCTTGGTGACCACAGGTTTTGATACGGGGCTATCTCCAAGCTAATTCATCCAGGCAAGTAGGTTAACACAAGATGCTCTATCATCTAGCTGGGCTTGGGTCTTGGCTCTTCTATTTAATTGATCTATGACCTTCGGCAAGCTGATCTCTTTCTTCAAGACTATGTTTCCATTTTGTAAATCGAGTATTATAAATGGCATCTGTATCATGGGATTACAGTGAGGATTGAATAGAGATACCCATAGAGATAATAAAAATAATGTTTGACAAGTACTAGGAATTCATAAAATATAGTTGTTACCATACCTAGCACAAATTAATTTCGTGCCCTTTATAAGTTGAAGCAAAGAAAATTTAATGTTTTTAACTTGGTTCCCTTACTTTCAACTCATCCTCAAGTGATTTCCATTTGACTTTTGGATTAACTAGATGAATAAGCAGCCCACAGCTGAGAAGCCAGAGGAATGGGAAAGTCCTCCCTGAGCTAAGAATGGGTTTTTGTGCTGTGTTAGAATTCCCCTTAGCAGACAAAACAAGTTCTGCTGCCTAATTATCAGCAGAAAGAATAGCTAAAAATCAGTGAGCTGAAACACAAATTATTAGCTTTAAAGATTCTCTCTGGCATTTAATTGGCTGTAAGCCACAGGTTTTATGTGGGGTTCAAATCATTCAATTACCTACAGGCACAGTTTTGAATTTGCTAATCAGAGAGGCCTTACAGATACCTAAATTTGGCATGGTCATATGTATCATTGATTTTTCCCCCCTTTTAAATGGCTAACAATCAAGCCTATTTTGAATATTTTGTATAATTTTTTCTAATAACTTAATATAGTTTCAGTTGCTCTTTGTTCAAGGGAATATTGTGCCTTCTTAGATATTCCTTTGGTGTGGTCTGATCATCCACTGGGCTGGTTTTACCCCGGGCTCAATCAATTTTCCTTATCTACACCCCTCTCCAACTAACTATAAAAATCATCTGAATCACCCTTGGTTGTCAGCATGGAGGAAAATTAGTAGAGATTAGAACCTTTCTCTTTCTTCAGATCCATTTGTGGGAAGCATTACTCTAAAGGTTCGAAATGTTATTCTTAGGTCTAGGCAGACCATCAGGTCTAGGCAGAGCACAACAGCATTTTCAAGCTGGTGTCAGGAGACTACCTTGGGAAAGGACATCTTGAGTTACAGGCTCTAGATGCAGGAACACAGTGTGCTGGTAAGGATTCTGACCATTACATACGCTATAAACTCTAAAGACGCTAAAGAAAAACACACCTTTATCAGGTCCTCTGTATCCCCTAGGAGATCACCAAATCATTGGAGAGACTTTAATCATTTAGGATTAGTCAAAACTCAGGATTCTTGTCTCCAGGTGAGTACTTCAAATAAAGGTCCTTCTGTAAATGCTATTTTTTCTGTCAATCTTGGTCTAGTTTATCTATAACATGTCTTAAAGCTCGGCTGTCAGTTGAAGGTTGAGAACAATCTAATGGGTTTCTGTGTTTGGTTTCCTTGACTTATCACAAGAGCTGATAACTTTGTGTATACATTAACTAATAGGCCTCCTTCAAAGTATGCTGACATTTAACAGTGTTAAATGGATTTTAATGAACTCTAAACTTCAAACTTTGGTTCCTGCAAATGAGACCTACTTTCATTATAATCTGGAGGGCTGGTGCTGTGCATTCCAATGAATGTGAACCAAGCCTGGGCCCTGACTGGGTAGCTTCAGACAAGATTAGAATCATGCAGACAAAACATTCTTATGGCTGACATTTAAAATATCCATCCAGTTACATGGCAATATACAGACACAACCTCCATGTCAAAGTATTTATTTCAACTGATGTAAAACATTTAACGGCTTTTTTGGAGACATATAATCTTCGGGACAATCCAGTTAGGAATGACTTGGGGAAGGTGCTAGAGATATGTCTCAGTAGTTAAAGACACTGGCTGCTCTTGTAGAGGATTTGGGTTTGAATCCCCGTGCCCATAATGGAAGGCACACAGCTGTCTGTAACTCCAGTTCTGAGCATTTAACACCCTCTTCTGACCTCCATGTGTACCTGACACACACAGTGCACATACAAATATTCAAGCAAAGACACATACACATAAGTAAAATAAAGTAAATAAATCCTTAAGACTTAGATAACACTGGTAGTATTTATAGCCCTCAATTTTCACATCATCTCTGTTCTTTTACTTGTGTTTTGGCTTCATATCATGGAGATGTCTCCAAATGCACACTGAGGCAGGAGCATGTCAATTATTTGGTCAAAGTAGAGCATATACAGTATATGCTGAATCAACCTTCTAATAAATTATTGACATTTTGTGATGTCTTAAGTGTGTATTGTGTTTGCATATGCACACATGCATGTGTTCCTTTCTTTACTGAAATTTGGATGGTATGTTCATCAACTTTTTGTTACAATAAAAAATATTAGGCATCATCATCTTATTAAGAAAAAAAATCATTTTCACTCCCAGGCTTGGAAGTTCAGCCCTGTTGGTTTGGGACTATAGGGTGGGCATGAAGAACAATGCTGCTTCCTTCATGGCTGGGAAGTAGAAGAGGAAAGACTGACTTCCTCCATCCCCATAAGGACACTACTCCAACGATTCAAAGAGTATTCCTCATTGGCCCTATCTCAAAGCTTGTATAACCTCTCAATATTGTCATTTAGTGAAGCAAGGCTTTTAGCACAGGGACCTTTGGATATCTCTGAAGATCAAGCCATAGCAGAAGTGTGCACATTTAGTTTCTCTCTCAGCTCTTCTGCTCTTTCACTTCCTTAGTGACACGGTTCTGTCCCACAAAGGAAACGACAGCCATCAAAAACAAAGGCTCCTTTCCACTGACTTCAGTTCCGCTTGTGAGAAGCCTACTTCCAGGAAGGGAAAAACAAGGCAGGAATAATATACCGTGTACAGCACCTTTAGAGAGAATCACACAAATATTCTAAAGACTGTGCAGTAAATAACGTATGCTTAGAAAGGCAATGTAAATATCTGATATAGCACAGAGCAGTGGCTAAGGTCAAAATGAAATTACGGTGTTTGGAGAAATATAGAATGCCCTAAATTGCACCACCGCTTCCCTGCAGCCTAGCAGTACAGTTCATAAATCATAACATAGTCCACATTACCTGGAGTTCAAGCATCCCAGCTGCCAGGTGGGCTCCTCCCTTCATTCCCCACGGCTATGAGAAGTTCCCACTCCCACCTCACCACTCAAGGTCCTGCTTTGAACTGTGGCAGTGATCAATACCTGCTCTTTGAGAAATGGAGCCAGGGCATGTGAGTGAACTCACCCACGTCACGAATTTTCATGGGGAGTGCAATAGGAAAGCTGATCTTGAACGGACACAGAAATGCATAATGAATCCCACATGCCCTGTGAGCTCTGCATATTTTTTCAGGTGGCTAAAGACACATCCTCTTGCTTTCCTGCAACCTACTCCCCTACGTCTTGATTGGGTAGGCCACGTTCAGTTCTGCATCGATGCCACTGCAAGACCTGAATATTATAATATTTACCAGATTGTGTGAAAAAGATGCAGGTGTGTTCAGATAAATGGAATACAAATATCAAAATATTCAGAGGAAGGGCAAAGCAGTGTCAGACAGCTCACATTCCAGCTAATTGGAACAACTAGGGGAAGAATGTCGCTGTGATTAGTTACCTGGAGCTGGGAAGTGAAGGCTTTTTCCCCTTTCAGGGTTTTATGCGGCTACAGTAACAATGTCTCAGAGAAAGGAACATCTAACGGAAACAATGGATCCTTTTTGGAAGCTGAAAGTTTATTAACTTTATTGGCAAATACTTGAGAGTGTATTTCCCCAGACAAGAATGTCCTGCCTAATCACAACACAGGCATCAGAATCAGAAATTAGCTTCAGCGCACTTCATCCTGGTACAATTTGCTTTTCACGAGTTCTCCCTAATGTGTCTTTACTAACAAAAGGAGCCAGTTCACATTGCATTTGTTTGTCATGTCTTTCTAGTCTCCTTCAGTCGGAAATATCTTTTATTCTTTCAGACATCTAGTTCCTTAAAAATATATTTCTTAAAGAAGAAACTGATAGGAATAAATACTATATTTAGTCTTCTTAGCTTGGTCAGTTAACAGCGAGAAGCCAACAAAGCAGAGACAAAACATATTTTGAAGCCACAACAGATGGAAAAGCTGTTACAGGAAATAAATAAATCACACTGAACGTAGGGTGTGGCAGTCAGATTGTAATTCCAAGACCCTGGGGACTGAGGCAAGAGGATCAAGAGTTCATGGTCACACTTGGCTATGAAGTGAATTGGAGGTCAGCCTTAGCTACACAAAACCCTGTCTCACGGTGAAAAAACGGAGAGGGAGAGTGGGGAGATGAAGTAACCCATCTATTCTGAGAATAGGACAGTGCTTGCTAAAAACAAGGCTAGAGAAGGCTTCCTAAAGTTGGTGATCCAAGGATAGGATCACCTGGTAGTCTATGACCAAAACTGAATCCTGAGCTCAACTCCTTGGGACCCTAACTTATGAGTTTTATCTGGACAGATAATGTGCAGAGGAAGCAGGATGATTTTGATGCAAGAGAATTGCGAGGCACAATTTAAAGGTGACTGATTATTACAACAAGATGTGAGGACAAAGGGTACCAAAAAGAGGAAGGCAGGCCTGTGAGGCAGAGGATCACCAAGCGATCCACTCCATTCTGTCAACTATTGCAAATACATAACACTAAAATCCTCTGTCTCTGTACAACGAGCAATGTGTACAAGGTTGAAGTGAGTTCAGTATTAGCAAGGAAAAGATGCCAAGGTAGAAGACACCATACTTAAATGCTTGTATAAAACATTGGTTCATATGGCAGGAGCCCTCTGCCTTTAGGAATAGATTGTTTATAATTCATTATGCCATATCAATAAACGACAGGTGGTTTGATTGTCTAAGTTTTCATTTGACCCTTTGAATGAGAGGACTGTCACTGTTGCTGCTGCCACTGTCCTGCTGCCTTCTCTTGAGATGTAGTCTCGCTCTATAGACCAGGCCAGCCTTTGAACTCCTTAGGTCCACAACCTCCCATGTACTGAGATTACAGGCATGTATGGTGAACCTGGCTGGCCATTGCAGGGCTTTTGAATAAAGACAATTGTTTTCTTTAGTGTTTTGAGGACATTGCACCAGGATAAATTGACGTCAAGAGAAAAAGAAAGGCAAAAACGCTGAAGAAGATGCCTTCTGGAGACTTCTCTGGTTACTTATTGCTTAGGTAACCACTTCCTCAGACAAGTGGCTCAACTCACAAGCATCTGCTTATCTCACATAATTATATGGAGCAGGGGCTGGGCTAGCTGGACACTGCTTTCATTCCACACAACATTAATGTGAGCTACATGGTGGTGTTTAGGTAGTAGATAGTATGGTGATTTATTCATGTATCTGGCTTCCTAGAGAGAACGGGGAAATTAGCCTGGGAGAAGCCTGAGTTCAGCTGGGTCTACTAATTAGAACATCTCAACAGCAAGGCAGATGTGAGGCTCCTTGAAACATAGTATGGAGACTGCTTGCTTAAGGTTTGAGACTAGGAAGTTATGAGGTTTGAGTGAGACTGGCCCCTCTAGACTCATTTATTTGAATGCTTAGGGAACAGCACTATTTGTCAGAGTAGGTATGGCCTTGTTGGAGGTAGTGTGTCCCTGGGGGCGGGCTTTGAGATTTCACAAGTCCAATCCAGCCCCAGTGGTATTCTCTCTCTTTCTGCTGACTGTAGGTGTAGAACTCTTAGTTACCATGCCTGCCTGCATGCTGCCATGATCCAAGCCATGACAATAATGGACTAAACCGCTGAAACTGTAAGCCAGCCCCAATTAAATGCTTTCTTTTATAAGAATTGCCATGGTCATGGTGTCTCTTCACAGCAATAGAACACTGGCTAAGACAGATGTGATACAGGGTCGGTTCCATACTCTTCTGTTTGCCAGAGCAGTCACAAAAATCTGGCCAGATTCTGGTTGAGATGTAAATCCAGTTCTGATGGAGAAGAGCCTCAGTGACTTGGTGCTCCAGTGTCTTACTGCACCTCAGGAGCTGTAGAATGAATGTAAGCATGCCGTCACTTGCTAGTACCTCAGTTGACCAATACATAGTTACAACTTCCTCCTCTCCTCAGAAAGGAAAAATTAGACTGTGTGTGGTTGACCGTCCTTGCTAATACTATATAGAGATTTTTAAGCCAAAGATTCTAAATTATGTTTGGTTTAATGATTGCTGCATGTTTACTTATTCCAGAACATATTAAGGAAATATGCCACTAATAGTACTAGAAAAGTATTTTCCCAAGTCTTTTCTTTTTAAAGATAGACTTAGTTTCAATAACATGTTCTCGTGTAGTGTTATCTATTACATATTGTTCCTAAAAGTACCCCCGCCCCAATCTATCTTCTCAGACCAGCCCACAGGGATGTTCTAAGTAGGTAGAAGGCATAACTTGTAGTCAGAAAAAAAAATTCCCTGGTGATGTGACCTTTCAGCTGAGATGCAAAGGATGAGTAGGAGGCCCCTGTAAGGAGTGACTCCGGGGCAGAGGGAGCATTGGTAAAGATGGTGATGTGGGGCAGCCTTCCCTCATAGGCAGAGCAGGGAGGGAGACGAAGACCTAAGGAAACATATGCAAGTCAGCCAGGGACCAGGAGTCACCGAGAGTCATCCCAGCAGAAGCTGAGTACTCACTCGGGAAAGGAGTCACACTTCCAGCCATCTTCTCCCTGAGAGTGGATCTGCAAGCTGGTGAGGGTCAGCCTGATGGGTCACATCTCCTGAATGTCTGCTCTATACGTGAATGTCCCTGAGAAACAGCTACTAACCAGATGGGGAATCAGAGGCCTGCAGGGCCCAGAGAGTGCTCTCAACACAGCTGATGTCCTGTTACTTTTAAACTTTCTAGGGAATTTCACCAATGGACTTGTAGTAGACATTGTCTTCCGTAATATCTCACCTGGTTAGGTTGTTTCTTATTTTACACAAGGTGGATCTGAGCACCAGAGAAACTGAGCGACTCAAAGCATTCCAGGAACACAATGTGATTAAAAACTCAGGTTGCCTAACATGTCTAGACTAACAGGCCACAACAGATGACAGGAAACAGTTCCTGAAAGACATCTTGCCATTGTGGACAGACAAAACACAAAGTCGCCTTCTTGGAAATTGTCACAGAGCAGGTTCTCCAGGAAGAAGCCAGAGATCAGCATCACAAAACAGAATAAAGAGCCTGTGAGGGGATTGACACTTGTGTGGGGACAGAGAAAGGCAGGGCTGACACAGAGCACAGCCTAGCCATAAGGCTGAGCCAACCCTGCTGGTTGTGTCTGCCAGTCAGATGGCCTTTCAGGAGTCCCAGGAGCCAGGCCTTTGTGCTCCAGACTCAACCTGTCATTGTGCCTGCCTCAGTGTGGCGTGCTGGCAGCCACGCCAATTGCTGGGGCCTAAATCCTTTGTGACTCTCTGTGGGGTCTAGCCAGCACAGCACAAGGCCCACCACGGAAGCATTGCCACGTCTCAGCGTCTCCTCTGCCAGTACCTCGGCCGCCCACAGCAGCCTGTTCTGGTTTATTGTAGCCACCCTGGACCTTCTCCATTCTTCAGGTGTTGCCAAGCTACGATGCACCAGCCGTCCCACAGGCAGCGTTTGCCTTAAGCGTTCCTTCACCCGCAAGCTACCAGTTACTTTTCCTCTCGCCCACAGTGAAACTAAAGGCTACCACAACCTTTAAGGGCTTATGAGATTTGGCTCATTGGCTTTATTTCTCTCTTTTTAAAATACAAGATACGGATTTAAAATATTCGCTTTGATCAGGATGGAAAAATGTACACCTGTGTTTCCACCACTTCTTCTCCATACTGAAAGGTCGCTGATGCATGTTTGCGGTCATTTATCTCCCAGCCCCTTCTGGGTAGTGGCGGTAGATACCATTACACTACTACTTCCTCCTGCCCCTCCTCTTCCTCCTCCTCATTTTCTTACATATTGTTTTTAATTGTTTTGTATCTAAAACAAAGCTTCAATAATCATCACATGTGAAACTCCTTATGCATATACCTATCGAAATTAACAAATTGTGCCATTTCTGAGTTGCTAAGTTTTAAAATGTGCATTGTTTTATAGAGTCATCTTTAATTGATGCTCACCAATAATTTGCTAAAATATTCACTTTCCTTATCTTCACATCATCAAACTTGAGAAATAGTTCGGCCTTTGAAACAATCTTGGATTTATAAAAAACAAAATAAATGAGAACCCACATCCCACAAAGGTGGCATGGACAGCCCTATATTGCCCTTACCTAGTTTCTCCCAGCATTAACATCTCACCGCACTGTAGTATCTGTGTGTGAAGAAAGTGAAAGCCAGCACTGGTGTGTTACTGTTCCTTAAATCCTCAGTGGCCTCTAGAATTGGTGAATTATTCCCGACTCTACCCAGCCAGCCATGCCCAATAGCAGTTGCTCAGTCAAGACAATGTCTTCCTCTACCTTAATGTTACTCTTTCCTCTTTCCAAATTATCTTTCTTTAAAGCAAGTTGCTAAATTGTATCCAGACTTCAATCAAAGGGAAGCCATTGTGGGTAAAGAAGATTCATTTACTTCCCACTCTGAGGAGAACACAGAAATAAATGGAATTCTGAAAAAAAAAAGAATTGTGCCTTCTCTTACATGTATTTGTTGAGTTGTATCAATATCAGAAAGGTCTCTTGTATAGTACTTGTGTACCTCCAATTATAAACCAGTGCTATCTTATCTATTTTGTTGCTCAAATACTTGGAAGCTCCTGCTTTTCTCTTTGACTTGTCATCATCATTTTGTACTTGGAGAGCATTTCCTTACTCTAAAGTAGCTCAAGCTGTCTTGAACTCATGTCTTCATTTTTCTTTAGTTCTTATATTTGATTAATCTCTCTCTCTCTCTCTCTCTCTCTC
>JAQHUG010000163.1:1758940-1776730 GCA_028555095.1 Dicrostonyx torquatus
TTATTCATAATACTCAGAAACTGGAAAAGACCTAGATGTTCCTCACGGAGTGGATACAGAAAATGTGGTACATTTATATAATGGAGACTATCTCAGCTGTTAAAAACAATGATATCATAAAATTTGAAGGCAACTGGATAGAACTAGATAAAGACCGTCCTGAGTGACATAACTTAGACCCAGAAAGGCAAATATGGTGTGTACTCACTTGTAAGTAGATGATAGGGGTTAAGTAAAGGGTAGTTATGTTACAATCCACAGACCCAGAGACGCTAAGTAACAAACAAGGCTCAAGTGGGGACACATGGATATTCCTGGAAAGGGGAGATAGAATAGATTTGGGGGGTTGACTGTGGTTGGATAGGGATGAGAACAGCAGAGATCAGGCAGGAGGTGAGGGAGACAGAGGAAGAGAGTACTGGGGGAGACAACTGGAATGGGGGGCATTTGGAGGGCAAAGTAGTGGAAACTCTTTTGAATCTATGAGAGTGATCCTAGGGAAGTCCCCTAGTAATGGAGCCCTAACTGTCCATCTTCTATAACCAGGCAAAGCTCTTAGTATTGGGATTGGGACATCAGTCCAGCCACTAATTATCTGACCTTCGATCTGTCCTGCCTGCAAGATGTGCTGGGGTAATGGTAGTGCAGAACTTGTGGGAGTGGTCAACTGGTCCAACTTGAGTCCCATGACACTAGAGGGACCCCACGCCTGACACTAATTGAGTGACCAGGAACCAGAGACAGAACAGCAATAGGCTAGAGCTCAACAAAACTGGCAAAAACAAAAGTCATGGCAATGATTCTTAATGATGTTCTATTACTCTACTCTACCCATTGATTGGTTCCTAGCCCAAGTATCATCAGACAGGCTTCATCCAGCAGCTGGTGGGAGCAGACGCAGAGACTCACAATCAACTATTAGACAGAGCTGAGGGAATACTGCAGAAGAGGGGGAGGAAGGATCCCAGGAGCCAGAGGGATAACAGACAGCTGCAAGAACAGGGTCTGGTCCACAGAATCAACTATGCAGGGCTTTTAGGGGCTCACAGAGACTGAAGTGACAAACGTGGATCCTGCACCGGTCTTATGGCTTTGTAACCAGGCATTCTATGAAGCTTGCAATGGTGGGGTGGGGTTGACTCTGACTCTTTTGCCTGTGCTTGGGACCCTTTTCCTCCTGTTTGGTTGCCTAGTTCAGTCATGATATGAGGGCTTTGGACAAGGCTTATTATACCTTTTTAGAGCATGTTTGGATATCCCTGAGAGGTCTGTTCTTTTATTTTTCCTTTTAAGGGAAACAGAGTAGGAATGGATACCTGGAAGAAGAGAAGTGGGGGAAGAACTGGGCGGAGCAGAAGGAAGGGAAATTTCAAACAGGGGACAATGTATGAAAGAAGAATAAAAGAAAAAAATGATATTCTAAATTTCCTTTATGGATATAAGCATCTTGGACAGACACAGAAATGCCAATTCTGGGTGAAATAGGAGAAGCAGGCTCTTCGGGTGATGCCTCGGTGAAAGGTACCATGAGGGCCCAGGTGGCCAGGAACCAGGCCCACTGCTACAGGGGCTAGGACTACACTGTTTCCTGACATTTATACTAAGGTATTTTTAGTCCATGAAAAACAATATAGAAAAGTTAGTTTTAATGGCTACCCACTGACATTTTAATAAATTCACTATATCTTTATAAAATAACTTGGTGCTATAGAAATATTTTTCCTTTTCCTAGAATAAAATCCTGCCAGAATGAGTAGAAGCAGGATAATATTGAGCAAAGTTAGCTGGACTCAGAAAGAAATAGTGTATAAGCGCTATCTGCAGAGCTTAGGGACCTAATCTAAACAAAGACGATGTAAACCAGAGAGAAGATGGTGGAGCACAAAGGAAAGGATCAAGAGGAGACGCTATGAGAGCTCGCAAGAAGGAGGGACATGACAGATGTGGCAGATGCATTATGAAAATTTCACAATAAAACCAATTATTATGTACAAGGTATATATGTCAATAATTATAAAGTTTAAATTTGATTTTTATTTAAAAAGAAACAAACTCATACCAATAAAATTCAAACAACAACAAGAAAGCTGTGGCGTCCATTATATGCTAGTCAGCTACTCCTGAGCATGAGGCCTCTCCTAGAGTAGTTGATATACCCTGCATCATTCCACTGAAGAAAATGGATCTTTCCCTCTCCCAGAAAGTATGAACCACAGGTCAGTTGTTAACCTTTACCCTGGTGGCTAAGTTTTCATTCGTTCATTTAAAATATATAACAAAATAACATGTAATAAGCTAAAACAAAAAAAAAACTATCACGTTAAAGTAAGACAAGACAAACCAACAGAAGAAAAAGAAGAAGAAGGCACACAAGAATCAGAGAGCTGCCCATATGTACATGCAGGAAATCATAAAAATACTAAACGGAAAGCCGTAATATAAATGTGGTACAGACCTGTGCAGGCCCTGTACATCCTGCTTAGTCTCTGAGAGTTCATACGAGCTTTGCTTGTGTTGCTTTAGAGAGCTTTGTTTTCTTGTCCTCCATCCCCTCTGTCTCTTAAACCCTTTCTGATAGCCTCCTCTTTAAAATGTTATATTTCTAACAAGCTTATTGTTTTCAGGTTTCTGTTTAAGATTCCCTACCCTTTTTGAGACAGGGTTTCTCTGTATAACAGACCTGGGTGTCCAGGAACTCACTCTGTAACAGGTTGGACTCGAACACATAGAGATCCACCTGCCTCTGCCTCCCAAGTGCTGAGTTTAAAGCTGTTAGCCACCACTATCCGGCTTCCTATTTAATTCTAATATCCATTTTTATTTATCTTTTATGCTTTCACATTTTTAATCCATCTAGAATTTATTCTTGAAAATGTCATGAGGTTAACGTACACTTTTATTCTCTCCTCCACACACAATCCAATATTATTTCTGTTATTGTCAAATATCACTGTT
The DNA here is from genome assembly GCA_028555095.1 of Dicrostonyx torquatus. NCBI lineage: Eukaryota > Metazoa > Chordata > Mammalia > Rodentia > Cricetidae > Dicrostonyx > Dicrostonyx torquatus. The sequence continues at coordinate 1,761,896 of JAQHUG010000163.1, forward strand.
CTCAAACTTTCTGTTGGGCTTCATTAATCTACTGGTCTAGTCTACTAGTTCACCGATGTGGCACACAGTTTAAATTACTAAAGCTCTTAATACTTCCCAGTTTTTATTTGAGCAGGGGTTTTCTTCTGCACATGAAGGATAAGAAACCCAGGATTCTCATTCATGCTTTCTCAACTTCCACAATGCTAGCATTCTGAGCCAGGCACTTCACTGTGCGTGGTGATGGTCTGAAAGAAAATGCCCCTCATATGGAGTGGCACTGTTAGGAAGCATGGCTTTGTTGGATTAGGTATGGCCTTGTTGGAGAAAGTGCAGAACTTGAGTCCCTCTAGTGTGAGTGGACTTTGAGGTCTCCCATGCTCAAGTTATGCACAGTGACCCAGTTCACTTCTTCTTGTCTGTGGGTCGAGATGTAGAACAAACTCTTTCTCTAGCACCTTGTCTGCCTGCATGCCACCATATCCTGCCATAAAGATAATGCACCAAACCTCTGAAGTTGAGAGTCATGCCAATTAAATGTTTTCCCTTGGAAGAGTCGCCATGGTTTTGTGTCTCTTCAAAGCAATAGAAACCCTAAGACAGGAGTCTTGTGCACTATGGTGTCTCTGACTTCAAACTACTAGATGCTACTTTCACTGCCCCACTCTTCTGACAATCAAGTATGTTTCCAGCTGTTGGGTCAGATGTGCTTCACTTACTATTAAGAATGCAGCTGCAGCTTATACTTACATTGGATGTGGTAATCCCGCAACATGGCAGACCATTTTTTCTTTCCCCTTCAAATTAGGTTTAGATGCATACATTACTTGATGAAAGAATCAGGAAACTGTATGATGTGTCTCTCAATCAAATGGGTACACTCAAAAGCTAGCGTTCATACATCTTTTTCCCCTATTGGAAAGACAGATAAAATTTTAAAGGATCTTCAACTAAGCGTCTCAGTAAGTCAAACTGAAGTATGGTACAAATGAAAAATTACCTTAATACATAGTCATTAGAATGGGGGAGGGGTTACTGAAGCACAGTTTGGTGTGTCCTGAATGAAACATTGGACTTTGTAAATAAGACAACAATGCCTTTGTACTGACTTAGAAAGCTACTTATTCTTTTTGTCTTCTCTCTGTGATTCCTCAGCACAGTCGAGTTTGAGCAAGTAACCCGTGCCAATGAGTGTGGTTTGGGGAACTTTCTGCAGGTGCCGATAATGGAAACGGACATACCTGGATGACCGAAAAGTTCGGCTTCAGTTTCCATCAGAAGCAAAAGTACCTGATTTCTTGAATCTGTGTGAGTTTCTCCCATCTGTGAAGATGCTTTAGATAACGGGCTGTCCTTCTAGACATCTTACCTCAAAAGACTCCCAGAAACAACAGAGCCACTGTAGAAGAAAACTGACAGAAGGACTTCATAGGGTTAGAGAAGGGTGAGCAACGAAGAGTGACATTTAAGCTAGAAAATCAGTCCAATGTGAGACTGCATTCATTGTTCAGTACTGAGGACTTCTAGGAACATTTCATGAGTAGGATGTGTTCACACAAACCTATCATCCAGCTCCATGGGAAACAGAGGGAAGAGGATAGAGATTTTTAATCCAGAGAGAAAAGGGGAGAGAGATGTGATTTAATGATTTGGTTATTAGGTTTATCAACTCTGAGGTCTAAATTTAACTACCATCATTCTCAGTCTGAGAGCCATGTCATGTTCAGCCTTTGTAGGATGTTTTCTGTACCAGTACTTGGCATTTTTCTATACTATTAGCTGATCCCTTCTTCACTTGACCATCAAAGTGTCAGCAAGAGAGGAACCCAGGAACTGTCTATAGTAACTGCAAATGTTTGCAAAGGAGACAAATGCTAGGGAAATTCTTTGAGAAGAGTTTGAATCTTCAAAGTGCCTCTAGTTCTCCACACCTACATTGGAGTTAATTCCATTGAACAGAAACTATGTCTCTAATTTTCTAAATTGGTAGGTGTGTATCATTACTCACCAAGGAAATTTATTGCCTGAGAAAGTGGGGACAAATAGGATTGGCCCAAGCCCAGTGAAACTCCAGCAGGTGAACAGCTTTCCCGCCAAGTGACATCGACCTTCCTCTCTTTAGTTCTTTGCCACTCGATTGTGACAGACTCCTCACTAATGTCGCAACCACTGCCACTAAACTGTATTGACTCCTGCCAGACATTGACAGAGGACATACAAGCATCTAGAGGACACCAGTGCATCTCATTGCCAAAGCAGAGACCTGACTGTTGTCCAAAGTTCCTGCAAGGAAAGGCCTGCTCTATGCTTTCCTGGAGTGTGTCAAAGGAATTGTTTAAAATTAACCTTTAGTTGCTCCTTCAAATGACAGTGTTGGAATGTCTACAAAAGCAAGCATAGAAGTGGGACTCTTCCCACTTTTATTGCAGGAGTTGTGATGATAACAGGAAATTCATGATGTGTTTACGTTGTGCCAAACACTTTCCTGGATTAAACATTTTAGACACCAGGAAAGCAGAGCATAGCATTGGATTCGCAGCAGCTAGCGGCTGCTGTTTGCCACTCTGGAGTAGCCTTCATATCCTTATCAGTTGTCAGAATACAAATGAAATTCAGAAGTCACACATCTGTAATACATACAGAGGAGTAGGATTTGCACCCCGTCTGTCCATCTATAAAGTGTCAAGATGTCCATCTACCCTTTCGATTTTAATTCTGCGGGAAATACAGCTCAATCCAGAAATGAGCTTTACAAAGAGCCACCCTTCTCTAGGACAACTGAGTCCATTAATTACATGGGGCAAACATAAATCTCGCTCTCTACCATTCGGGAAAGAGATGTGAGTGCAAGGTAAGGAAAGAGTGTCATGTCTAGGAAACTAAGACATAGAAGATTAGAAAATTATAGACATCTTCTTCAGCCTTGTGAGTTTGTCCGCCAACACCACAGCAATTACATGGGTCTCTCTGTGCTCATCAAGCCCCCATTTAATCACTGACACTTAAAGCTGACCTCTTCTTGGAAGACGACAAAGAACTTATTGTGCAGGGCGTTATTAGACAATTAAACAGGTGAAAACTTCTGCATTCCTTTTACATTGTGTCTTTGTCACTTCTGGGCACAGGAAAGCAGGAAGACACTTACATACCTGAGGAAGGCCATGCAGTTCTGAGCCAGTGTGGGCAGCTCCTCTTGGGGTGAATGCTGGAGATGAATACCTCCATTGTCAAGTCCAAAGGATAGCCTGCAGCTGTTCTGCTGAAAGGTAAATAGGAGGGACCTTCTATCCACATAAAAAACAATTCTAATGCAGCCGACATTCCTTGGACCGTCACATCAAACCATTCATGGCATGAAAAAGTGCAGATTTCAATTTAGGTAATGTACATGCCGTTGAAGGTTAGCAGAGGACCATGACCAGGCCAATCCATCTTCAGTAGATTAATGTCTGGGTTAGGCAGGTATGTCATAAAACATGGCCAATGTAGGGAGACACGTGGGGCTGGCCTCCTTCCTTAATGCCTGTGATGCTTGCCTGTAAGAAAGCGTTGGTTCTTGTGGGGGCTACTGCTTTTAAATGTTCCCTATGACCCAGATAATGTCAAAATGTCTGAATGCATGTGATCTTCCTCCTCCAAAAGAGCATCTCTAATGTAATGCAAATGCACATTGAAGGGGAAACTCCAGCTGAGAAAATGAGGCCTTATATTTCTAAAACCATATACATGTCAGTAGCCCATTATTCTCCTGTTTTAAATGTAATTGCAGCCCGGTTTTGAATGAATTCTTAAAATAATAAAATACATTGAGCAGCAGTCACTGACTCTTGCAGTTATTTTATGTCTGCTCTTCCTCCCCTCTGTCCCTCCCTATCACCGGAAACAGGAGATGTGGAGGAAGGAGGGGAGACAAAGAAGAAGTGAAAGTCGCATCAGCTGTCCTGAATGTATTCTCAGTGCAGAAGGAGTGAAGAAACCACGCAGCATCCCACCACGACTGCCTCTACACCACCGACGCAAACACAGGAGGCACAAGCCAATTTTTGCACAGCAAATTATTGCCAGGCAATTAGAATACTTATCATTGTTGCCATTGATAGGCAACCCCTGTCTTTTGCCAGGTTTCCCTTCAAAGCAAACGTTTCCTATAAAAGCCCAAAAGCCATCATTTTGAAAGAACCTTCAAAACCACTTTCCATCCTAGTCATGGGAGCTCTCTGTCTCCTCTTGATAAATTTAACATGTGTACAGTACAGCCTTCATCAGCGTAACACTGAATGTGAAATGTCCATTTTTCATTCAGTGCCTCTCCTGGCAACTCCTCTTCTCCACCCTTTCTTCCTCCTCCTCATTCCTCCTTTCCCCGAGAGATTCTCGGTGGAATTCCGCTTAGGGTTAAACTGAGCTCAAATTAAATTAAATTCAACAGTTACTACAACTGGAGGACACACAATGAATGATCTCTCCCTCACACACACACATGCACCTGTTTTGGGGGATAATTGAGATGACATCTTTATAAATAAGCACTATGAAAATGTCTCGATTTCATTCAACACAAGCTGGAAAACTGGCCAGATTGAAAAAGCACAAAGAAGAACCGGTTAGAAAGCTGAGTGAGTAGAAAGCTACTCTATGCCTTTGCTGCCCGCCTGTTTACTAAATTTCCAACTATCAGGGTGGAATTTGAGTCTTTCTCCTTCACACTATCTTGAGCCCAACAGTTTCCTCCCTGGGATTTAGGTTAAATTTTATAAAAGAAAGACTGCTATGGCTCAAACTTCAGAAAACATTCTTTGTGTGATCAGTGAAGCTTTTTAGATCTTCAATCTGCTTTCTCGCATTTCTGAGGGGTCAAAGTTCCATGATGAGCATCTACAAGAAAAATTTTAAATGAGCCCATTGAAGATATCACTAACTACTTTGGGACATACATCTATCAAAATGCAAGTAAGTTGTTTAAAGGGAAATCACCTGTCTGTTTTCATTCTCTTTGTTCTGTTTTTGTAATCTAAGTGAAGGAAATGGGAAAGGTGAGACTAGTGGGGGAGAGAGGTGAAGGAAAATTAAGGCCCAGCTCCACTCTGGCTGCAAGGCTGAACAAGCCATGTCTGCCTATTCACAGAATGAGCACAGAACTGCTCATACCTGAAGAGTTAGACTGGCACCGAGTTTAAACTTATTTCTTAAGTCCCAGAACAAGAAAGCCAGAAGAAATATTTTCCTGACTGTGTGTGGAGCTTAATGATAAGGGTCCCCTCTTCCAAGGATCTACAGTCTTCAGTGAGATGCTGTGCTCTCCTCCTGGGATCTTGCAATAACTGCTGATGTGCACATCAGCTTTGGGGAGCCCATCACAAACAGGGGAGTCAAGAGTGATAACAGTTCTCTTTTTATTCCATTTGGCTGTTATAGTCCTGCCTACATCAATAGCCAAGAGAGAAAAGTGGGATACATGCAATTCATTACCAATAACCAGAGATCACTTCCTAGAACTGTGCACATCGCACTCACAAAACAAAACAAACAAACAAACAAAAACCCTGGCATTTTCTCCAAGTGGGGAAGGAAGAAGGATAGAGGGGGTGTCAGGTAGGTAGACACACACTAGTGTCTTTCCTACTAAAATACAAATGCAGTCATGTACTTTCAATGCCATTTCAATACTTACTATGAAGCTTTCCAGGTAAAGATAGAGACTCTATATGATTTGTTCAACTCTGGGCAGATGGTCTGATAAATAGGCATTTCAATCTTTAGTCAGAATCAACTCTCCACTCCACTGGGAGAAAGCATAGTTACATTAATGAAGACTTTAGTTTTTTTTTTCCTCCCATTTAAGTTGAACATCGTAAAATATAGATTGCTTTGAAAAGTTCATTTAGAAATTGGGTGTGCAGAAACTTGATTATATGTTTCAATAGAAATTATCAAAATTTATGTTTAGTCTTCCAGGCAGCCCCTCAAGCCCTACAGCTCCCAGGAGGTCCCCGGTACACAGTGCTGGCTCTCCTCTTCACTCACATTTTAATTGTTTCCTTAATGATAGTTGCAAATTAAGCAGCCCTAAGTCTTGGGTCACCCATCTAAGTACTTGGAATTTACCCCAAATCTCTGGTGTTATGCCAAATAATTTGTGTCCCAAAGCAATCAAATCAATCCTGGGCCCCGGTTGAAAGCCTTTCCTTTGATGTCTCCATGAGTTCATCCATGAGTATCTAGAGATACCGTACCCTTCCTACAATTGTCGCTTGGCTCCCCGCCACATGGATTTGCTGCTTCTGATCGTGTAATCCACATAATCAAAAGTTTTTCCACCTCAAGAGTCGGCCGATTCCACCTTATTATTCCACGTTGATTGCATCAGCTCAGGAACAATCAATACCATGTGGAATCCCTTGCTCTGCTAGCTGACTTTTGGTGGTCAAACACAAGCATTTTCTTTCTCACTTTTAGGGTCAGCCTTATTTTTCGTAAGTTTAAAGGAAACAGTCGGATAAGCACTGTGGTAGCATGTATGTTAACTGTGGAATAATAGGATCGCTTAGGCTGATGAGCAAAGTTGACATGAAAATTTGGGAAACACATCATATTTATAAACTTATTTTAATTTTTTATGGATGAATTAAAATTAAATTTGAAATATAATTGATAGAATGTTTGGAAATATGCATTCGTTTTATCATTGGAATATTGCTTAATAAGATGATTAGATCATCTTTTAGAAGACTCTGGTAGTTCATAACAGGCTTAAACCAAGGACCCCAACACATTTGGGACTGTGGTGCCCTATGACAACAGAGGCATTAGAGATGGATATTCTTTCCTTCCTTCAGGATCACCCATTCTAAACCCTAATTTAGGGCTATAGGTGGGACAGGAAAAGAGAGGTAGTTGAGAAAGCATCAAAAATAAAGAGATACCTAGAAAGGCAGTGTGTTGAAGGTTGAGAGAAATCCTCATGAAGACAGTGAGAAGGATTGGGCACACTCTCTGGCAGCTATAGTATGTAAAAATATATTTTATTAGCAAGTACAGTCACACTGCCTATAGTGAAACCTTCAGACATTCACCGAGATGTCCCTGAGAGCCCTGAAGCCTTCATCTTTCCACAGTTTATGTCACAGATTGTATTCTTGTGAGCTCCACCTCTTATCTGTTTTGCATCATGCTGAATTTCTATCAGCATTTATAACCCAGAGAACAGACAAAACTAAAATTAGCTCACTCAAGTCTGAAGGGAGAGGCTTTTTGCAGAGAAAAATCGTCTCTTTAGGTCCTCAAGTCTTACTACAGTTGATGAGTCCCTGCAGTAAGGAAAATTAAATTTTGTGGTTTAGACCCAGCATGCTTGATAGTTTAATAATACTGTGGCCATTGTCCAATGGCTGACAACCAAGAACTGCGGTTCACGCCGTACTTCACACCTCATGAAGCACCTGAAAAGCCTGGGGCGAATCGAATGGCAAATTAAAGCTCAGACAGCCTTACCTGTGAGGTATGCACAGTAGAAGGACCGAGTTCCAATGTTTTCTGGCTGAAGTCACAGGCGACAGAAGCACAAAGTCTGACCATTGAATTTTGCTAAGTTCTTAGAGTGCCTTATTTGTAATGTGGGGTTTTTTTTTGCTCCTAGTTTCTTGCAGTTTTAACTATGCTGAAAGTTAGAGATTTGTCTTTCCTCCAGGCTGAACAAAGGCCAAATTGAACACGTACTAACAGCAGCTAGGAAAGTCCTACAGACATTCTGTGTCTACAGGATGGGAGAATGCAGAGAGCCTTGCCTTTGGAATCTCACTTTCTGTCTGGGGAACTTCTCTGGTCCTAAACTGAGAGTATGTTAGTTGACAATCCATAGACTCTCTGACTCCAGGGCACAAGCTACACAGAACCGAGCAGGGAAAGAACTGTGTAGGCGGATCCTGGATTCTATTTAATATCAAATCTAACTTTCGGAAGTATGTGAGGAGTAATAGGATCAAAGTACATCACACACACACACACACACACACACACACACACCATGGGGTGGAAGAAATCCATAATTAATCTCTTTATTTTGAACAATTAATATTTTAAATTTTCTAAACAGTCTTTATAAGATTTAAGATGTTTTGGCTAGATGACTGTCATTGTTTCCCAAAGAAATTCCAGGAGAAGAACTGAGGTTGAGTTCTAGGCGTTGTTAAGGATGTCAGGATGCAAGTGTTGTCCTGAGCTGTCCATGTGGGTCTAGTGCATTCAGACAAGCACTGGGCTTTCCGATGGGAACATCTTCTGAGGCTGCTGTTCAGGCTACCACAGGAAGTTTCGAATTAGAATATCTTTTGGAGTCAACCTTTGGATGTGGGAAGCATGGTATACACCCTTTCTCAATAAATAGTACAGAGTGCGCATTTCTGTACCACTCTGAGATTTCACATCTAAAATTTATGTGTGAGATATGAGAGCTTTTACTTCCATTTTGAAAAACTCCAAGAGCTGAACATGATCTCAAATCAAATGCAAACATATCTGTGCAGTCTCCTCCAAGACTCCCACTCGCTATCATTCCTTACATCCCATGCTCACCTGTGGTACACATTCTTTTCACAGAGCTTTTTGTGAGCTGTCTCCACCAATATTCCTATTCCCTGAGTTCCCTTTCCTAATGCCCCAACACCATAGAGTTTCGAAGATGATTTAATTCACAACCCTCACAACCCTAAAGCCACGAACATGTATAAAGGAGGCTGAAATGACAAAAAGGGCCACACATCCTCTAGTTACTTTTTATTTGTTTCTGACAGACTTTGCTGTTCTGGCTGGCCTGGAACTCACCATGTATACCGGGATGGCCTAGAACTTATGGTATTCCTCCTGCCTCTGTCTTCTGATTGTTAGCGTTACAGGCATGTGTTGATTTTCAGCTTTGTAAAGAGGGAATATTAACTCACTTTTTCACTACCAGATGACATACTCAGTGGATTTAGCAGAATCTAGGACTACTTTTAGGTTTGTATCACTACCTCATTGGGACATAAGTCTATCTCTTTGACCCTGCCTTTGAGGCTCTAATTCTTGTCTGTGGTATTTGTCACAGACTGCATGGTATCATAATTATGTTTATACTCGTCTGTAATTCTGCAGACTCCTAAAAATGATTCTCCTTTTCACTCTATTATTCTACTTAGATGCCAACAAAAATAATTGGCATTTATTGAGTGCCTATTGTATACATGACATTTTTCTCATTTCCATTATTTCTGCCTTATGCTCACTTTGTAAAAAGAATTATTTGTTTCATTTAATAGAAGAAGGCATTGGAATTTAGCAAAAATACATAAATTTCTTTGGCTACAGAGCAAGTCAGCATGATACTCAAACCCATATTCTTTCCATATGCTTTGCCACATACACACTCAATAAATTTTTGTTGAAGTGAAACAAATATCACTGTAGTGTAACTATTGTGAAAGATGTCTCCCTTCGGGAAATGGGAACGGAAGGAAGGAATTTGCCTTGAGGTGAATACTTCCTGACTGCCAAAAAAAAAAAACCATAGGAAGGCAAAGATGGAGAAGAGACTTCTGTGGATTCAGTTATGTGTTAAGGTCATCAAAACACCCTCTGTGATAAAATTCTGATATTTAAAGCCAAAACTTGCTTTGAAGGCATCATTTTACCCTTTGCTAAAGGAAAAGTACCTTGCATTTACTTAGCCAAGAAAAGTGATTGAAGTTTTATTTCTGGATAATAATTGAGCAACCCTTTGGTATGTGGTTCACTGCCAAGTGGACACTGTTGGTTTCACACAGCTGTAGCTAGAGATGGCAAGGGCTATTTGCTGGGAAAGTGATAATGGAGTTGGATGTTGTACTGAACCCAAGGGCAAGATCATTTCTGTTGTGCTGTTCCGCAGGCCTGCGGCTAAAGTCTGTTTGTGAGTCCATTGGTAGTGTCTATGAGGCTGATGTTAATTCACGGGATTCTGTTGTTGGAGAGGAATGTTCGCCTTCATTTTCCATGAAAGCAAATGATGCAAAGATTTACCATCCATCAGTTGCTATTTTTCAGACCCTTGATTCACTTTTTCAAGTCTACAGAATGTGTTCTTTATTGGACTTGTTTAAATAAAATGTTTACACTTTGATGCGGTTATCTCACTCCTGGGAATGCATGCTAAGGAAATGACATAAAGAAGGAGGGGGGAGAAGCAATGAACATTTTTTGCAACATTATTTACAATCACAAAACATTGGAAAAACCCTAAATGTCCAGCAAGAGATGAGGGCTTGACAAATTACTGCACATCCTCCTAGGGGGATCCTTATGCACCAACCAAGTCATAATTGAGAAGGCAGCTCAATAAATAATATGTAAAGCCATGCATGGGAAAGGATTAAGTAGGAGAAGCTGGAGAGGTTGAGTGCAAGTCTGCTTAAAGCAGTTCATTTTAAGGCTCACTATGAAGTTCACAGGCCCTCTCAGGCTCGTCCAGGCAGGCCAGTCTATCAAGTCTCCTGCAGATATCTATTAGTCTACCAGAGATTCCCCTCTTCCTTCTAGTAATGAAGAGGCGGAGGATTGTGGTCTACTTCAATCATCTCTGCATGCTCCACCAGGACGGATGCTGGCCTCTTGCAGAATATAGAATGGTCCTTTCTGCCTGTGCCTAAAGGGAAGCGTCTGACGCATCATCAGCTTCTGTAGGATTTGCATGGGACAACACCACATTTGTCTCCAATAATACTCAACAACAAGAATTCCCCAGCAAAATAAGCCAGCCCTTGGTCTCCAAGTTGTCCTTACTCCAAGCTGTCCTCATAGGATATGAAGACTCCCACGAGCAGGGTAGTAATGAAGGTTCCCTGTGTTCAACAGTGTTGAAGGGAAAAATTCTTCTCAAAGTTCATGATTATATCAGAACTCTTCTTCAGTGATAGATAATCCAACTATCTCCCCATCTTTTCTCAAACCAGACAGAAAAAAATTGTCTTTTTCATCAAGGAAATGAGAGTTTGGATATACCTAGTAGGCTGTTAAGTCTCCCATGTGGCCAAGCTAGAACATTTCATTCCTAGTAGAAAACACATGAAAGGAGATTTCCTCATTCCCCAAATCCTAGCGCATCATCTGCAGTGGTTTGTCCACTCATTTAACACATTTTCATAGACGTGAGTGACATTTTCCCCCCAAAACTCTTTTCAATCAAGACAGGATAGTTTGGAGCATTCATTTTATTTTTTTTCTACCAGGGTGGGTTGCTACCAATCAAGTTGTGAGCCTTGAACAAAGGAGAAGAACAAGAAGGATGGAATCCAGGTGAGGTGTCACTCATCTGTAATCGCAGAACTTGGGAGGTAGAAGCTAGGGCTTGTGGAGTTCAAAAGATGGATAGTGAATTCAAGGCCAGGCTACAACGCGTTGAGACTCAGAACAACTAATAAACAAATAACACAGACACAAACGCAAACGATGGGGAAGAAAATGGGGAAACTGATTATGTCAAGGAAAGGGAGAAGGGAAAAAGAGACAGGAAAATATAATGAAAACTGAAAGGGGAATGTTGACACAGGAAAAGGGTCTGGTTGCAGAGGTTCTAAGAGCAGTTGTGGCAGCATCGAGAATGAAAGAGGACACAGGGATAATTTTAGAGGAATGAGCACCTGTTGCCTTTCTTGCTGTCACTGGTGGTGGAATTGGGTGGCAAAGCATGTCAGTGTCAAAAGTGATGAACTAGAAACTTTTGAACAAGAGAATAAGGACTGATGTCTCTGCTCAGTCCTACCATTTACCCTATCTGTGCCCAGGCTCATCATTTTCCCAAACTAGGTTATTTCTACAAACTGATAGGACCTCTCTAGATGTCTGTGATTCCTGATCATGACTGAAAATGAACAGAAGAGTGGGGAGTGGGCTTGGAATATCATTAAAGTCATCGAGATGGTGATGGCAAAAGCAAATTTAGTTATGTCAAGATACAAAAGGATTGAAGATCCTGCAAAGGGAATCATAAGTAAGGCTTTGTTGTGTAGAGATTAAGTAATAATTGGATGGACAGTGAAGATTCAGAACCTGGGGACCCAAGAAGTTCCCCTCCACGCTCTCCAACACTCACATCCCTCCTTCTGTATCACACAGGTTTTAGAATGCAATATGTATTGTTCTTAGACCAATGGGCTCCTCCAGCTATCTCCAGAATCCAGTTTGAGGGTGTAAAAGGAGAGGAAGGAAAAGATAATGACTGCAAGTGAAAGGCACGTGTCTGATATATGGGCATGGTAAACTCTTCACACTGTGACGTGTGTCTCATACGTGGGCATGCCAGACTCTTCACACTGTGACATGTGTCTGATATGTGGGTATGCTAGACTCTTCACACTGTGACATGTGTCTGATACACGGGCATGTCAGACTCTTCACACTGCAACACATGTCTGATACATGGGCATGCCAGACTCTTCACACTGTGACATGTGTCTGATACACGGGCATGCCAGACTCTTCACACTGCAACACATGTCTGATACATGGGCATGCCAGACTCTTCACACTGTGACATGTGTCTGATACACAGGCATGTCAGATGCTTTACACTGTGACACATGTCTGATACACGGGCATGTCAGACTCTTCACACTGTGACACATGTCTGATACACGGGCATGTCAGACTCTTCACACTGTGACATTGACAGCTACAAAGTTCACATACAGAAATTTTACAGTCCAGTTGCAAAAAGCAGAAACAAAAATATCATATTATTTGAAGTAAGTTCTCTGGTTTATTTGGAGATATATTCATAGACATGCTGGGTAAATGCTACCTGAAGGCTGCAGATTGAACACAGACCTACCTCCATTTCAGCCCTGTTCATAGGTAATCAGTGAGGGAAGAAATGTCCTGCACAAAATGAATTCCAGTACTCCACACTAGTTAGGGAAACCTCTGATCCACACTGTACTGCTCGTTTTTGTGTCCCTATTAAATTGCATCATCTAAAACAGAGCAGTGTTGCAAATTAGGTGGGTACGATAAATAAGCAGGCCAGCTCAAGAATAACAATTATATTTTAATGGTTATAAGGGGAAACTCACACTACAAGAGTGGGAGGTCTGACTTCCTATCTGTCCAGCGGGAGCCACGCAGAGAGTGCCCACCTGCATCCTCCCAGTTTTTCTTCTTGGGCTCCAGGTAGCCACGCCTTATCTAGATGTGATTGGTTGACAAAGTTTCCCCATCAGAGCAGTGAAGATATTATCTGTTAAACTAAGATACTGTAATTACCCTTTAATACTTAACCTAGGTCTTTTCTTTTACTTTTCTTCTTGCTTTTTCTTCCTCTTTCAGTTACTTGCAACCTTTGGGCAACTAAATAGCTCACCTTTCTATGCCTACAATGGCCAACTGTTAAACTGCCCCTGGAAAGAGCTGTGAATCGGTGTGAAGCTGTGTTCTTCGGTCCAGAGAAGGGCCTCAGCACTGACCATGAGCTGGAAGCCTGCTGTAGTTGAGAGTGGGGAACTGCCCACTGCGTTGCAGCCCATGCCTCTTCTTGGCTACATCCTACTTTGTGCCGTGTAACATATTCGTTCCGTTGATACCAGCTTTCCCAGATTCCATTTGTCTCTGTTTCTGGGAAACTTATAATAAATATAGTGGAGTGATGGGCCTGATTTTCAAGTCTGTTTTTTCTGTCCTCTTGTCTCAGGAAATGAGCCAACAAAACCCTCTGTTTTTCCCATTTGGCCTTGAATTTGAGGTTAATTACCCACAGTCATTTATATTTCGGCAATGCATTGATTGCCTAGCATCAGCCATCCAATTGTTGGTTCTTATAAGAATATAAGAACCTCCTTGTTCCATCCCCACACAGTTAATTTGTCAAATGCTGCCATTTTCCCTCCCAGTATCCTTCCTGATATACCATTCCTCCCACTACACCACTAAGTGTTGTGCAATCCTTCGGCTGCTATATTCCAGGAGCGCCTATCTCAAGTGATGCTTTCTCATTGTCAGACAAACACACACAACTCCAAAATACCATTTGCTTCTACTTCTAAGGACCACTCCCAGCACCAATTATTGGATACAGGAGGGTCCTAGAAACAAACTTGAAAATGGAGATTTGTGAGTGTGTGTGTGTGTGTGTGTGTGTGTGTGTGTGCGTGGATGTGTGTGTGTGTGGATGTGTGTGTTAGCTTTCTATCATGAGAGAAAACAGTGGGGAAAAAAAACTTAGAAGAGAAGGGGCAGCCGAAAGATGAGGCCAGAAAGGAAGCAGAGTCAGGAAGCGGAGTGATCACATTTCATCCACAGACAGACAGGAGGACAGAACCAGACTATAAAACCCCAAAGCTGACCACCAGTGAGATACTACTTTCAGTAAGACTCCACCTCCTCAACATCCCTAAACAGTGCCACCAACTGGGGACCAAGTCTTCAAACACGCATTTAAACCACAACAAAAGATAAAGTGCCTGCTAAGGAATGTTTCTGGTGGTAACACATGAAAGGTAAGAAGGGAAGCAAGACCAGGCAGGCACAGGCACAAGCTGAACAAGGAGAGCCAACAGCAAGTGATGCTACAGGAACACTAAAGTGTCCATAGATTTGAAGACATGTCCCAAAGTGTGCTGGTCAATGGGAAAGCAAAACTTTGAACTACTTCCTTTCTGGTTCAGAGCCCAGATGTCACTCAGCTATGAGCTCCATAATGGATGATTCTACTTGCATTTTCTGAGGATCCAGGTCATATAAGTTACATTGCAACAAGGCTCTCATGGTGCATTTTCAACAAAGATACTGCCCTAGTTAGGATTTTGCTGTGATAAAACACCATGTTCAAAATAAGTTTTTTTTTTATTACAAGAA
>JAQHUG010000163.1:1782705-1795048 GCA_028555095.1 Dicrostonyx torquatus
GGTGGATCTGAAGCTGTGGCACTCACCAAGGACCCGCCGCCATGAAAAAAAAAAGCCAAAATAAGTTTAAGACAGGAAGATTAGTTCAGCTTATAACTCTCAGATCATACCTCGTCACTGAAGAAAGCCAAAGCAGGAGTCAGGGAAGGGGACTGGAGGCCGGAACTGAAACAGAGGCCATAGAAGAATTCTGCTCACTGGCGTGCTCCACATTGAGTTGCTTGGCCTGCTTTCTTATAGCACCCAGAACCACCTGCCCGGGGGTAGCACCCCACAGTGACTTGGGCCACCCATGTCAATCATTAATTCAGACAATATCCTACAGATTTGCTAATCTTATAAAGAGATTTTTCTCAATTAGGATTTTTTTTCTTTCCCAATATGTCTAGGTTCATGCCAAGAAGACAAAACCAAGCCAGCACAGGTCTCACTGGGTGCCTAGCTTTCTTGTGCCCCATTAAAAGAAAGAAACAATAGCATGGTAATGAACTTTGAAAAAAAAAGGCCCAGTACACTGAGCAGTGGACACAATTTCCGGACTTTCTCTGACTTCTTGGAGAAACAGGAAAAGAATTTTTTTAGAAGACAAAATTGAAAGACAATGGCTATTTTAAGTAGGACAGAGTATCCTGACACAAATGTATGTCATGCCATGATGAAACACATCTGCTTGTATGCTCTCTTTAAACAGTAATTAATTTTTTGCAAATAATATTTATGAAAAAAGGACACTTAAGCTTGTTTAAGTTAGAATGTTTGTTTATGAACAGCATGGGTATTAAGGGTCCGGCCATTAAAAGCCATAACTAGCTGTGTATCATGTCCTGAGGAACAAAACAAAAGAAACTACAAAAGGAAGGATTTCAGGGGTAAAAGGTACTTGAAGTACAGGGTTAACAGTCTTATAGGTAATTATTAAGCAAGTTTCTGATTCAAAAACTGTGATATGTTCTTCTTTTCATATGTTGTATTATGTAATAATAGTAACTAATATCTATGGAATGCTTACTAATAAGTTCAGTAAAATATTACCCTGCTTGTTTGAATATACTATTTTCCTTCACATCTTTATCTACAGCTGGCACATGTATTTAGTTCAATTCTCATACAGCCAGGGGCATATATTATAAAACTCCTCTCTTAGATATAGGAGCATATTATTACAGAATTAATTGTCAATAAGATGTTTGTAATGCACAACAAATGGCTAATGCTGACTTTCAACTAATTGTGTCTTTGCCAATGTATGTTCTGCAACTTTTTGAAACTTTAATATGCGTGTTTACATCCTGGTGAATGGCTCAAAAGGATACTTTAAAGCCCTGTGAGAAGAAAGGCCCACGAATGTCCATAATTGGCTTACGACACTTATCAGCTGGCCTGTAATTTTTAAATGTTTATTTTATTTGAGGGAGTGCATGCACACACATGCACCCATATGAAGGTCAGAGGACAACTTCCTGCTTCTGCGCTCCCCTATAACATGGGTTCTGTGGAATCAAATTCAAGCAGGCGAGCCTCATGACAAGCCTCTTTACCCCCCTGATGAGCCATCTTGCTGGCATCCAAAGAGTTATTTTCACATGAATTTGCTTGCTTGATTCTTATTTGTTTTGCCTTTTTGAGACATGGTCTTTTGATGTTTTATCCTAGGCTTGCCTGGAACTTTCTATATAATCCAGCTTGGGCTTGAACTTGTAATTCCCCTGCCTCAGCATCCCTAATGCTGAGATTACCGGTATGTGTCACTATGTCCAACTTCTACAAAATTTTTCTATTACATGAAACTTGATTTCTAATTTTGTCAAATATTAAAAGCCATGCTCAAGTTCTGTAAACTATTTTAAAATCTTAAACTGTCTTTTTCCTTCCTATAGCAAATGCCTCAAATATTGTTTTCTATTTCCTTTTTGCAAATTGAAATATCTTTTCTAATATCTTTTTACTAACACAACTAACTAAAATAACACCATTAATAAACTCAAAGAATTTCCTTTGGTTATATTTAGGTGGGGAGGAATTTTAATTTTCTCCTCCAGAATTAATGAAATACATGTGTCCCCATACACAGTCACACAGAGATTCTTGCCCCAAGCGTCCTGAATGATATGCTGTAATTGTTGAAATAAATCAACCTTTTTGAAAGAGATTCAGTCATGAATTTAAAATCACAGAAAGACACTGCACAATTCCAATTCAACAACTGTCACTTCCTGGACAGTACTTTGCTAAGGTTAGGAATAGGAAATAATTGTTCAAGTTTAAAAATAAAACACTAAATCTGCGGTAAATAACTTATAACTCTGCTGAGTACCTGTATCTTTGTGAATTAAAGACAAATTCAAATACATTTGGTAGAACTGAATTGAAAACCGACAAAACCTGAGACCACTTGAGCGTCTGCATGGAGACTGGTATCTTCTCCAAGAAGCGACTGTGCTTCTACAGGACTGGAGTCCTTGGGGTAATGGAGATGGGCACAAGCCCCAGGCCTGGTCAACTACATCATCCTTTCATCTGAGCCATAGTGACAAACATCAGAATGGGAACTTGACCAAACACAGCCACTGGAAAATTCATTCTGGAACCAATTCCTGCCTTAACCAAACACTGATTCTAGCTATGTCAGAAATCTTTCCCAGGATGAGTGGGAGAAGAGGAGTCCCACAAACAACTGCTTTGTGGATATTGGTGTCATAAAAATGTCTCCTTTGCTTCCTAGTTGTTCAGCTGATGTACTTTAGTCAAAACAGTAACATCATGATCTGGGATGGTGTACACCTGTAATACCAGCGCTCGGGAGATGAACACAGGAGTATAAGGGGCTCAAGGATATACACTGAGACATCTCTCTCAAAAAAGAAAATAATGTCTGTGTTTCCTACACATTGAGGAATGTGTGTATTCCTCAATCTTGCTGCTGTATCAAGAGGTTCCTTCCACAACGCTGGCCTACATACAGGTGAGAACACTGTCTCTATGTTGCTCTAACTTAGAATGTATTTACTCCGAATGAATAATCTCCTTGGCCTCTGAAGAATTTTTCCCAGTGTAATTAGATGCCCCCTGATTCCTCCTTGTGCTGTCCAAAGGTTAAATATCTGTGGCTCTAAGTGAAAAGGCTCATTATCTTTAAACACAGCTAAAGTTATTGAGGGAAGAACTCTCAGCAGAAATCCTCTACTAGTCATTCGGTAGGAGAGGAGGGGAAGGTTCATGCATTCTAAACCAATCCATCCTGCCACCTTCTCACTTGCTTCGTATGCCTGTCTGTGTGCTTCATGGAGAAAACACAAACACGTGTAGCCATGCTGGAGAAATCCTTTTCGTTTGCTGGGTATTTAATAGACTTTAATACTTCAAATTAAATCGTCCTTTTGGGTAACTAGAGAACAAGTGGAGGAAAATTCTCTTTATGTTTTTCCAGCTGATAAATGAAGAAAGAAAGATGTATTTAGAATGTTAACACCAGCCTCCCTAATGAAACAGCACTTCTGGGCTGTGAGCATCAACAGCTCTTCAAATAACTAATAACCAGAAATAATAGCACCGCTGTAGGGATTTGCTCCAACACCTGAAATAGAATCTGTTTCAGCCTCTCAATCAGAGTCCCTCCACCGCAGCTCTGTGGGCATTGTGGCCCGGGTACTTCTTTAGTGTCATCCCACAATATCCTCTTTTACCTTGGACACTAGCAGCATCTTCTGATGCTGAGACAACTGGGCATATCCCCAGGAACAACGAGCATCCCATCAAAGGAGGTTAGGGAAAATCATCTGCTGTTGACAGTCCCTGTTTTAGATTCAAACGCCAGATCAGAAGGTGACCATAGGCTGGTCGCATCAGATCAGAAGGTGACCACAGGCTGGTCGCATCAGATCAGAAGGTGACCACAGGCTGGTCGCATCAGATCAGAAGGTGACCANGCATCAGATCAGAAGGTGACCACAGGCTGGTCGCATCAGATCAGAAGGTGACCACAGGCTAATCACGTGTGTAAAATGACAACACGAAGCTGAGAGTGATAAAAGCTGCACAAGAAGGAAGTCCTAAGGTGGGGGAAACTTTCCAGTTTACGTACAAGAAAAGGAGACAGCAGAGGCCTAGAGATGAAGCCAATAGATGAAATGATTAAAAACCACATCAGCTAATCATAGTGATGGCCCTTACTCAGATCTTAAATAAAAATCACTGTAGCATTTGCAGATAAATCATATGAACACTGGCTGAATGCTGAATGGTTTTAAGAAGCTGTTAGGAACTTTAGTTGATACAATATTACAGTTACATATTTAAGAGATTCTTATCTTTTAGGCTTATTTCTATAGTCACTAATGAGTTGGGACATAGTGCAGCGGTACATCATTTGCCCAGCAAGTTCCTGGATTCAAAATACAGTACATAGACACACAAATGAGACACTATGCAGAATTTGCTTCAAAATAATATACGAGCGAGGGTAAATACATGAGAAAATAAATGACATGGATTGACCTTAAATGATTAATTTTAAAAGTTGGATAGATGGTCCCTAAAGAGTCATTATAAAACTGTTTTGTTCATATTTTTGAAAATTTTATTATGAAATTGAAAAAGCAAATTGTCTTCAGAAAATATAGCTTCTCTGGGGAAAAGTGTGTCATAACATTCATGAAAATAAAAGCTTCAAGAATAATATGTGTACATATTGCATAGATGTATAAATATACACCATATAATATACTTATACATGTGTGTATATATACATCATATACATATTCTTATGGTCTGGAATTTTGCTTAGTTTTGTAGAACTTGCCCAATTGACATGATGCATTGGATTCAATCTCCAATAACATATCTCTATATTAGTCGTAAGAAAAAGAGCTAGGTCAAAATATTTAAAAATAATCATTAGCAGATTTTGAGAGAATGATCTCACTTTAATATAATGACCTCTCTTGTGCCGAGGGAAACATATAAGATTATCAAATATTGTAGTATAGTATTAAATCACCATTTTAGTGTGTGTGTGTGCATGAGCATTGCCTTTGTGTGTAAGTGTGTTTGTGTATATGTGTGTGTCCACATGCACACCAGTGGAGGTCAGAAGACAACTCTTGAGAGTCAGTTCTTTCCTGCCACCTTGTGGGATTCGGCAATAAAATTCAAGTTTTCAGGCCACAAGTGTCTCTACCTACTTAGCCACCTCCCTCCAGCAGATAAAAATTTGAAGCAAATACGTTTTAGTTTCCTCAGAATGGGACTATGTTTAGACCACTACCTAAATCAACTAAAAGTTTTTGCCATCAAATTCTCTGCAGTAGTTGAGCAACTGTTTTTCCTTTCTGCCTGTGTAAATTCATAACTTGCACATTCGCTGCTACTGCCCAGAATGCATCATCTAACCACTGTCTTCCTCTCAACCCCATGCTTGGGCTCTTCCTCCTCCATTTTCCTGCAAAGGCAGCAGCTGTCTTTACAAAACCCAGGCGTCCACCTCCTTATTGAAAAGCTGAAATTCACCCACATTAATTCTAAATTCCAAATCTGTTGGCCAAACTGTCCATGGGGTAGACGTTGGAAATGTGTGGTCCTAAAACTGCCTCCCCTCCTGTGACAAACACATAAACCCCACGACTGAACTCCAGTCCCCTCCAACTTCCCCATACACTTAGGGTTATTTCATCTTTCTGTATACTGCTCATCCCTCACATTTTGGTATTTTGTATTCCTATGTGTATTACATTGCTTAACCGATAGCAACGATTTTACAAAGGATTGTTCCTTCTGCCACTTAGGATCAATCTCTTGGCCACACTCCTATGCTTTGTGCTTACTTCTCTAGTGGGCAATACCTGTGTCCCTTTGATTAAAGTAATTTTATCTATTATCACTGAGCTTTCCAAAAAGACAAAAACTAAGCTTATTTAATCTTAAATGTGCCTTACAAAGGGTTGCATAAAATGTTAAGTGAATTGAGTATCTGAAGAAATAACTCAAGTAAACATGAATGCAAAAAGATGATGGGATTCAGAATTGTTACCCTGAAATGAACAGGAGATTAACAACCCCTGTGAAATATTCCAAGCACCTGAAGAAGGCCTATGTGAGGAGCTCAAGGTGTGCAGTAAGGTTTGGGTTTTAAATCCTCCCATAACTTCCTGTAAAGAACAGAAACAGCTAGAACCTGAGCGCTGTCTCAGAGCTGGACAAGCGCTCAGACTTCCTGTTTGGACCCAGAACCGAGGGAAACAGAGGCTGATGCAAAGCTTAAGTCCTAATGCTTGGCTGCTAGGGAAAATATCTGGGGCAGGAGACCCACAGTGAAAAGAAGGAGGAGGCGCAGAGTGTGCTAGCCGCTCCGTGGAGGAACACTGGGCTGCAGAGGCGCTGCGGGACTAGCTCCTAAACTTCAGAACCAGACACATGGAAAAGGCCAGAGAACTCCGCTGAAGAACTACCCCTGGCCCCCCAGCTCTGCTTCGTGGGGATGTGTTTCTTCTCACCCATACCATCTGCTGATGTTCCTGCAGACGTGGAATAAGTCTTAGAGCTGAGATGTGAATCTTCCATCTTTGCTCTTCTTTGCTGTTCTGGATCCCGTCCACACCCATCTTGCAGAATCTTGTTGTATCTGCAACAGGACAGCAACGGTTTCAGTGGGATGGTGTCAAATCTGTAGTTTAGCGCAAGGATTCAGTGTGTTTGTCACCTTATCAATATTGTCTCATTTTGACAATAGACTATTTATTTGCATCCTTTTATTCCTAATTTTAAACTATTTTAATGAAAAGAAATACCCTAGTATCAAATTGCTAGATATTTCTTCCCACTCACCATAGTGTCTACATATGCTGGTACAAGATTTTGCAAAGCCAACTGATCCCACAGTGACATGGTCAACCCTCCTTAAACTTCCTGTAGGTTGCTGGAGAAAAGCCTGACTTCCTATACCCCATCCATCTTTTAACAGCATAAAGTATTTAATTTGGAACCCTTTTTCTATCAGCAGGCTTTTGTGTAGTATACGCTGGTCTTGAACTTGCTATGTAGTGGAGGTTGACCTTGAACTGATGATCCTCCTGTCTCCAATTAACAAATGTTGGGATTATGGGTATAAACCCACATGTCTGGCTCTGAAGCCTTCATTTTATTATTAGCAAAGTGACAATAATTGTAAACCTTCAAATTTTTTTTGTTTTTCAAGCATTGTTCTGATTTACACATAATCATTTATTAATCCACATACCAGTTTAATCAAGTAGATATTTTAATTTATTCATGCTTTATAAATGAGAAATCTTTAACTATAGTGGGGTGAGTGAGTGAGTGCATGAACACACAGTAGATATTATAACCAAACTGAGGACATTTGACTTTTGGAATTGTGATTTTAATTGCAATTATTATATTAATTTCTTTCTTATAAGTGGCAGAAAAATTAAAAGAGGAAAAATGTTTAATATCCTAACACAAGTTTAATGCTTGTGTAAAAGATGTTTGTTATAAGTTTTCCTGCATTTTGATTTAAATCTATTGATTTCAAGTATAATGCTTTCCATAAGGAAATTCCTTATGGAATTTTTATTTTTTATTCTTGAATAAAAATGATAAAATTTAGGCTCAAATCATTAAGTTTCTTCAATCCTTTCTGTAGTGGTATATTATTTATATTTTGATAAATACATCTTACCTGAAGGCCAGGGGCAAAGCTAAAGCCAGTGGAGGTCAGGCAATGGTGACACACACCTTTAATCCCAGGATTTGGAAGGCAGAGTCAGACTTAATTTTAAGGCCACCCTGGGCTACACAAGATCACTACAGAAACAAATTCAGATAGTGGTGGCTCACACCTTTAATCCAAGTCCTAGGGAGTCACATGCCATTAATCCCAGCAATAGAGGGAATAGAAAATTGGAGGTGAGAGAGGCTAAGTTTGTAGTCACACAGCCTTGGTAAAGGTAAGACTTCTGTAGTAGCTTGGCTGTTTTGCTTTTCTGACCTTCAACTTGAACCCCAATTTCTATCTCTGGGTTTTATTAATCATGTTACCCCTTTTCCAAGCCCTGTTCTTAATTTTAAGTGTGTTACCATTTTACAAAGAAGTTTTCTCGAATTCCAGATGCTTCTGATTCCATGGGAGCTGATTGTCAAGCAGAAAGTATACTGCAAGAAGGGACAACACTGAGGTTTCCAGCTTGGAAGATTTAAGGTAACTCTGTAAATGTCACAAAGAAGGAAGGGGACAAGGAGGACAAGAATGAGCACAGAGAGAAGGGGAAAGATGAGGAAACACAGGAAAGATGCAAGATCAAGTACAGTGTGAGAGCGTCAGATAAAATGTGTGGAAGAAGAGCTGGGACAAAGTTATATATACTAAAATCATTTTAGCAACATGATTATGACATCCATGGAAGGGTTCATCTCCAGAAAATAAGTGTCATTACAGACTTCTAAGAGTCATTTAATAAGTAAATGCCCTGTAGATCCCATTGGCTTCAGAGATGCTGACAATGCCTGTTTATGAAGAGAAGAGTCCCCTATGACAGAGCTGTATGATGTGACATGTCACCCTATACCAAGGAGACCAGAGAATCTGTGTTGAGGAAAGGACAAGGGGACTCGGGTGTCCTGCAAGCTGAGTGAAACCCTACACAGAGGGACTGACAAAGTACAGGAAGTATAAAATGCCTGTTTCCATATTTACATCATACCAAAAGGACCATCATTCTCTCCTGTCAGTGGTATCCACCATATTTCCTCTACGATGGCCCTGCCAGAGTGACAATTCTCAGATGAAGTCACACACGCAGATGCTCAACATCTGCTTGTCCCAAATTGCACAACTCTTCAAGCTAAGGCCTATTCATGGGCCCTGGAAGAGTTGCTGACATATTGTGTCGCAAATGTGTATTCTGCAATTTTTGTTTTGTATGTCATGTTAGGGTGTGTCTGGATTGCTGCTATCCATCTATAACACTTGTGGCTTACATTAGGTTTTTGTTGTTGTTGTTAAGAAGAAATAGAAAATCAGTTATTGCTGGACCAGCTTCCACAGATAACAGCAGTAACTGCCCATATGAATTTTGTAAATGGGTAAGTTCTAGAGAAAGATGATATAATCATAAAAACAAAACCAGAAACTCTTCATCCAGATAACCCTCCAGGGGAGGGGACAAAGCAGCAAGAGTGCTGGCCTGGCATGCTCTACATCAAGGGTATATTAATTTTCCATCCATGTATCATAATTTTGTTCATATGGATCCTCTGCCTTCCACAAGGTATTATATTGACTCTTGCTTGGTATTGATGATTTATTACACTAACTTGACCAAGTGAGAAGGCAGCTGCAAACACTCTAAACTTGGTAAATCGTATTGCATCGTAAGATGAAAACTAAGTTAAACCAAAACTTAAGGGTCTTCTACTTCAGTGACTCTTCTACAGCCTTAGTGGTATGGAGCAAGCTGAGACATTCCTTTGAAGGTAAAAGATTAAGGTGTTATACATGGCACCTTTCACCAACAAAGTTTAGTAACCTTTGACCTTCCTTGCGCAAGTGTATTGCTCTGGCCCGTGTAAAAAAGTGACTAGGAAAAGCTGCTAGATTTGGGTGGAATCCAGAATAGAAGAAGGCTCTTAAACAAGCCCAGGCTGCTGTTGGGTCTCTGTCATTTGGGTCACACTATCCAGTTCATCTAATGGTGCTTGAGATATTGGTGGCATGACAGGAGCACCATGACCTATCCCAGGTGCATGAGCTGTCTTTTTGGAGTCCATTCCCTTGCTCTACCTTGAGGCAGGGGAGTCTCTTGGTTTTTTTTTTTTTTTTTTTTTTTGGTTTTTTTTGAGACAGGGTTTCTCTGTGGCTTTGGAGCCTGTCCTGGAACTAGCTCTTGTAGACCAGGCTGGTCTCGAACTCACAGAGATCCACCTGCCTCTGCCTCCCGAGTGCTGGGATTAAAGGCGTGCGCCACCACCGCCCGGCGGGGAGTCTCTTGGTACTGCCTCAAGTTGGTATGCCAGACCTTGTTGACTCCCCAAGGAAGGGTCTTACCCTCTCTAAATGAATGGGGGTTGGAAAGGGGTAGGTGGGGGGGAGTGGGAAAATGGGAGGGAGGGGGAACTGGGGTTGGTATTTAAAAGTGAAAGGTAAAATTTTAAAATAAAAAAAATGAAAAAAAAGGAGTTTCAGTGCTACAAGAAATAACTGACTTCAACTACTAAGTTTGCTTACTTCTCCACAATGGAGGTATTGTGGACTAGTTATGAAATGCGCCCACAGGCTCGTGTTTTTGAATACTTGGTTCTCAGATGGCAGTGCTATGTGGGAGGGTTACGAATCCTTCAAAAGTGGAGCCTAACCTGAGAAAGACTGTCATTGGAGGTAGTTGATGAAGTTTTAGAGCTGGGCCCCACTTCCTGTTCTCTCTCTGCTTTCTGCTGGTGAGACACTGCACGCTCTCCCTGCCTTTCCTTCCCCACCATGACACTGCCCTCTCTGGACCTGCACGCCAAAATAAACCCTTTCTCTCCTAAACTGCTGCCTGACAGGACATTCAATCACAGCAACAGAAAAAACCATGGCTACAGAAACTGGTGCCTGGAGGGGGTTCAGTACTGCGGTCTACCTGTCTATGTAATTGTCAGGCTTTTGTTTTGTGGGATAAATATAAAAGCTTTTGGGAACTTGGACTGGTAGTGCTTTCTTGTAACTGCTCTAGCGCAGAAACAGAAAAACAACTCATACAGAAGACAATGAAGAGTATTTCTGGAAGGAAAGAAATCTTCAGGGGAGGTCTTGGTGTTACCTTGTCCTCTGATTACAATAAACAGAAAACTACAACAACCCAGTCTAGGCAGGATGATAAATGGACCAAATACTTCAGGAATGAAGATATGGGTAACCCATCCAGGTAAAGAATCAAGACCTGCTGAGATACTTGCTGAGGGTGGAGGAAATGCAGAATGGGTATTAACATGAGAAAGTTATAAATACCAGATGAAGCCATGTGGCCAGTAATGATAATTGTAACTGCAATGAGTGTTTCTGTCTTTTTTGAAAGAATACGTTTGTGACTGTATACATATAGATTAGGCAGATATCTGTGGTTTCTTTCCTTTTTCTTTGTCATATAAGAATGTGCATTGATTTGAGAAAATATCAGAAGTTAGAATATATATATATACATATATGCATACACATATAGGAAATATATGTATTATGAATTATACTTAAGTTATGGCACAATAAAAATATAAGGGTTCCTTAAGAGACTTTGCCTCCTATTAGGGAAGTACTATGGTATTGTGGTTTTGGGTATATGTACAGTCATATTATATTAATGGATTAGGGAAGTACCATGGTAGCTATCATCATGGGTTTAGGCACAGTCATATCATATAAAAGGGCATTGTTTTTAAAGTTAAATGGGACATGGATCAGATTTTCTGTGAGATTGTGATTTTCGGTCAGGTTGACATTTAACAATCTTGTGATAACTTATCCTGGTTTTTGCCTTGACTGGATCTGAACTCAACTGAGAGGCAAGCTGCTGGGCACAGATGTAAGAGATTTTCTTGGTCAGGTTCTGTGAAATATGAGCAGCCACCCTGAAATCAGGAGCCCAGCCCTCAGTCATATACATTCACAATAGTTCAAATTCCTGGCAAACTATTCCCTTTATGTTATGTAATGGCATTCTCTCTTTTCTGGTTAATTTTGGTTTGAAGTCTACTTTATCAGATATCAAAACAACTACGCCGGCTTGTTCAGTTTTTATTCAGCTTTAACTTGCTTGACAGATTGGCTCCCATTTCTGGACTCTCAGTCTGTAAGTACCTTTACTACGAGCTATGTTCCGTGGAGACAAATAATAATTGTATCTAATTTTTTACTCTTAGCAGCCAGTCTACACCCCAATATTGGTGAGTGTGTTGGTGGTGCTTTTCACGGTTTAATTGAATTCACTGATTTTTAACTTCTAACATTTCTATATTTTTTCAAAGTCTTAATTTCCTTGCTGATGATTTCTTTCATATTGCTGACATTTTCACATGTATTTTTTCACATATATTTCTGATTTTCTCATACACTTTGCTGATTTTTCACTTATGCTACCAACTTTTTTCTCTGGGTCGTAAAAGTGACACTTTTCATTTTTACTAAAAAACATTATCCAGCATCTTTTCTACTTCATTATCTTTGAATTCAATAGTCAAAGAATGGTGTTCTCACTTATTTTGTGTTTCTATGAGTGATTTGTGCATCTGATGGTTTGGAAATCTCTTCTGATTTTATTTGGGGTTCTTCCTCCTACATCACACAGGAGAAAATATCTTGTTATAAGAACAATGTTGA
>JAQHUG010000163.1:1799695-1823270 GCA_028555095.1 Dicrostonyx torquatus
CCCAAGTGACAGACATCATGTGTAAGCTGTAAGGACTGCTGAGAGATGCTGCCTGGAAGAAAGACCAGTGGAGCGGACTAGAAGAGGCTAAAGGTCAACCAGGTTCCATAGGAAAAAACCATTCTCCTACCATTAGATTCTACAGCTTACTATACACTTCCCAATTTTGTGAGGTGTCACTCATTCTGGGGCAGGTTTTGGGGATGCCACTCTCTATGAGTCATTTCTGCTCCTGTAAGTAACCCCTCATCCATATTCCTATAAGTAATCCCCCCCCCAAAAAAAAACCCTTAGTCGTTCACTGAGTTGGACTTTGGTCTGTTATAGGTTCTCTATCTGGAGTGAACAGACATTTGTCTTCATCTCCCCAGAAAGAGTGTCACGTGATTGGTATTTTGAGGTGTTTGGGAAGTGAGTCAGGTAAGGGAGGGCAGCCAGGGCATGCTTTTAAGGAGTAGTTCTACGCCTTTGAGCTCCATTAATTTAGAGTCCTTCTGACAAACTAAATGAGAAAATGTGCAAAATGGTCCTGTCAAGAGGATGGAAGCTGGGGTATTTCTTCAGCACCACCTGTCCCCAAGATTATTCAGGGTTACATGACATCTCCTGCAAGGATACAGCAAACCCCAGTAGCATCCACTGCTACGCTTTAGGGACCACCTGGCTATTGGTCCAGACCACTGGCTTTCTCTCCTTGAGTCTCACGACCTGTTCACTTGAGGCTAGGTAGAATCTAGTCACTTTGAGTGAAATGAATGTCATTTGATTCATAAATGTCTGCAACACAGCATCTAGAGTTGTCTGTTGGTAACAGTGTTTTTCTCATTTTCCCACCAAACCATGGGACAAAACTAGGGAGAACATTACACTTTACTAAATGCACACCAAGTTGGTTGCCATTATTCTCTAAAAAAAATACAGCATAGCAATGACTTATGTCGGATTTATATTATATTTGGTGCTATAAATAATCTGGGTTGTTTACTTTATATGAGAGAACATGCTGAGATTCTAATGCCAGCACTGAGCCATTTTACATAAGAGACTTCACCCTATGGGGTGTCAACAGCCAAAGGTCCTGAAAAAACTCCCCTAGACACCAAAAAAGATGATTGAACTGCATATTTGGATTGAAATTAGGATCAAGCGCAATTTCAGATCTTAGCTCTAGAGGTAGGTATAAATTAGCCATTATACAAGAAAAGTCAATAGTAGTAATTGCATTAAATATTGTGGGGCAGAAAACGGAGAGTTTTAGATCATCCTTTGCCTGGATTTGGAACAGCTAAGCAATGGTAGCATTTAGATGCGGGTAACTTTTTACACTCTAGAGATAACTGGAGACATAGCTCGAGAAGAGGCACCATATGGGAGGCAGCAGAAGGGCAGCTGGGAGACACCTGCCCAGGAGGACCTTCACGGCGATGGCAGGAGTGGGAGAGGGAGAAAGGTTTGCCTAATGTGTGTGATGCAGTAACGTATGGGGAGACAGACAGTGTCTGATGGCAATGAGTATTGACACTGCCCACCTGGGAACAAACAGCCATGTTGGGAGCTGCTGGCTGTTGCAAATATAGATTATTTGTAAACATGAGCATTACTGAGCAGCATTCTAGACCATGTAAAATTTATTCTGTGAAAAAGTTTGGTGGTCAGTAGCCTGGGTAATTACCTACAGCCCAGCAACCTATTTCCTCTGCGACAACAGAGAGCTGATGAAGACATATGCAGATGTGACTCTAAGTCAGTGCTCCTCAGAAACTCATGAGCAAGAGCACTACAAAATTGGTTGTCCTGAGAAAGACCTTGTATTTATATACCATACCTGTGTACCAAGGATTCCAGAAATTTTTGAGCACATCACACTGCAGCTGCATGGGTGCCTTTGAAATCCCTGAGCACACGGCACTGCAGCTGCATGGGGGTCTTTGAAACCCCTGAGCACACCGCACTGCAGCTGCATGGGGGTCTTTGAAACCCCTGAGCACACCCACTGCAGCTGCATGGGGGTCTTTGAAACCCCTGAGCACATCGCACTGCAGCTGCATGGGTGCCTTTGAAATCCCTGAGCATACCCACTGCAGCTGCATCGGGGTCTTTGAAATCCCTGAGCACACCACACTGCAGCTGCATGAGTGCCTTTGAAATCCCTGAGCACACGGCACTGCAGCTGCATGGGGGTCTTTGAAACCCCTGAGCACACCGCACTGCAGCTGCATGGGTGCCTTTGAAATCCCTGAGCACACGGCACTGCAGCTGCATAGGGGTCTTTGAAACCCCTGAACACACCACACTGCGGCTGCGGAGTCTCACACTGCTTAGAAAGCCACTTCCCACTCCTCACACTCCCTACTCTTACTCACACCCCCTATGCCATGGGTCTACCCAGGAAACCTTGGTTAATCTTCAAAATTAGCTCAATCGCACCTCTACTTTGGGTTTCCTTTGGACCTCATACCTAACTCCGCCAGCAGAGCGTAGCTCTTGGTCATTTCTATCAGGTATACCTGCACACAAACCCAGAAAATGCTTCGAACACAATGGTACTGTCATTTTTGCCTCCTGTTTCCAGTTATACTTCCAAACAGAGGACAACACAGTTTGATCCAGGTCTGAAAATAAGGGTGTCAGTTTAAGGATGAATGGATCAGCAGGATGAAGATGGCTGCACAGAAAAAGCTATACGGTTGACCCCAGCTAATTGGATGATGAACAGTTAAGCTATTAGCCTGTAGTTCCTAAACTCCCCTACTTAGGAAGAAAGTCTGGTTTCCAGGCTCTTAATCCGTTAAATCTACCCTTGTACCAAGCAGCTGGCATCACATAAAAAATAGGCATCCAATACCCTCTGATTAGACACAATCTTAGTTCTGAGCCCCTTGCCCAAACCTACCCTATGCTATCTACCCCATGTGTTTCTGATCCTTCTGGCTTATGACCTCATTATATAATCTCCTGTTTATAACCTTACCACATTCTTTTGGCCTAATTTGCTTCCCGACAACGACTTCAGTTCTTCTCCCTGATATAACTCGGACTTTTGCTCTGAATTTATGGTTCCCTCTGAGGAGATAACTTTTAGTATCCAGCCCACTCTAAGAAGCCCTTCAGCTGAGCCCTGTCTGGGCTCACCCCATCCTTCTAGATGAAATGTGCGTGCAGGATCTGACTTTGGCTATTGGAGAAGAGAAACTGACACACTGCAAATATTAGTGTGGAAGGGAGGAAGTGGAGGGAACAAATGATCTAAATGACATTAAATGGTGTATATACTTCTCCTTTTGGGGCATTTGCGGTCATTTTAAAAAATGGGTTTACCTTTAATAGTCTGTTCTTCAAGAGAAAGATGAACAAGGAAGAGGAACTGATCTTAGACTAGTGAATAGGCAGATGGTCAAAAAATGATGGTATGAAAAGAATTTGCAACTACCTCTGCTGGCACATCTATGGTGGAGACGGTACTGAGATGAGACCTAATAATACTCAGAGGTCTGTGTAGAGCCCCGTCACAGACACGGCAGGTAAGGGGAAACTGGGGGGAAACAGCAGAGGAAGAATCTAGCCTCAGCTGCCATGAAACTACAGTTCTTGGCTTGTGACCAGAGGGAACTAAAGATCCTTGATCTTAGAGGAAAACAATGAAAAGCTGCCAACTAAAGAGTTAGGATTTGGCCAGAAGAGAAAAAAAGGGAGAGGAAACCTGAGGCTCAGCAGTGAGGACCTCAGAGAGAGGTGGGTTTGCACCTCAAGCCTGCACAGTTTAGGACCTAGAGAGGCCACAAAGCTACAGATTTTCTGATTTCATCATCTGTAAAAGAGAATAAGTACATTTCAGTTTTGGTTTTAGCTATTCATTCCTGAAGTATAATGCAATGATCAGTGCTTACGTAAAAGTGCCCTGCCATTTGAAAATACGCCTACATTGAGAAAATGACAGAATCTGCAATATCTCAGGAAAGATAATGTCGTCTTAGATTTCTGCTTTTCCAAGCAGTGTCCCCTAGCACTTAAAGGTCAAGAATGGCCTGCTGTCTAACAAACCAGAATACAAAGTAACATTTTTTTTCTAGCATCCGCTTCTTAAAATTGGACTGTCTGCCATAGTCTTAATAATTTTGTCTTCAATAGTTTAATTGGAAATTCTATTAATTCCAACTTCCCCACAAGAAATCTGGAGACATCCTTGATACCTCTCCTTGACCCCATATCCAACCCAAGCCTAAGTTTGTCATGCCTGCTAGTATCATCCTAGTAAAATCTGTCTGAATTGTTACAAAATATTTTAAAGCTCCCCAACGAACTTACTGCCATTACCCTTAGTCTTGTAAAGTGTATTCTGAAAGAGTAGCCAGTTATATTTTTTACACATATTTGTTGTGCGTGTGAACGCTTGTGCACACACTCAATAGCATGAAGGTGGAGACCACAGGACAACTTTTGGGAGTTGTTCTTGTCTTCTACCATGTGGCTCCCAGATATGAACTCAGGTTGGATTTGATATAAGCACCTGTACCAGCTGAACCATCTCTACGACCAGATACTTTTAAAACACATTACTATTCTGAAGAAGGGGTAGAAGGAAACACATTAAAGAAAAGGGAAATTGTAGATTATAGGAAAAAGTGCAATGCTGGGTGTGGAAAAACTTAACCAGGGAGAAGCAGAAGTGAATAGAGAATGAAAATGACAGAATGATCTAAAGGGATATATGAAAAAGACATATAGAAACCTTCGTTCTCACAACCCAATTAAAAGAATATAATTAGAGGGGATACTTGTTGGTAGGAAAGAAGAGAGGGAGATGTAATCAGGGATGGGGCCGAGAGCTTCAGTTAACAAAACCCAAAGATGTATGATGAAGCCTTATAGAAACACACTAGTTAGTAAGGTCATTTTACAATATATTTTTAAAGGGGTTCAAACAAAGGTATCCTATGGTCAATGCCACTTCCAGAAGCCATGGGTTTTTTAAAAACTAAAAATAGCAATGCCAGGCATGGGGTACCTCCCTCCAATGAAAATAGAGTCCCCAGTGGTCTTCAAAACAACACAAGCCATTGCAGTTACTCTTGGTTACATATCATAAATACAGCATAAAACCCTATTACTGAAAACACCACACACTTTGTCTGAAAGACACAGAAAAAGTCAGTATCAAAATTACCAGGAAACTTCTTGCCTAATGGCTAGGTTTTGTAATACCAAAGGGCACTTTGTAGGTTTCTAGGGAAGAGAACATATCAATCATTTTACCTAGTACTATACCCCACATGCTATCCTGACCTGCCAAGCAATATGTGTTCACTTGCGCAATAGTGTCATATTTGTTATGAAGTAACCAACCACATTTTAGTTGTATCTGAGTACTCCAGAGAACGGAATTCAAACTTGGTACTCTAAACTTGGTCAAAAGTTTATAACTAGGGAGCCCTTAGGCCCTAGGGAGGGTAGGGCCTGCCACTGGTGTTTTACTGAATGATCATGTTGTCAAACTATATCCTAAATATTTATGTTTATGCAAATATACCTGGGCTACCTGCAGCCTTCATCAGGGAATTTTCATTTATCAGTGAGCATCAGTCACTGCAGAGACTCATAATTGGCCAACATGTTGAGATTAAGGTAACTGTGAGTAGACAGTCCTTATTCAGATGGACACCTCTATCAATGTCCCCTACTGGTGTCACCAAGACACAGGAAACTTTGTTGAAGAAGAAGCAGAGGAATGTGAGAGCCAGGGGCTAGGTACAAGTGCAATAAGATGCTCTTTTCTGGTCATGACATGGATAAGATACTGGTAAACTCTCATAGCAGATCCAATTACTAGCAGAAGATCCAACCAGCCAAAACTACAACATAAGTGAGGGCTAGAATTCATGCAGCCCTATCCATGACTGAAGAGCTCTTAGCCATTGAAAGCTGCTTGGGGAGGTAGAATCATTATTCTTTGACAGTGTGGCTACTGGTATATTGTTCATGCTCCACTGGGTAGCCCCACCCCTATAAACACATGAACAGCATTACATGTACTTAGTAGGTTTGTTTGCTTAAGACAACAACAGGAAGTTGGAAGGTGGATGAGTGATGGGAGATCCTGTTGTAGGAGGATATGGGGATGGATACAATCATATTGCATTGCATATACATATGAAGTTCTAAAACATAAAATAAAACATCTTTCAGATCCATTTTCTTACTCTTGCTGAAATTTCCCCTCGTCTTCACATTTCACTTAGAGGGGAAAAAAAAAGCCCAAAATGTCATTGGATAGCCTATGGGGTACCTTGGATTATTGGTCACTGGTGTAGGAGGGGTTTTCTCTACTTAGTGTGCTTTCATTGGTTAATAAATAGAATGCCTGGCCTGTAAGATAGGACACAGCCCTTAGGTGGGCAGAGTTCAGGGAAGAAAGGAAGTGTGAGAGATGCCGTGATCCTCCGGCCCATGATGGATGCAGGTTAGACTTTTCCGGTAAGTCACCACCTCATGGTGACACACAGATTATTAGGAATGGGTTAGTTTATGATGTGAGAGCTAGCCAAGAAGAGGCTAGTGATAATGGGCCAGGCAAAGTTTAAATGAATATAATTGTCGTGTGGTTATTTTGGGCATAAGCTAGCTGGCGGCTGGGAGCCAGGCGCCGGGAAAATGGCCCCACTTCTCAGCAGTGGGACGCAGCCGCCCCTTTTACAACAGGTCACCATTGTATGAAATAGCACAACTCAACTGGTTCCCTCAAGGAATTATGTAGAATATCCCCCAGATAATTTGTTTTCCCAACTGAGAAAGCAAGAAGCATTTCTTTATCTAGAAGCGCTCACCACAATTGCTCTAAGGTTGGTCTTGACCCTTGAGCAGCTGAGCATAAGCATGTATTTGGTAGTCACAGAAGCAAATGTCCAGTGAGTCAGAAAGTGAAGCACTATCAGCTCATGTCTACCTGAAGCTGGCTGTTGCAGAAAAGGATGACAAAAACGGGGCTCAGCAGTTGTCTATGCTTGCCCGGTCACTTGGTTCACAATATTCATCCATCCTGTCCCATTGCTGCTTTCTCTCCTGTTTTAGTTATGGTTTCTATTGCTTTGAAGAGACACCATGGCCACAGCAACTCCTATAAAGGGAACATATTTAATTGTGGCAGCTTACATTGTCAGTGGTTTAGTCTGTTACCATCATGGTGCACCATGGTGGCATTCAGGTAGACATGGTGCTTGAGAAGGAGACGAGTGTACTCATCTTGTCTCGTAGGCAACAGGAAGTGGTTTGAGACAGTGGACGGTATCTTGTGCCTATGTGAGACTTCAGTGCCCATCTCCACAGTAATATACTTCCTCCTAATAGTGCTACTCCCTTTGGGGGTCATTTTCTTTCAAACCACCACTCCTCCTCACTGCTTTATTATCATCATTGCTCATAGGCTTGATGCACTCTACAATTCTATCCTAAGCAGTGTAGCATCAAGGGCTTAGCATATCTTATTCATGACAATGTTCTCTATTTCTGCAACGGTTCTATTGTAACATAACGAATAGTGAGTGGAATAACACAGTATCTAGATGATGACATATGCATGTACATACGCAGAAGAGAAAGAGTTTAGAGGGTTTCTGTGCAGTCCAGATGGGTTGGTGCTTGACTGCCACTGACTTGTCAACTCTCCTCATGATTTAGAATTTTGCAATCTTCCTAAGCAAAGTTACACAAGGCTTAAATCAAGAAGCATCAAAAGAAAACTGGAAGATGCCCTAGACTGGTAGCTCTCAGGTATATGCATGCACCAGTCACCCAAAGGCTTGCTAATACTGCATGCTGGTGTTCCCCAGATCTGTCAAGGGCTGAGGATCTGCATCTCTAAAAGAAAATGCAAATGGTCTGGGGATCACATTTTAGGACCCAAAAACTTTAGATCATTCCTTCATCTCCAACCTGTGAGCATCTTGCTCATTATGTTACATGATTTGGGTTTGGAGAGACCCTAGGCAAGTAGAAGGGTTTTTTGTTTTGTTTTGTTTTGTTTTATTTATTTAAATAACTCAACATCTCTCCACTTACCAGAGACATTAGTAGATCACTATTTAAAATTAATTTGCTCACTGCATTCATTTAATCCCAGCTTAGGCCAGTTTAAAGAGTTGACTTTATAGTCAGTACTAGCAAAAAATAAAAATAAGCTATATCTTTCTTTAATTGGCATGTCTAACTGGAAGCAGGAAAACAGGATATGAAGACCAGAGTCAGAACAGTTAAAATAAAATAAAATAAAGAAAATGACTGAAGAGCAGGAGGAGGAGGACGAAGAGGAGGAGGAGGAAATGTCCTTATTTCAGGCCAGGACTCCTGTGCATGATAACATTGGAAGGATCAGACTGATTTCTTTGAAATAGAGGAAAAAGTCTAAGGACAAATAATTAACTCTTCACTCAAAAAAAAAACCAAAAAACAAAAAAAAAACAAGTTATAGTTTTCCCTGACAGTGGCCACCTGCCTCTATTGCTCCACTGCCATGGCTCTTGATGAAAACCAGCCCCCAGCTGCACTTATTTCCCAGGGTGATCTGCAGGCAGGTACACTGTGAGGGTCAGATAGAGTGCCCTGGTGGTTTCTGCTGGTGCTGTCTACAGCATCCATTCAAGAGGTGGTAGACATGGGATGCTATTCCAGAAAAGGAAACTTGCCAAGATTTATCGTCATCAGGTTGTCATAGTGAGAATCCATGGGAGTCTGGGAGAGGTTCAAAAGAATTTATTTAAATGTAAAATAGGGGAAACACTCACTGATACAGGACAGGTTAGATTCCACCTCAGTTGTCCTGTTCAAGGCAAAAAAGTACCAATAGCAAGCTGCCTGCTTCTACCATCCAAGGGAACAAGAGAGCAGGAAACCTTTCCCCTCAGCTTATCAGTTGTCACATAGCAGACAAGACAGACCATGCCCTAGAGTTTGCTGCGCCAAGTCACTGGCTAAACAGATTGAAATCCTATAACACTTCCCTTTTTTTTGTCTAAATAAGAAGGTTGTAACCCTAATACAAAACTATATACACTAAGAGCAATTATCAAGTATTGTCCAGGAGAAAGAAAGGGCAATAACATACACAAAAATGGAACTACAACCATCAAAAACAACATTATACAAGAAACACATACTAAATATTCAGGCTATAGGTAATTAACAAAAAACAGAGTTTATTTCAACAGCTGTCCTAGAGTTGCTGAAGAGTCTGCTTTGTAGATAATATGCCTTAACTAAGATAAGAGAGGATAGTAACTATGACCATCTAATCTTCAACCCCATCAAAGACCTGAGAAGGAAATAATATCACCTGAGTAAGCAGGAAGTGTAAGCAAGCGACTTCCAAAAGATGGAAGAAATGACAGAAACAGCTGCATGCCTGGAGAGTCACCCAAAGTCTCTCTGCAATGTTGGGGCAACCAACTTTGGCTATCAGCCTAGAATATCTGGCAGACAATTCCAGAAAAGGAAGCTTGTCAAGATTTACCAATTACTCACCTCTACCCCACCAACCCACCTTAGACAAATTTGGTCAAAATCATTTCGGGTTACATTACACTTTCCTAAGTATTTTTCAACAACAAATGCTGCTTATGGTTTCAAGAATAGAAATTCTCCTATGGCAGAAGATTAACAAAGCCAATTATTACGGAATATAAAATTAATTTACCAGCTGATTTAACTGACTGGCTAATGTAGCAGAGCATTGAATCTCTCTCTAGTTAGGGAAGTTTTATTTCTATTGGTTATAATACACTTGGGAATTTTCTTCAGATTATTCTAATTCTGAAATAGGCTTCTAAGCCTTTTTCATTCTGACATTGTGGTAGCAAGTTCTCAGAAACACCACCTAAGTTCTTCTGCTAATTGTATTGACTGATGTTCTTAACATAACCACTTTACTTTAGTTCTCCTGGTCACAGAACTCCCTTAGCTGGAAAGGACCTTTGGCTCCAGCAGAGGCTGTGCCACTAGAAGCTGTCCTGCATTCTTGCATTTCTTTCTTTCCTTTCATTCGGGAACCTGAAACTATTCATATTGTCCTCAGCTTCAAAACACAAATGACCTTGTTTAACTGCTTGGTAATAACAATTTCCAGTTCACAGTGCATTTTTAAAGCTTAAGAGTGGGCTTAGCTCACAAAGTGATATGCCAGAGGCCAGAATTGTGTGATGCCAGAGTCTCACCAGGCTGCCCCTCGTGGGTGATACAAAGTCTAAGACATACCACCAATAGACTTCAGAATCCTAGCTAGGTGGAAAATAAAAGCATGGATTCTGAACACTACACAACTCTGGTTGAACACACTCAAGATCTTTTTCAATATTAAGCAAAGTGCACGCGCGTTTAGTCAACTCTGAAAACCCCCACATCTCAGCAACATTAGCGCTGAAGTGGTGTCTAAGGGCCTATTCAAAGCAACTCTGGAAAATGCTTCTTGCACAAAAAAGCAACTCTCCAAGCAAGATAGCAGGGCTCTACCATTCCATTGTTGTTGTTGCTGTGCTCATTTTGGCAATAAATAAAAAGCAAATTGCAAGTTGAATTCTAGTAAGCTCATTTTTTCCTAAGTGTTTTAAAACCCAAGCAGCTTAAAACAAAAGTGTATATGTGTATGTGTGTGTGTGTGTGTGTGATAATGATAGTAGTCATAGATGCACAAATAGTTGCAGGCTCTTTGTTATACATTTAGAAGCCAAGCTGACCCAGACACCCTGGAAGAGACCCCAAATCTCTGTTGTCGAACTGCACACCAATGCCTTCTTTGGCTCCATCCAATTCCACAGCAGTGTAGGGCTTATCAACCCTACAGAAGGAACCTTAGAGCTTCCTTTTGCCCCAAGTGGGAAGGACTCCTTGGTGTGGCTGCCTCTCACCTAGCATAAAGGACTCTGCAATAGCAGTTACATTGAGCAATAAAGGTGTTGTAAGAGAGGGTGGTTGTGTTCCTGGCACCTGAGAGGGACGTGGACCCTTTTGTTCCTTCCCGCCCAGCTCTCAGCCACCAACTAGCTTATGCCCGAAATAACCACATGAAAATTGTATTAATTAAAATACTGCCTTGCCCATTATCTCTAGCCTTTGCTTGGCTAACTCTTACATCTTAAACTAACCCATTATAAAAGTCTGTATGTCCCCATGAGGTGGTGACTTATCGGAAGATTCTAACCTGCATCCATCTTGGGCCAGAGGATCCTTGTGTCTGCCACACTTCCTTTCTTCCCCAGCCTTCTGTTCTGTCTACTCTGCCCACCCAAGGGCTGCCCTATCAAAAGGCCGAGGCAGTTTCTTTATTCAACCAATGAAAACGACAGAAATACAGAAGAACCCTCCTACACCAAAAGGGATTCAATTCAGAAGTATCATAGAATTTTCTTGTAGTCAACTAAAATGTGGGGACTAACTTTAGACACATTCCCTTTGCAGGGAGGGGGTTTCCCTTACATATTTAAAGAATTTCCAAACTGAAGGTAAGACTTGAATATGTCTGTAGAGGGGAGAGTTTTCAATGACAATTAAAATTCCTGGTAACCAGAGATAATTGGGTGGCATTAGGGCATTTGGAAGCAGAAACCAGAAGGAAGTTATATTCAGAGGTTTAATAAACAAATGATTTGGGAGCAAGGACACTAAATTTAATAACATATATTTAGTCCTAATGAGTCAATGAGGCAGATAAATATGACAGAGCCATGGGAATTGTGGCTTATAGTTTGGGCTCTAGATTCCAGAAGTACCAAAGGATACATTTTCTAGATTCTGGGTTTCCCAGGCATAATAAGTGAAATTGAGCCAAACTGCCTCAGCTTTCTTCTAGCGTTTAAGTCTTGTTCCTACAGTTCAGATTTAT
Organism: Dicrostonyx torquatus; assembly: GCA_028555095.1. Classification (NCBI taxonomy): domain Eukaryota; kingdom Metazoa; phylum Chordata; class Mammalia; order Rodentia; family Cricetidae; genus Dicrostonyx; species Dicrostonyx torquatus. The sequence continues at coordinate 1,811,559 of JAQHUG010000163.1, forward strand.
GATATGCTGCCACCATTTCAAGGCATCCACATTGGTTTCTGTGAAATCTATAAATAAGCATACAGATAGCCTTATTGGGTTTCATTTTCTTTAGTCTTTAATATTATGGTAAGGCTATGGATCTAAGAATCATATGCATAGCCAACAGATTAAGGTAAGTCTTGTAGATCCCTCCATTTTACTCTGTTGCTATGTAACAACAGCTATCAGATCCCATGCAGTCATGAAGAGATGAAAAACAGTGGTAAGAAAGGAAGGGTCTTTTGCCCAACCCAGGCTGAATGCTGACCCTTTGGATCACTCTAGCCATGCAAGCGTTAGTGTCTCATGTCTAAACCCGCTGCAGCAACACACCATCCTAGGCTTCAGCCAATCACTGAGAACCTAGTCTTTGGCACTGAATCTGAGTCCTTCATACAGGACTCGGCACCAACCAGCAAAAGGAGTCAGATTCCGAGCCTCACTGGCCATTTGTGGGTATCAAGAGTAGACTCCAGGATGAGGATTACATTTTCCTATGACATCAGTGGAGAAAAATAGTCTACAGCAGCGTGATAACTGCATATTTGCATGTGTGCCTGAGGTGTGCATTCATCTACTGAGTGCCTGCTCTTCTCAAAGCATGTAGTGACAAGCTTGCAATGTGTTTTCCTCCAATTCATCAAATGCCAAGCTCTGGTAGTTTCAGGGAGAAAGGAAATATCTTTTTGTATCATTCAGTCAACGTGACTTAATTCTAAGGGAAGACCTTCTGATGACCTCCCATTTTATTATTCTCCTCACATATACAAATTGTGTTTTTCCAATGAGTTGTGTGTAAACCTTCTGAATCCAAGGAATAACATGTTTTAAAGGGCACAGACTATCACTCACAAGTCTTGAACACATGCTGATATGTGTGCATCTGAGTTCACACACATGTGTACACACACACACACACTCACACACACACAAAGAGTCAGCCCCTCCTCTCAAACATGTTTTCATCTCTAGCATGTTGCAGGACATGTTCCAGGTCTCCTTATTGACTTCTGCCATGCACCCCATCAAAGCCCCTGCTTCCTGTTGGCAACAGCACACCCCAGATGCAGAGTCCCTGGGAGGAACACCACACCAGCATCATCTGGTCATCACCCTTCATCTGTTCTCCCTGGCAGATCTCAGCATGCTGATGTGTGGATTGTGCCAGTTCCGTCAACTTTCTTCCCCCACCTTCTTTTATTAAAAATAGTTTTTTTTCTCACATAATAAATCCTGATTATGGTTTCCCCTCCCTCTACTCCTCCCCACTTTCCCTCCCATCCAGATCCAGTCCCTTTCTATTAGAAAACAAACAGGCTTCTATGAGATAATAATATGATAAATATAATATAAAAGATAAAACAAAAACTAGCATATCAGAATTGGACAAAACAAACAGAATAAAAAGAGCCTAAGAAAAGGCACAAGAAACAGAGACCCACCCATTTGTACACTCAGGGATCCCATAAAAACACTAAATTGAAAGTTAAAAAGCAAAGGAACTTTAAGGTAAAAAGAGAAGTGTGTGTGTGTGTGTGTGTGTGCGCGCGCGCACGCATGTGCACACGTGCGTGCGTGTAAATGCTGTAGAGCAAAATAAAAATTAAAAAAATAGATAACATTTTAAAAGAAAAATCCCTGACACAACATTAGGAGACAAGAACCCTCCCAGATAAGCTATTGTGTTTGTTTTCTGTTGGTCATCTACTGTTGGCCATGCACTCTACCCTTAAGAGTAGCTTGTTTTCCCAGTGAGATATTTTTGGAGGAAACCAAATTTTCGTTTGCAAGAGGTTATCATTTGAAGATTGCTTCTGGGTCAGAGATGAGCGTATGTGTCCACTTCTCCTTTCCGTTGTTGGACTCCATCTGGTACAGACCCATGCAGATCCTATGTGTGCTGGCTTTATGAGTTAACATATGTGTTGATCCTGTTGATTTTGAGGGCCTTATTTTCTTGGTATCCTCCATACCCTCTGGTTCTCACACTCTTTCCATCTCCTTTTTTGAAGGCTACCTTGAACCCTAAGGAGAGATTTGATGGAGACATCTGGTTGAGGGCTGAGTGTTCCAGCGTCTCCAACTCTCTATGGGTTGTCTGACTGTGGGTGTCTGTATTTGTTTTCTTCTGCTACAAGAGAAAGCACCTCTGAAGTTATGTCAACTTTCACTCTGTCCCCTTGCAAACATGGCAAAGGAAGCTACATCCTGTACTTCTAAACCAAAAAGAACCAAACCATAGGTACAGTGAATTTCACTTGATGGAACTGAGGAAGGAAAAAGGTTTCTGTTGTCTTATGTATGGTAGTACATCCTATTCACGAATCAAGAATTGGTGAGTCCTGACACACACATAAGCTGTTTTGGGCTAGGGCTGAACTCTTAGTAATTCTGCTATATGTTGAGATGGCACAGCCTTGCATCTAAAAGCCCAATGATGGGGTTCTTTTAGACAAAGAGCCATTGTTTGTGGTTTTGACCTCAGAGTCTCTTGGGCTTCTGTGGTTCTAGGCAGAAATGGTAATTCAATCAGCTCAACTGCACACAAAATAGGAAATGATTCTGGCAAAAGTCTCAATTTCAAACATATTCAATCCCTATTTAAAACAATTGTGTCCAATTTTCATGGGGACTAAATTTTAATGGCTTGCATTTACTTAGCTATGAGAGCAAAACGCTAGTTTTCTGTAGTTTTATATTTTAAAAGACAACCTTCACCCAGTCTTAAAAATTTAACTTTCCTACATGTACCTTCTTGGTCACTTGGGGCCAAAGCACACAACATGCACCAAGCATCTTCGTAAGTTCTTTGATGCAAAACAATGTGAGATGGGCAATAGAGTCATCTTCCGCAATGGACTGATGCAGAAACTGAGAGTCATTTACATATGAGCACATTGGTAGTAGTCTTGGGTACCTAGACATGAGTCCCATACTTTCTCTTGTTTTCTAAGTGTTCATTTATTGCTAAAGAAGAAATTTGTCCTAAGTTTCTAAAATTCCTTGAAATTTAAATGGACGCAGACAATTTACTCAACACTGAAAGATGTGATGGGCTGTGGGTCCATTCCATGGCTTACATATCTCAGAAGTTCTGTGTGTGGTTTGCATAAGAACGGAGTGTCCCATCAGTGAGAAAGAAACATACGTGACCAAGTGCTTTGATTCTTCCCTCACACCCTCTTCTTTTCTCCTACTGCTGGAGTCTCAAGGGAGGACTTGATTCCTCGGGTGCTCTGTAGCCGTTGGAAAGATTCTGTTGTTTCTTTTCCAAAATTATTTAATAGAAATTATTAAATTATTACCTGGGTGAAGTGGTGTAAGCCTTTAATCCCCACACTTGGGAGGCAAAGGCAAAGGGATATCTGAATATATGTGAGTTTGAGGCCAGCCTGATCTATAAAGTGAGTTCTAGGACAGCCAGAGCTGTTACACAGAGGAACTCTCCTAATAAAACACAAGAAAAGGAAGGAAGGAAGGAACAAATGAATGAAGGAAGGAAGGAAAGAATGAAGGAAGGAGGGAGGGAGGGAAGGGCATGTGATGTAATTCAGATATTAGCATACATTTTTCTAAGTTCAAATTTATCATATATTGTTGGCCTGTCTGTGACCTTCTAGAACCCTATAGAGAGCCCCTTGCTAGGTGCAATGGAAACTTCAAAGGGAGCTGCTGCTCTAAAGATTTTACATGACTATTTTACCAGTTGCATATCCAACCTCCGGGTTTTTTATGAGAGAATAAAATCTTCAGGGCATGAGCCTTAGTTTAGATTTTTTTTTTCTATCCATGTAGTAAAATCCGTTCCTATCTAAACAAGCTGTGCTCCCTCCCCTCCAAGATAACTGCAGAGCTGCACAGCTTCCTGGATTCCAGGAGATGTCCTGAGTGAGGAGCCCTGCATGGATAGGATGAGGAAAGCAGGGCTCTGTGAGCTGCCTTTCTCATGCTGCCTCTTTAAACTCTGTCACTGGACGTCTTAGAGCTTCGCAACACGAAAAGGCCATGCTAGCATTGACTTCTCCAGGGCTAAAAGGAGAAAGGGGAAGATGTAAGATTGAAAAAAGAGAAAGGAGGGGTGAATACATACAAAGGAAGAAGTCACATGTCATTTGCATCGCAGCAGAACTTTTGAGGTGAGTGTGTTACATCTGATGCCCAAGATTCTGTAGGATTTGCATCCCACCACCATGTGTAGGTGGTGTTAGAGATGCAGAGATTGGGGGTAACATATCACATGATCAAAATGAATATACTTTCAGGAGCCAAGGGACAAAGACAATCCAGGTGTTCTGTATCTTCCCAAATTGCTTGCTAATCCCTGCTCCAACATTCTCTTATTAGCCTAGGCATCCAAACGTTCTTGTCCACCTGTGGACAGTACTGACTTTCTCCTTGTGAATTAGGACCGTGTTACTTTGTGTTTAGCTCTTAGCACCTGCCAACAAATTGCCGTCTTTTTTTCTTTGCAGGGACTGCATTCATCTTCCACCTGGGTGAAAGCAGGGGCCCAGCAGAGCTCAGCTCTGTCCTGTGCATTGAATCCGTGCTTTATAGAGGAGCCCGGCACAGAACAGCTGTCCAGTAAGTATCTGTTGCTGGAACAATTGGAAGAGAGTAGGGTTTTGTTTTTGCATTTTTTAAAAAATGTTTTAAAACATCATAACATTTTTATTTTTTTTATTTAGCCCAAACTCGCTATGTTATTAGTTTATTTCATGTCATCTTATAACTAGATTTACTTGGGTTATGTTTCACCTTCTAAGAGTGAAAGAAAGCTATTTCCATCTCATGCTAGTGTCTTGACAGTGAAACGAGATGGCAAATGACAAGTCCCTTTGATGAATTCTTGATAAGCATCCTGGAATCACATCAAATCTCTTTAAATACCCTCTCCATATGACAGCTTGTCAGTTACCAGGAGACCGTCATCGCTGCTGACCCCACTGCACTCTTCCCGATAATCCCTTATCAAACTAAACATCTACCAGTTCTCAGCCCCCACTACCTGTCCTTATCACATCTCTTCAGCATTCTCTCTACTCCCTCCCTCATGTCCTACATTGTCATCAAGTTTCTTTTAAAACCTAGTTTTCCATTCTTGAATGAATGTTCCAGGTACATGACATCCAGCACAGCACAGACAGATTCTCAACTCCCTTTCTCCAAATCCTCTTTCTCTTTATAACTCCTATGAGATATTTATTTCTGCTTTTGTTTTCTCTCAAAGCCTAATATTATGTATAAGGAGTGCATAGCAAAAATTGATATTTGGTAGTTGCTCAGCTGAGAGGAAGCAGCCTGACCCCTGAAGGGCAGGAAGCAAGCAGGGCTAAGAAGAGCAGGAAGTAAGGAGACAGCCCAGGAAGTGTCCTGGTGGGAAGGAGGAAACTTGCTCTCCCTATGCGGTGTAATCATATGCAAATTATCATGTTCCACAAACAGGCCTTCCATAAGCAATCAGGCTGCTCACCCAGTACTCCACTTGGCAGTCTGCACAAGGTACCGGCATCTGCAGGAAGAGAGGCTAAAAATCACCCAGATGTTTCAGGAAAGCTAGGGTTGGTAGTACAGTCAGCACAGCACAGCTGTCACTGCCCCTCTTTGGTTTGGTTTTGTTTTCTGCACAATTACAAGAACTCATAAACGGAACTCTCTGTTTTTCCTCTGTATCAGCGTCATCTGCAGAGAGAGAGAGAGAGAGAGAGAGAGAGAGAGAGAGAGAGAGAGAGAGAGAGAGAGAGAGAGACGGAGATTTTTTTCACCTGCAGGGAACACATCCCTGACATGTACACACTCCTTCCCCAAGACCCTCACATTTTGTGGTTTTTTTGAACAGTCAAAACTTTTCTTTTTTCTTTATTCTTTGTGTCTTTCACATTGTGCATCTCCATCCCACTCATTTCCCTGTCCCTTCGTATCCACCCTCTCCCTTTCAAACTCCTTTCCCCAAACTAAAATGAAAAAAAATTGAGAGAAAAAAAAAAAGGAGGGAAAAAAAAATCAATCTTGCCATGGAGCTGTAGTGTGACATAGCAAGTCTCATAGTAAACCCTTTTATCCATATATCTTTACTTGCAAATGTTCATAATGAAGAATCATTGGTCTGGTCCCAGTCCTCTGGTTTCTGCTACACTGTTGATGCTGGACCCCCACTGGAGCTCCTCTTGGTTATCCTGCTGTTGCCCTGTGTTGTGGAAATCCTGTAGCTTAGGATCTGCAGGACCGGTCTCTTCACATGCTCCAAGAGATCACAGATTGGGTGGGTGTTGGGGTGAGGTGAGCCAACACATAATCTTGGTTCTGTGTCTGGGCACTTAAGGGTTGGTCATCCTGTCAACTCTCTCCTGCCTTCACCACCCAGGTGAGCTATGCTGCATTGTCCTGGCAAATTCACCCCTTACAGTAATGAGCAAGGGGCAGAGCCAATTCTCCTGCTTTTATGTCCTCTCGGTCTGATCGCTCATACCTATACCTTCCAGACCAACTTTACTGTGTTGCCCAGGTGTGGCATAGGGACAGTCTCCCAAGTGCTGCAGCTGATGAGGGACAGGGCCAGTTCTCCCACCGGCCTCAGGTGTTATGGGTGTATAGGGGGTGGGCATCTCTCCCCAGCCCATGCGACCACATGACAGGTGAGTAATAAACACAGCTCTCCTTTGCTACAGCATTGAGGCTAGCTCACCCACACCTCTGCCAATGTGGTTGGCTCTACTGTGCTACCCACGTGAGGCGTAGAACTTGCTCCAAAACGTTTCTTATATGTACAAGAAGCACACTGTCTTCCGTAAAGACAAACAAGTCCTTATTCTAGCACTTCTCACTTTCAATGGCCTCACCTGGCTCCCTGATCCTCGTGAACCATATATGAGTCTTGGCGTCTATGAAGACAGATAGCAGGATTGGGGTGGAGCAGCACTGAGGTGATTGTCCTTCACAGAAATCTAGCTCCTAAGGCTGTTTAGACAATGAATTATAATAGTTAAATTCTGTATTTCTGTGTATTTCCAGTTAGTAGACAGAAAGAGAATAGAAAAGACTATGTGGGTGAGTTTTTACAAATGTGCCTTCCTTCCAAAAACTAGAGAGACTTCCTCTGCACCCTGCATTATGGTTGATTTTTGCAACGATAAAGAACTGCATGTAAATATCAATGTGGGCTTTTTTTATTTTAACATGAAAACTCTGTGATAAGTAGAAATTTTTAATTCTACTGAGGACTGAAGAAGTTAAATGAACATATTTCTTTGAATTAAAATCTAGAAATTCACAGCACCACCTATTGGTTTCAAAATAAATACTATATTTTCTTCATGTACTAATTAGAAGGAAAAATTTAAAAAGACTATTCTTTTGAAGCATGTAACTTTTTAAAGAACCTTATGGTGATTGTTGTCCATACCAGAGATAATCTTAAACAAAGCACACATTCAAGAGATGTGTCAACATGACTTGTAAAAATAAATACAGATCTACATTGTGCATACACTCAAAAAGCGAAATGGAATACGGAATTTGATTCACACATTGCTTGTATCAAGTTACAGTGTTTTGTTTTGAAAGCTCCCTTTTCAGTGCTGTTTCTGAGCTGGTGAAAATGTGCTTTCTCCACTGTTCGACTGGAGCAGAGAGGTCCGTACTCGATTTCTCCCATCAGATCATCTCCTAGAATCGAGAAAGGATCTCAGCTCGCACGCCAATGAACTCCTCTAGTATTGGCTGTTTCAGAACCTCCTTCACAGGGGCCTTTTCTAAGTCAGCCTCGGTCACCAGATGACAACACCCTGTCTACACGGTGCTTAGCATGAGCATCTTCATCCAGAACCTGGGACCATTCCTAAAGAAATGGGAGGAAGGAGGCCCCTCTCTGCTTTCCCATACACAGGGAAGCCTATATTTCAGAGGACTGTGTGTGCAAATGGCTTTTTCCCCACCCTTGGGACAACTAGGTGTCACAGAGGGTCTACTTCAACTCTTCCAAAGAACTTGGGAATGAATATAGTGGTTTTTCTTTTACGTGGATTATGTGTTTAAATCTAGTTTTTTTGGTGTGTGTGTGTGTGTTTGTGTGTTTAGATTTGAAGAGAAACAGAGTTCTAGAAACCCTGAGGTGTGGGCATCGTAGCCCTCACCACGTCCATAAGATAATGATTTGGAAACCCAAGCTCCTTATAGTAACTTTGGTGTGGAACGGAAGGAAGACTTACCTCACTTAGACGCCACATTAAACATTGTTAAGCGGTTTGTTTCCATTCACTTTTCCAAACTTGCAGCAAGCATTCAGATAGGAAGAACGTCTGTATCTGAAAGCAAAGGCGAACTCCGAAGCAGCACGGGGCTCTTAGAAGCTGATCACAAGAAATTAGAATCAGCCTTGAGCGAGGAAAGGCGCTGGTAGGCTCAGCTAATAAAATTGCATGTAGCAACTCCAAAACTGTCAAATTCGAAACTTCATGATTCAACCTAATATTAAATAAAGAAAATACTTCAGCCGTATTTAGAGACAAACGTGAGAACGGGAGGAAGAGAGCCAGGCAGGCTTTCTAACTCGGAACCGTCCAACGCGCTCTCTCCATGGTCTGCTCAGATTCTTAACCTCAAGCTTTGCATCCAAAAGCTTCACTTCTCACTAGAGTGTCTGATGAGCGGTATAAAAGTGCCTGTATTTCCAACTGCCTGATTTCAGCAGAACAGAATTCAAGATGGAGTCCGTAATATTTTTTGTACATTTTTTCAAATTGTCATGGTGCCTTGTTTTTGAAATTTAAGGTCAGGAGCATCCACGGTCGAATTCGAGTGAGGATCCTTTAAGGCTCATCTCACTCCATACCCTGCCCCAGAGTATTTCCAAACAGGCTTCACACCAAGCAGCCTCCACACCCTCCCTGCGGGTCTCGCTCTCAGAGCAAGCCATAATCACAAGCTTCCATGCCCTGGCTGGCTTTTTGGCTCAGCAGGGCAGTTCCACTGCCAAGTTCTGCATCTTGCTCTTCATGGGTTTATCCTTACATGCACCTTAGTGACCTAATGCATTTCATCTCTTCTCGTGTCCTCTTGCTGCTGTCCAGACAACAGAATGTCTACATCTAAAAGGAAGAAAGCCCCTGGCATGCTTTTTTCCCTTTTCTCTGACAAATCTGCTATTGGAGAAAGCATGTTAGCAGTAAACGAAGGGAAACCTGGGGTCAGCTGAGGCTGTAAGAGGCAGCCCGGGTGACGTTAAAGACGCAACTCTTGGGATGATTCCTGGGAGAGCGGGAGATGTTGGTTTCAAAATATATAACACATAATCTGTCCCCAAACAGACCAAAAATTTAGCTTAGACCTACTAGCCAGGGAATTAGGGATGTCTGTTCCATTTCTCTTTAATAATGGACATTAGCAGAGTGCTTTGGGAACACAACCCTTTTTATGGAGTAAGAACCAGCAATTTTAAAACAAGAAATATGTGTGGGAATGGTGTTTATTTTTGTATACTTAAATGCACATGCGGTGATTATTAATATTTACATACAGATACACGTATGGAAATCATTGTCTTGAAAAGTGGTTAGAATCTAGAAACAACTGGCAGACAAAGAAAGGAAAACTGAGAATGGTCCAGTCTCGCAAGCCATCCCAAAGGACGCCCTGCCCAGTAATGAGAAGGCTGATAACACAGCAGTGGTTTTGAAAGCCTCTAAGAGGGGGAGGCTGCCGCCTTAGGATTTTTATGAATTCTTGTGTAAGATTAGGAGGGCTAAGTTCTTTTCAAATCGGCCTTATGGGTGCAAAAATCCAGTCACAGCTTCGAGGGCAGGACAGGTATATGTGCGTCAGAGTCTTGGCAACTGGAGATAACTGTGTTCCTCGAGGGTGGTTTGCTACGTGGAGAGAGAGAGAGAGAGAGAGAGAGAGCCTTCCCCGCTGAAGAGACATCCCTACCACAAATGTGCCACTGTCCTCGACAGAGATTGTTTTGTTACAACTCAGCGAGATTTGGGGTGGTTTTCATCCTGTTCATCGTGCACACCCTGGAGTATTCTCTTGTTTGGGTACATCAAGCAAGAAACAACCCAAACCCAAACAAAAAGACGCACACAATCAACACGCACAGCAAACAGGATCGTGCTCCTTTGTTTTGCGTTTTCTGTAACCCAGATTGCGGCAATTATCTCTCTGGCTTTACGAGCCTTTTCTTTCATTCTAAAGGCAGCTTTTGGAATCACGTTACACTTAACTCAGTTTAACAAATAAGAGTAGTCTGGCAAAATGGCACCATGTGCTTTCCACAAATATCTGTGGTATAGGCAAGCTCTCAGTGTTTTTATTATGCCCAAGCTTCTTCAGTTTAAAGCAAACAGAATAACGCAAAGAAAAGGAAAGCTCAGACTTGGGGACTTGGAGGGTGTTGAGGGCACTTTCTGTATCAGAGGGAGAAAGGGGGAAAGATGCATTTTAAAAACAACTAGGGAGGAAAGAACAGAGAGAGGGGTTTGGAAGCATTAGCCGAGCACGGTTTACCCTGGCATGAGCTACAGGCTAATGATAGCATAATGGCATCTGGCAGGGGAGCCCCGAGAGGCTGACAATGAGCACACTGTAGCCTGTGCTGCTTCACACTTCGGCCTGCTCTGTAGTCAGGACAAAGAATTGCAGGACAGAGGCGAAGTGAAGGGGGTGAAAGGGAGTCTGCCTGCGCTAAACTTTGCTGTAATACAAATATACATACACTGCGCTACAGATGTTCCTCATTGGTGAAGGCTGGCACATACTCATGCTATGTGCTTCATAATATTTTAATGAGCCTTTTCTCTAAATAGCAATGAAAAGGAACAATAAGAAGCTCTTAGGGAGGGAAAGTTGGTACGTTTATTTTTGTGTATGTGTGTCTATGGGGAAAAATTTTCATAATAGGTTATATTAGAATGGCAGAAAAAAAACCACTAGTCTGGGTTTAATAAAATTGTATTGAGCCTAAACTATGATTTCTGAAGCTAGTTTCTTTCTTTTTTTTGTAACTTCAGCAATTCATTCAGGCTACGGGGATAACAAAGCAGGGGTTAGAGTGTAATTCTGCTGGAGATTTTGTCTCCCTCTCCTCTTTTCTCACTCTCTTTTTAAGACAAAAACAAACAAACAGAAACCTCATCAAGTGGAAGTGTTGCGACAATGCCATTAATATATTGTGCCAATTAAAGTCCTGAAATAAATAACAAACCACTTAATATGTGTTGTAAATGTCACGCTGATTTAAGCACTGTTACACAAAGATTACATCTCTTCAGGGGATAGATGACTGGAGTGTGTGTGTGTGTGTGTGTGTGTGTGTGTGTGTGTGTGTGTTTCTTTTCCTTTTTTTCTTTTTAACTTTGTTATAGACTAAATTCCAAAATAAAGGTTGGTCAATGATTGCTACCTACCACCATCAGCCTTTAGCATTACTCCTCTCGCAAAGAAAAGAATTCTTTTTGACCGTGGTCAGTATGACATGTAAAACCACTACAATAAAAAAGCTACAGCAAGATCAGAGCCTGAGTCTTGGTTGAGCCATAACTCCTGGATGGCTCTCTTCAAAGGCTTTTCTAAATCCATAGGATAAGCAGACTGAGTCAGTTCCGTATGTGATGCTGTGAGTACCGTCACAAGGACGAGCAGACTGAGGCAGCTCCGTATGTGATGCTGTGAGTACCGTCACAAGGACGAGCAGAC
>JAQHUG010000163.1:1823474-1851339 GCA_028555095.1 Dicrostonyx torquatus
GCTCTGTTGACACTGGCTTGCTAGTTCCGGTTTCTCTTTTTGCAACAGTCCTATCTCTTAAGATGTTGATGTCTCTACAACTGAGAAAACATTCTCTCCCTTTTTCCTCATTTTTGTACATGCTGTCATGGCACATCCTTGATTGAAAATGGGAGCAAATGCCCCCTGCTTTATTTTAAGCTACCTGTCTTAACTGGAGAAAATAACAAAATGGTTCCTGTATGTGCATATGTATGTATGTATGCATGCATGTATAATTTGAAGGAACTTTTAAAAAGAAGTTTATGAAGTATTGCTTTAAAACAACTTAGTTTCTATAGCTTCTTTCCTCAGAATGCAAAATTATGTTAATACAGAAGCCTGGAGACCACAACAAAATTGGCCTTGCTCTCAAAAATCGGAATTTAAGTGAAAATGAATTATGTTGAGTAGAGTTTGGGTGTCAACTTTTATTTTAATTTCTAATTATTTCAGAAGTAGATACTCTGTGCATGATAATTTTGTTAACATAACTGGCCAGAATAGGTAAACAATCTGAATACCGCCCATTGCTAAATGACATGAGTGTCCTGTACAAAGATCTTAATATATAAATGGAAACAAACATTTTTAAAATCGTCCATATAATTGGATAACTTTCTAAAAGAGGTACAAAATGGACTCTCTCATGCCTTTTGATAAATTACATATAATTTTCTAAATAAAGCAAGCTAATAGGAAGGTATCGAAGTACACAGCGACAGAAGCTTACTGACCGTGAAAAACAAGACCTCCAGAACTGGTTGTGTGAATTCAGCTCAGTCACCGGGGAACAATGTAGTCTTGGGCAAGCTCCTCACCCTTCCTCCTGGGTCTTCTCACTTGCCAGCTGAACTAGGAATTTGCAGTCCTGGGGTCTTGGATTCAGCTCCTGTACAGCAATAGAGAATGGCTTTCTGATCTTCGTTTAGTCTGATAGACTCTTCTTTCTTTATTGTTTTCACATGTAAAGTGGAAAACCATTTGTACTGAGTCTGGTCATCTTTGGAACAAGAAACCTTTTAAGGTAATCCAAAACTTCATGGAAGGTTATTTAACAAAACTACGAGGAAAAAGGGATGCTGGGAACTGCCCGGCAGAACACAGGAAGTGAGATAAGAACCCCAGAAAATTTACCACCTTCATGTTCACAGTCTGATATTTTATGTGTGTCTCAAGAGAGAACCTCAGCAAATTCTGTTGGGATCACATGTGAATGTGTCTGTGTCCAAGGCTGCATGTGCAGTCTCTCATAGGTAGAGCCATCACGAGAATTCTGATGTTCACAACTGGTGTGCCACAGACCCCAAATGTCTGTAGGGATATACAGCTTCCTTTCTCTGGGTGACCAGTCTTTTTCACTCTCTTGGGTATTTTAATCCCTTTTCATAATAGATTAATACTTATTTTTTTTAAGGCATGCAGGCATGGAGGTTTTCTTGAAATTGTGTTTCTCTTTAGGTAGGCACCCAGCCCCGGACCATTGATTGCTGTGACATTATTCAAAACAAAGCATCTCTCATCAGGGTGTGCCCGGAAAACCAAATACCGAGGAACTGCTGTTTCTTAGACACGAGCATCACTGATTAGCATTAACGCGTGTTGGAGATAATTTATATTATCATCTAAGGGCAGTGACACCTATCTGACTCCTCATGTACTATAAACTCACATTCCCTTTGCCCAACCCTGAGATTCCAGTGTACCCCATACCTTAGAAAGCAGCGCAGAGAATGAAGAATGCCCTATAAGGATGTGATACAGCCAATGCTGGGCTTAAGAACCTACACCCAAGCAGCCATGCCATGAGCCAACTCCAGGAACAAAACACCACACACTTCCCAGCCAGATACTGGGATGTAGGACGTCCTAGTCAGATGTAGCATCCATCTATCTGCCACAAGCTAGTTCAGAGCTTTACAACTGGGATTATGGTTTCACAGCTTGTCTGGATTTGAATTTCCCAAAGACTTTGAGAGCGAAGGAGAACTTTTTTTTTTTTTTTTTTTTTTCCGAGACAGGGTTTCTCTGTGGCTTTGGAGCGTGTCCTGGAACTAGCTCTTTGTAGACCAGGCTGGCTTTGAATTCACAAAGCTCTGCCTGCCTCTGCCTCCCAAGTGCTGGGATTAAAGGCGTGCACCACCACCGCCCAGCAGAAAGAGAACCTTTTATTTATTTATTTATTTTTAAGTGCACACTAGCACTTCTTTCTCTTGCCTGCCATTGCTAAACAAGAAATCGGGATCACTTCTAAGGGAAGTACCTTTCCAATACCCACATCCCAGAAAACTGGGACACTGGGGGAATAAACAACCATCTTGCTGGCTGCTCTAAAACACAGTAGAGATTTCCCCACATTTGGAAATTGGTTCTCTCCCCCGAATAGCGCCGTGCCACCATGATAGCTGTACTAGAGGACTTGACCAATCAGCCGCAAAACCCCCCAAATGTGATTTTGGAGGAACCAACACCTTCAGAGAAAGCACAGCTCCACTGGAGCTGTCAAGACGGCCATCCCACCTCTCCAACAACACCTCCTTTTATTAATTAAGACAAACATTTGACCAAAAAAAAAGTGAACTATGATTTGGCACTATGGGTGAACATTGAAATAGTAGATGGAGTTGAGGGTAAATTTTTAGTATTTCCAGCTTTATATTGTCTTCCATATATAAATTTCCAAAACACATTTTATATAGAAATGTCTTTTAAATGTATGCCATAAGAAAAAAATAATGCCAATAGTATTAAGGAGAATTAATAGAAATTATGGTTCTCTGTTGTTCTTATCTATAGATCCATACTTTAATGGCCTCACTTCCCAGTGAAATAGTTTAAGCAAGGCAGTTGCTACCGAAATCTTGATGACCATTGTAATATTTCAGAGACTCAACACCTAGCAAAAAGAATTCTAGGTTGCCCTGAATGTAATGCGGCATACACGTGCACATGGTGTCTTGTATGTCACATTTGGACAGGGCCAGGTGTTGGGCTTTCCCATTCAGTTCTTTGCTGGAAATTTGAATTTGGAAAGTGATATCACATGACTTTGAACCCTAATTTCCTCACTTAAGAATAGAATGAACTAAAGAGAATTACTTAAATGTTTTGAGTCCTGATTTCCTTGCTTTAAAAATATGAATAGTATTTCCTGTCTTAGTGAGTTGGAAGGATTAATTAAAAACTGTACAAAGGAAATTAGGCTATGATCTATGAGAGAGAACTCCAAGAGTAGAGGTGGAGGCTATTTCTTATTGGGTCCTGACAAGGATATTCAAGGGAACAAGGGAGCGCAGTTTGACAGCTACAGCTTCAGCATGAAAAGGCAGCATACGTGCCACTGAGGAGAAATGATCTGGACATAGTTCTTGCTGTGGGAGAAGCCAGTGGTTGATGTGATTCTCTAGAAAATGCTCGAGTCTGTGCGATTCTAATTTTCTTCCAAGCATTGAAAGGAGCCTACGGGTATTGACTGAGTTGACCTGACCTCTGCTCAAAGTAACACACAAAAAGTCATTGGGATGCTGATCTTGCTGTTATTACTGAGAAAATTGTCTCCCACACACCCATCTGACTGCATGATGCCCCATTCTTCATCATTAATAGAATCCCAATCAAATTTGGAGAAAATACTGTATGAGACGGCATCACCCAAAACTCTAGTATTGTGCGATCTGCTGATTGTTCCCACTGCTGGGGGAGGGGGCAGTGCTCATGGGTGTGCTCCTAAACAACAGCCTAAGAAAAAGCTAGAGAAAGCTGAGAAAGCTGAGACACAGATGGCAAACGTCTGGGCTGTCCTTCCTGGCACAAGTGCACTTGTGACTGGCTCTGTCTCTCATGCAATGGCTTCAGCTGGGTGTGAGCCCACAGCATAACAAATGACAGAGAGAATGGGGAAGAGGTTTCCCAGGGGGAGTATGGAGTTAGAAGGCAGAATGAATCTGTAGACGAAACTTCCCTGTGCTATCTTGGAAACAAAACATAATCCTATTCAGCTAAGAAGAGGGCTGTCTGTCAGGCCCATCGCTACACCATCATGTTTGGAAGAGCGGTCTTCTGTACTCGTGACATATTCCAACAGAACGGGCCACCAATTCTCTGCAACCAGAGAATCCAGCTTGGGTTTCAGTGAGGAATGATGCTTACTGTAGGCATTCCAGGACACGGCTTGGTTATTGTCTCAGGGAAAGCATGTTTAACTCTGTAGAAGAAAATACTTAAAACAAAACAAAACAAAGATATTTCATTTGTTCTGTCATAATGCAACCTGTGAAAGTCAATACTCTCCCTTCTGCCATGTGGGACCCAAGCTCAAACTCAAGTCACCGGGCCTGGCGACTGGTTCCTTTACCTGCTGGGCCATCTTGTTGGCGCAAGAAAATACTTTCTGACAATTAAACCCACCAGCCACCAGCCAGGCATGGTGGGATGGGTCTGTAATCTTGGCACTCGGGGGTCTGAATCAGGAGGATCAGTATGAGTCTAAATGCAGTGGGGACTGTATAGTGATACCCAATCTCAAAAGCAATACGCAAGAGATAACCCTACAAGGACCGAAAGAATAGGTATGCTAATGGAACTCGCATCCTAGGAAAGGGTTGATATAGATGCCCAGGATTGTATTCTTAAAAGGGTTGATCGAAAATGGAATGGGAGAAAACAGAGTGGCTTTGAGGCTAAGATAATACCAAGGAAAGCTACTATGCAGCAATGCTCATTCTTCAACGATTCTATTAGGGTGTATGCTGCCATAAACATGGGAGCTTGGTGCCAAAACATGGAATTCTGCACTGGGGACAGCTCATGCCTCCAGTGCCTGCAGGAGAAGCCTGGTTGGAGGGTAGACCTAAACAACAAATAAACTGCCGGTTTCTCATGGTCCTGTCTGCTTGCCTTGGTGGAATTCTTCCCATACCTACAGGCCAGACAATTGTGACTTCCCAAAAAAATTTATAGGGATTACTCATACCTGTCTTTAATCTCAAGCTCCTTGCTCTGCTATTCTTTAAAAGGGTATCTTTTAGTCAAAAATATGTCCAAGTTGTGTTTGCTCTCTTTAGTCATAGAAAGTGATGATGACTGTTGCTTCTAGGTTCCCTCCTCTCCTCTCCCTCACCCCACTTTCCGCTCAGTTACCATTGACTGCTGCCTTGCATGTCCTTCCCTGACCCTTTCCCTGGGGTTTTTCATGAATCCTGGAATTCTTGCACCTTTGTGTTTCTGCAGAGCTATGTGCAGGGCCCTAGTACAGAACATATGATAAGACTCAGCTGCAAAGTCCCTGACGCCAGTGTAATGAAGACATGGAATTCCTTGTTGACAACAGTTAAGGATTTCATTCATAATGGTGGTTCAGAGTATGAAAGCAAGAATGCACTCTGTGAGTTGTGGGAACTTTGACCACACAGGTCTCATGTGCTGAAAGCTACCTTTACGGTGGCATGTAACCTGATGCTGTATGTCATATTTCATGTTGACTCTGAGCTACCAATCACCCGATGCCCTTATTAGTTTTTAATAATTTTACCCAGAGTTCCAGCCTCTTCTCTAAACTTTAAATTCTTCAAACAAAGATGCAAGACCAAGGAGGAAGATGTGGAATGTGTTTGTGCACTGGCAGTTCTAGCTAAGACTGTCGGGACATTCCTGGCACTCAAGTCTTTAGGCGTGTGCTCAGCTCTTCCTCCATTTTCAAGCCTGGATTTTTGGTGTTCTAACTGATCCTGAGACTTTCTGTCACTGGCCATGAAAGGACCTTTCAACTAGTTGATATACTTCAGTCTCATCTTTGCTATGAGTTAGTTCTTGGTCTAATGAAAATTACACATAAATTCATCAAGTGTTGCACACCAAGAAAACACAAAATACATGCAGGGTTTCAGTTGATCCTCACAGCAGGGTCTCCACTTTTCAGATGACAGGAAGCACATCTGAGATAGTAAAGAACTTTCTTAAACTCCCCAATAACTTGAGTATGGGACCAAGATTTTCAGCCCTATTTTTCTGACTGCCAAGACTCTGCTTTCCCACATGCCTTTTTTCTTTGGATCTTTAGTTGTTTTTGTTTTGTTTTGTGTTGTTGTTTTTCTCCCCTTCTTGTCCAGCACATCCTTGGGCACATCATCATCCCAGCAGCTATACAATGAGAGGTAAATAAGTAGAAGAAGGAATATTCATGTCCATTTCTGACTTTAGCACCAGTTCATAGCCAATCTATAACAGCCTCTGATCTGAAAGTCAAATTTGTACCTTTCAGCAATCTCCTCATAAATATATAACTTTATATGACATTCCCTACCATGAAAACACAGCCAGGCTTATCATCTAGCTCTGCCATTACCCAGATCACCAGCAATCTAAGTTTATGTCAGGATTTGGTCCTATTCTTATCTGTGACTTTTGGACCAAAATCATAAAAGTTGGCATAAATATATATAGAATTTTAATGTTCAAGGAACAGCTGTACAGTTTGCTTCAACAATGGAATTGTCAGAGTATTGTTTTATCTTATCATTATTGTAAAAATTGTAACCATGTCATTCAGTGAAATGCCAAGGACAGAGCCACCTAACCAAAGACTTATAGGTGGCATCTTTCATTTCTATATGGTCTGTCTAGCCATTGCTTAAAAAGAAGAACTATGTTTGGCAGGTGAAAACAAACCCTATTAATTTTTTCCCTTATATGTGTCTAAACAATTCAATATAAATAAGATGTTACTCAGCAAAGGACTAATCCTTGCTGTTCCATGTACAGGTTGAGGTTTAAAAAGAAAATCAATTAATCACAAAAGCTTCCAAACAATGCAAACAGCATTAAGCACAGTAATTATAAGATAAGCATTCGAGCAATTTTCAGTTGATTGGGTGTGGGTGTGCTGAAGTAAACCTACAGTTTGCCTGCTGGTACAAGACCGGCTTACATGCCAATTAGTGGTATTGCTACTAATTATTAAAAACATTTTTAGGATTAATTAAAAACTAAATGCACCTGTATGATGGCTCATAACTGTGTTGTGGAAATTGCTCAGATTTTCCGTATCAATCACACAGGAAATGCCTAGTGCGATGGAGAAGCATTATGACTGCCATCATCTTTGGAAGCCATACAACAGATGAGCATTCCTTTCCTGTGGAAGGGAGGCTCCGCTCGGATATGGATTTGATACGAACAGACGTCTACGAATGAACCCTGTGAGACAAAGCTAAGACAAGTGATGAGGGCTCAACCCTGTACTTCTGATGTCTGTTATGCCGGCCTTGCATGCGAACGCTACTGAGAAAACAAAGAAGACAGTAGAGTCTCACCTCATCTGAGAACTTGTTTGCCTTTTTTTTTTTTTTTAAAGAGTCTTGCTATGAAGCCAGAACTAGTGGCACCAGTCTGCAATTGCAGCACTTGGGAAGCTGAGGCAGGAGCATTGCCACAAATTCAAGACTAACTTGGACTATGTGACAAGATTTTGTCTAACCTTTCTCCACAAAAGGAGGAAGGCCCAAATCTCTAAAGGGGACCAACCCCTAATCTTACGCCAGTCTTGCTCCCTATAGCTCTAGGGCTAGAACAAATTCTAATGGTTTTTAAATATAAATTCTGAGGTCTGTGCTCTTGTCTGCATTTGCAGATGAATCTTATAATTCAAAGAGGCTGAATGTCTCTGAAAGCACAAATCTAGCAAAGACCAGGGTAGCATTACCTCCAGGAGTCTCTGACCTAAAGATTCCGACTGTTTAACTTAGACCATGAAAAACATTTACCAGTTTTACAGGTTGTTCTCTGCTCTCCTGTCATTTCCTCTCTTAACTAGCATTTGCTCACAGAGCTCACTTCCTTAGATATCTTATATTTCCTTATAGTCCTCACATATTTCCATATCACAATGTACACAATTAGAAGCCTCAATTTGACTACGACTCCTTCAACTGATTCTTTTCCATACCGGAAATAGAGGTTGCAAGTCTAAGTGATATGGCCTAAGAAGAGCACAGCAAATGGCTGAGTCCAAAGACAGTACTCGGGAGAGGGGACCTGAGCAACCTATGCAACCTTGTGCTAAACCAAGGCACACAATGCAGGGATGACTGGAGCTGATACACGTAATGCACCGAACATCAAAGGAAATGGCCACTCTTCTTGTGTGACCCTATCTGGCTTTGCTTTGTTCTTTATAAGGCTGTCACTCCCCATCCCCAGTGATGCCTCACTGGGCCAAAGTCATTGATAACACTGTTAGTTTTTGTCTCTCTAAAGTCTACTATCTTTTCTAAAGACCAAACAATTTGTCTTTTATTTATTGTCTTAGTAACCATGCACAAAATAAAGGAGATCGGTCCGATGCAAGTGCACAGCAATGCTACTGTCGTGTACTGCAGAGGTGAGGACTCAAAGAAAAATGACAGAAGACATAAGGGTCTTTCTGTCAGGCACACAAGGACTTGAGCACTGCTTCAGCTACGCTCGTGCTACGAGACATCCCCTTCCTCATCTGTAAAAGACAGAGGGTATTTAAAGTCATTCTCTCTCTCTCTCTCTCTCTCTCTCTCTCTCTCTCTCTGTCTCTCTCTCTCACGCATGCATGCACGCACACACATACGCACACATATCTCAGCATGCTCATATTTTTTCCTTACTAGAAGTTCTATCACCTGCCAATTTATACCTCAGCCGCCGGCCCCCTTACCCAAGAGCAAAAGAGAACTGTATTTCCATTGCAGCATACAGTTGGCAGAACCGTAGCCATTTCTGTCTCTTTTTGTTCATTCTGCAAAACCAGTGTGGCCTCCCCCTGATTTTCTCTATCCACCAGAATGGATTGTGTGAGGCTCCTGATATTGAGGAACTCATAGGTCCATAGGTAGCCTGAATTCTAGGGAGATGCAGGGAGGCAGCAAACATACAAGAAGAAGAAAAATGAAAAGAAAAAGTGCGTGGAGAAAGCATGGATGAGGAGAAGAAGACAGATTTGAGGCCATTCCTGGTAGGGTGAGAGCAGAGCACTGGGGCCTGTGTAACCAGGTATCCATTTCCAGGATGAACGACTCTTCAGTCTTATTTTTCTTGAGGAGATTAAGAATTTAATGAAACAAATGCACCAATTCTAGTTATAAATAACAATTAAAATAAGGTCGGGGAGCCAGTTACTTCAGAAAATACCTAGAAGTGTTCTTTAGGCGAATGCATATAATCTACCCAGTAGATCTGTGGACCCCTGGCATTCGGTCCAGTACAGGGATAGACAGTGGCCTCACTTGATCGCGGATTATTTTATTACCAATTTTGCTAGTGTTAAACTAGTGAGTATTTAATGGTCACGAAAACAATTCAAGGTCCAATTCACCAAAGTATCATTCTTTAAAGATGGTGAAAGTGAGGGATGGAGTCCTCCAGTGTGGTTGTGATGTGCCGGAGGTTCCGCAGCTTTTCCGGTCCACAGAAGAGAAGCATGCACCAGCCAAGTGGGCGACTCCCCTTGTAAGAAAGAAATAATCTTGAGAGATCTGTATTCTGCTGAAGTCTATGGAAGTAAACCCATTTCAGCATCCCTTTTCACCAAATGAGATTTTACTTTTTTAGAGTCCCAAATCATGAGCCAAATTAGTATAACCCATTCAATATGTCATGGAAGACCTCCACGGTAAAATTACTATCTTGAACTTCCAACTTTCTGTGTTACAAAAATTTAAAAACACAACAAAACATAACATTTTTCCAACAGCAGAAACACGATCAACTCCAAACTCAGAAAGATTTACAAATGCCAGAGCATGGTTATCTCCCAGCAAACATACCATTTCTTTGTTTCATAGGACACCAAGGATGAATTATTCATGAGACCTGATTTCACATGCTTATTGTGTCTGGTGGCAAAGTCCCCGCCTGCTCAGCCTCAGGAAAGCTGGGGCCCCGCTCTGCTGCTGCACAGGGCTTGGTGCCATCCAGGGACCAGCCATGTGCTCACGAGTTACTGAGGCAGGGCAAGCAGCTCCAGTGGCCTCAGCTGTGGAGGCAGCTGTTTGCCCACCGTCTGTGATGGCAGAAATGTGTGGCGGGCTTCTCCTGAACAGCATGTCCCTCCCCAGCCACACATATGCTAGCAGGCGCCCACTCGCTCACACACACAAACAGTTCCATGCTGAGAATCCCACTCCACTATCACCAAAGGAGAAAGAAGCCCCCACTCACTATTTGGGGTCCAGAATGAGCAGCCCAGCAGAGTGTAGAATCAGCCCTTCATCTTATACGCAAACTCATTGGACAAGGCGAGTCTGTCACCTCCTCAGAATGTAAACATTTCTTGTCCTTTCGGTACCAAAAGGTTTGTGCGTGCATGAGATTCACAATGATTTATTGTTTAGATAGTGTTTTATTTAGTTGTTTAATAGATTGATCGATGTGCTAGGGTCCTACATAAAACAGAGGCTTCTTCTTTCCCAAAGGGGGAAAAAAAAATGAAAGGAAATAGATTTCATCCAGGAGTTTCGTCCCACAGTAAAGTCAGCCCGTCCCACATGGCTTGTGTTTGTAATGAGTTCCTTTTGACTCTTGCCCGGCCACCTTTCTTTAGCTACACCATGGACACTGTGAAAAGTGTCAGAGATGAAGGGACCAAATACCTGGAGAGCGCCCTGGAGTGCCCAGCCCTGGAGCACCAGCAGTGGGCAGTTCTCCGTGGAGCGCAGGTGTAGAACAGATTTGCCACCTCCAGCATGAGGAGTGATGAGAATTCTGCTGTCTCCCTTCCCAACAGAGGGAGTTGCAGGGAGAGAAATCGCCGCTCTCTGGCTTCCTCGTGTGCGCCTCATCTCCTGTCTTTCCTTTGTAGGCACTAGACTTACTTTCATTTTATAAGGACACACCACTCCTCAAGTAGCATAGGCAGTAAAATAAAATTCTCTAAACCCACGAGAAAGATGGCTATAAGAGAACTTCCGCAAACCTCTGACTAGCCTGTCTTGGGTTTTATTTATTACTTCATTAGGTTTTCTAATATTTTGACTCAAGCTTGGTGAATAGCAGTCAAACTGGGGAGGTGGGATTTGTTTATAGAAAGTGGATGTTGAATTTGTGCAGAACTCTTACTCGGTCAATGTTCCATGCGCGCGACATTTACGTAGGCCCTCTGTAACCTCTTCTCCAAACAAACTCTAATTTGACATAATGCAGCATAGAATGGCACCAGTCATCGGGCTTGCATCAGAAACGCATTTTATTTGGATTCAATTCAGACTTAACGAACTGGTTCCCGTAAATGCAGCAGATGGGAGTGAGGCAAAGGGGAGTGTGTGTGGGGCCTCACGCCCGGCAGCCGCTGCTGCTTCCCTGTATGCAAGCCTTGCCCGAGTTAACTGGTTAACCGGCTAGCTAATTGGTTAGGCACATTCCAGCCGAAACGTTGCTTATAATCCTCAGCGTTCTCCTACCAGTCCACCGAACTGAGTCTTGAGAAATGACAGTCCAGACAGCACCTAGCAGGCCTTCCTGCTCTCTCTGCCCTGCAGATTAATGTGGACAGTACTGCCAGAAGATGGTCCGTGGTTTGTAAAGTTGGCAAGGCTGTAGCCAGATCTTTGCTTCTAAAGGTCAATTAAAAACATGCTAGCTGCACTATAAACAGAATTCTCCATAGAAGACCACACGGTGCCCGGAGTGGTCTCTTAATACAAAATATCAATTTGATTTTCCTCAGGAGACTCACTCTCCTTTTGCAATGCAAATATTTTCAAGTGTACTAAACACGTTTTAGCACCTCAACATAGGCACTAAAACTATTTGCATGCAGAATTACCCAGAGTAGGCAGACAGGCACAAGCTTATGCTGGCACCATATGTGCTGAGGAATTTGAGCCAGGAAACAGCTAGGACTGGACGGTATTTACAATTTAAATTTAATCTTACATTATTATTCAAATGAGCGTTTATATATAAGTCTCTATTAAAATTAATGCTTCCCATGGAACAAAACTTTCACCTAGAATTATATTTGTAGTAGTACTGGGCCTTTTTGTCCCAGCTAGCAAGAGCATTCAAGAACCTCAAAGCGTTTCTGTTTCTTTCTTTCAACTCTACCTGAATGGCAGAGTCAGAATGGAAAGCAAATCGGATCTGGATTGGAAGGCCAGAAGTCAAGACAAGCACAGACCAACCGGGACACACTAAAGAGTATAAAGGATCAGAGGGAAACAGACGCTGCCCGACAATCTCACAGAACCTTGTCTACCTTTGGATTAAAACACAAGACGATCTCTTTTCCCTTCGCCTTCCAAGAAGTTCCGTGTGTTTTGTGAACAGTGACATGCCTTTGGCTTGGTGTTTTGTTTGCAAATTGCAGTGTGTTGGACTGTCCCCAGAAAGTGGCACTTCTTTATATACGCGGAAACAGAATCAACCACATCCCCTGTTCTGTGCAACCCAGCGAAGAAGCCTTCCACCCTGGGCGGCAACCGGGGCGGCCACTCAGAAACCGCAGCACTAACGGAAGGAGGGCTGCCTGCTTCACTGGCCCCGCAAGTCGTTTTCTATTTTAAGACCGGTAAAGTGGCGAGTGACTAACTTAAATGCTGAACACTTTCTTTCATGTTCATTTTACGGAGAAAACTCCTTCCTCTTTCTCACCTGGGTGGCATGACAGTGTGTTTTCTGAGGCCCTTTGAAGGTGCAGCTCCCATCATCCTTCCCGAGGCTCTCTACCAGTCCCCCTCCCTTCTCGTTTGAACCTGGCCTGTGCATTATAAAAGTACCAGTCGGATAAACACAAAACTTGAGTGAGCTGCTTGGAGATTGTTACTTTGTAATCTAGTTTAACTAAAATCTAAGCACGAAAAGTAAAAATATCTTTTAATACTGTAGCCGTGGTAATCCTTTATAGCCTGCTTGACAAAGGAACTTAAGTGGGAATAGAAAAGTAGAATCAAAATCAAGGCACAAAGTACCGTCAGATTCACCTAGAATCTTAACTACAAAGCGGGATTTTTTTCCCCGGATTAAAGATGATCAACTTTGCCTTAAACCTAGCACGTGAAATGTTTCTTTTGAAAACTTCAAGTGTGTATCCAGGACAAATGTCTCTTTTGCTTTCTTTTCTGCCACTTTTTCTTGAGATCCATAGGAAGTTTCTTTCTTCCTGATTTGCAATCAGTCTTAGAAATGTTGAATCATTGCCTGCATACATGAACTCAACTGTGTTCCCCTTTAATTTATAGCGGCCAACATTTTCTCTACATAAGCACTCTCAAAGAGGCTCACGGGAAAGCTAGAGACCTTTGGTTCTGTGGGTGTAACAGGAACGGAAAATCTCCACGTTTACACATCTATTCTCACATATTAATATCATTACATTTAAACGGAGGTTTGATTTCAAACATTGAATTAATTAAGAAGGGAACGTCAATGGCATTATAAAAGCCAAATCAAATGCCAACAGCGCCCTCTACTGACTACTAGAAGAAAGCTTTTTTTCTATTCAACAGAAAAGGCATTTTTGTTTATTTACTTAAGGAAGCATCCAGAAACCAAATTAAATGTTTTAAAAAATACCAAATCCCTTGATAAACCTAAAGGAATATACGAAGAATTTTACCAATAGAACTCAACAGTCATGTGCATGTTCCACTACCAATAAGAATTTCCTGTTCCACTAGCAAACTGTGAGCCATTTCCTAGCTCGGAAATCTTTATTACAGAGTCAGGGCAAAAGATAAAACACAGTCAGCGCTGGATTAACATTATCATTCTCTACCACCAGTCCCAAATGTCAAGCGCGGATTCTGAAATGTGAGAAGTCTTAATGGAAGTTTCAAATCCTTACATGATACTTCCATGCTTCTTGCTGTGTTTAAAACAAACCCAAGTTCTTTCTTTATGGTTATTGTTTTTTTAAGGAATTTTAGGTCATTTCTAATTCTCATATAACTTTGAGGCAAAGATTCACTGGGTTCTTGTACTGAAGGGTTAACATTTGCTACAACGTGTATTTTAATTAGAGTTATCACAAAATGAAAACATGAAATATATTTTCCTGCCGAAGTCCTCGTTCCAGATTTTATGGAGGCTGCCATCCCCTACACCTACAATGAATCTAATTGGTTTTACTCCGTGAGAGCTGTCTCTGCTTCAAATCCCCCATGCACGGCAGGGTTGGCCTCAGTTTCGTGCTGCCGCGTTCCCGGCTCCGAAGTAGAACTCCAGGAGAGCACACTCAGGCGTTCTCAGGTCTCACTCATTTCAACAAGTGAGACTTGACAAGCTTGATACGATAGGCAGGTGTGAGAGATGCTGGAATTTGGGGATGAAGCCACCTGAGAGCAAAGCCGTTCCTCAAAGGGAGGAAGAAGCAGAGCAGCCCTCCTCTGTGGATGATCCAGCTCCTCAGCGCAGGCTTGCTCCGACACTCCCCACCATACTGGGTGAACTTTGCAAATAAACTTCTAAGCTTTTGTAGATTACTAAATTAGAAGCATTCTTTGATTCTTGCTTCTTTTCTTTCCATTAATATCTCACCTTGATACACGTACACACACACACACACACACACACACACACATCTCTCTCATCTTCAGAAATTGACCATTTCTGTGAAATCACCACCTTTCGTATTAAACAGTTACCTAATTTAGGAAATCACAGTGATTTGTTAACGTATCCATAATTGGTTCAAAGCTACAGGGAATGAGTTTCATGACAGGTCTCCCTGCTTAGCAGTGTAAATGCTATTGACTGTAGCACGATCTCCCATCTGCCCTTTTTAGGGATTGTCATTTTCCACTGATATTCTCAAATCTCTAATTCTCTTGCTAAAGTTGAATTTTTGAAACATCAAGCTAAAAATTGGGCTTAGAAGCAAATTTATCCCCTAGAGGCAAAGGTCTTGTTCTAAACCATGAGGTGAGCTGTACAATACACTCTAATGTTGGGAACTGTGGACCCCCCAGACCCTGAATTTCCTGTGAACCCCCTGCCTGTCTGAGTAAACAACTTGTTTTCCTATGCTTGCAGCTGCTCTGAGCAAACAACTTGTTTTGCAGCTGCTCTGAGTACAAGATCCTCAGGAGTTCCTGATGTCTGGGGAGTGGTTTCATCTTGCACTTCCTGTTTTCTTTCTGTATCTCATAGCATCTCTCACACACCTAGGTTCTTCTTCCTCTTCCATTCTCTCCCCCAAAATTCCACCTATACCTCCTGTCTAGCTACCAGACATTCAGCTTTTCATTACACAAATCACAGCAATATACCTTCACACAGTGTACAAATATCCCACAACATTTCCCCTTTTTGTCTAAAGAAAAAGGAAATGTTATAGCTCTAACATAGTAAAACTATATATGATAAGAACAATTATGAAGTAAGAATCACATTCACAATGTTTATTCCATATGTATTTGGCAAATTCTGAGTAATTGAAGTATTCTATTTCCATGAGTACATATTTTTACACCTAAACCTTTTTATATCGTAACTTGTATTACTATCTTAAAAATATATTTTTAGACCTAAAATTATCTTATATAAACAATGTAAATTCTATGTTTCTCAACCTTATGAACTTTATAACTCTTTTGTAAGTTTTGTTTTTGAACTTGGTAACAAGGAAAACTGTATACTGTCTAGTCTTTAATTCCCATCAGAGACCCAAGAAGGATATATTACCTGAGTAAACAGTAAGTTCAGAACAAACAACTTCTAAAACTATAGAAATGACAGAGACATCTGGCTGCCTACACAATCACCCCACCCATGTTCTTCTGCAACACTGAGGCATTCATCTTTGGCCTACAAGTCTACAATTTCTGAAAGAAAGGAATTTTAAAGACTGTCCTACCTTGTCATGGCTAAGTGTGGCATTTCTGTTCTTTTGTGTCTTTGTCCAATTTGGACAGCATACTGTCAGCAGTCAAGGCAAGGACAGTATCTTGCCAAAATGGAAGAAAGAAAACTTCATATGGAGGTTCTTCAATGCCCACCATTATTTTTTGAAGTATATTGGTGCTGTCAGTTGCAGACATGCCTCACTGTCATGAAAACTCTTATGTTGTTAAAACAATTTAAATACCATATTTGTAGGTCTTTTAATTGCTTGAAGACCATTTATTTAGAATATGTCCCTGTTTGACCTTGAAAAACATACCTAACATAACTATGATTGTTATATATGACTAATTATTAATGTTCATTTATTCATTATACTAAATAGTTTTAAAAGACTAATACTTTACATTGCTTTTTAAAATGAGTTACATAGGTACAATAGCTTATACAAGGGCAGAAACATATATACAGTATAGCAAAAATAACCTTAAGTTTTTATCAGTCTATAAAAAATCTATACCAATGTAAAGTATTTGAGACTAGTAGCTGCTATTTTAGTTTGAAAGTATATTCAACAATCTACCCTTTTACCCTATCATTCCTATATCTCCATTTTTTATTCTCAGAGTGAGATCCCTGAATTTAATTTCCTTTGTTCATTTCTTTCCCTGGCCATAACCAATCACAACTTGTAACCAGCACCCCCTACATGATGACAAACATCCACAATCCATTGAACGACAAAAACTATCCATCCCAACTCTTAGGAATGTGAGTTCTGTGTTCTCTAGACTGCTTCCTGTTGTCTGGAAGTGATGGCATTTTGGGGAGACCTTGAGAAAATTGGGATAATAGTCAAGTCCTAGGAGAGCTAGCTGTATTATTTTTTGGTTAATCTCTGTGTGATAGGAAAGTATAGAGTTTATCTGAAGTCTTGGGTGGATGGTCTGTGAGATTGGATCATCTAAACTAGCAGCTTTAAAGTTGTTCTGGATATAGAATTTTGAGGAAATTGCAACAGAGGCATTTAGGGAGGCTGGATCAACTGGGCTACTTGTCTTTATTGGTATTTCTCCATCAAATCTAATCTTTATTAACTTTGAGGAGAACCATAACCTCTCCCCCAACACAATGTATTTTCTTCCATTCTGAAGTAAAAACATTTAAAAAATATATAGGTTGATTTCATTTAGCAGTTTTCATAGCCCAATGTCTCTCGGAAGCTATTGCTCCTTTGTACATTAGCATTTAAAAAATTGAAATCTACAAAGCACCACACAGGATCCAGATACTCTGTGTCATGTATTTTCCACCATTATGTGGCTTATTCATTTTATATGACTTTATTCTTTCTTTAAAAATTTTACTTTATTATTTTTAAACTATTTTCTATGACTGTCTATATCCGTTTTGTGTTCTTTCTTTGGTATCAAAGCATATTTTTAAACATACTATGCCTTTTAGAGGTCTTCTGTGTCTGAACCTGCCTTTACTAGATGTCTGCAGCATTGTCTGACCACATGAGACCAATCTTACAGTGCCATGTCAGCTGCCCTGGGACTAAGCTTAGCGTATGGTGCTGGTTTCTTCTGCATGTCTCCTGGTATCTCCTGAGGAGGATCCTCCTCCTCTTCCTTTCTCTACCCAGAAATCCTGCCTATACATCCTGCCTAGCTATTGGTCATTCAGCCTGTTATTACACCAGTTACAGCAATACACCTTCACACAGTATACACATATCCCACAACAGGGGTTTGTCTAGTTCACACAGCTAGGAAAGACTCTGTGGTCACGGGTCTTAGTGAAAGGCCTGCATGAAATCCTCTGCTTCTTTTGTTCTCAGACTGGCTTCTCCTGTGAAAGCCCGATGGCCCTCTTAGAAGCCCATGCTTAACTTTTGCCTTCTACACCTCTTTAAAGTCTTCTCCTTCATCTTGCCTTTGCTCAGCCAGTGCTTGCTTGTGGAAACCCTCTCTGGTGTATCTGGTGTAGCCATACCCCTTTTACACATTCTTCAACCCACAGAGGGACCTCCATTGTGATAGCTGTCTCAGATTTAGTTTGCCAAAATGGACTGATTTCCACCAAGATACTCACATTCAGGCAGGGTGTCTATTTTGTTCACTTCTGTTTTCCCAGTGTCTGGCAGAAAGTAGGGCCTAATACTGTCATTGAATCTATAGATGGAAACTCAGTATAAGATAGGTACTTGTGGAAAGATAGTCATTATTATAAAATCTCAGTATCAAAGAAACCCCAGAGGTCCTGAAGAGGTTACCAAAAGACTGCTGTCTTCCAAGATGTCTCCATCAAGGTCAGAATCTTCCCATCAATAACAAGAAAACAAATGCCTCAAAACCAACAAGATCCTTTTAAAATCTTTGCTACTGAATGGTATCCATTTCCCTCAGTTTTTCTAAACACTGCTCTGTCTTATAATTAAAGCAGCCTCTTCAGTACAAAATGCTCTGGACGTGATGACAGCCACTGTGAATTGTGCTCTCCGACTGGGACTTCTACGGGGCCCTGGGCCTGGAAATGATTTATTCTGGGAAGGGAGCCTCTGTGTATTGAGACACTGAGCATATTTGTGGGGGTGGAGGCTGAACCTGCCTTCTCCGATGGGCTTTCCCCTCTGTGTGTATATTTATTCTAGCACTCACCCCTCTAAAATCTGACACTGGCTACAAGGAGCAGTAAGGCTTGGGATATTTTAATACCATAATAAAAGTCCCTGGATGTGCAGAACAGAAATGCAGAGGCAAAACTGAGCACCATTCACAATGCCGCTCAGTAAAGATCCTAAAAGACCCGAAGGCAGGAAGCACTGTCACTTCGCTGCCTTTTTCGTCAAATGCCTTTCTATAGGCACTGCCCTTTAACCCGTATGACCACTACTAATCCCTCAGGGCCTCACACAATTCCCACCACCTCACTGGCTTCCCACCCTAGGACCTGCTTTTGCAGTTTCCAGTATGCTTCTTTGGGATGCGTTGATAACAGTTCTAGAGCTTGTCTGTCTGTCTATTTGTCCATCCTTCCATTCTCTTTCCCTCTTTCCCTCCTTCCCTTTCTACCTTCCTTTTCCTCTCTCTCCCTGCCTGGCTTCCTCCTCTCCCTTCTTTTTGTCTTTTTTCTTTCACCTCCTTCTTTTGGCTTCTTTCCTCCTTCCCTCCCTCTTTTTACTTCCTTAGTTTCCTTCCTCTTTCTTCTCTTTCTTCCCTTCCCCATCCATCTTTCCTTCCTCCCTTCTTTTTCTTCTTTCCTACTTTCTTTTTTCTTCTCTCTTTCCTTTTCCTTCTCCTTCCTCTGTCCTTTTTTCATTCTTCCTTCCTTCTTCCCTTCATTTTCCTCCCTTCCTGGCTCTCTCCATCCCTCCTTCTCACCCTTCCTCCCTTTTTTAAATCTTCCTTCTTTCCTTTCTCAATCCTTCCCTTTTCTTTCCTTCCTTCTTTTCTCTATCTCCTCCTTCTTTTTTTAACTTCCTAGTTCTTTCTTCCTTTTTTCCTCCCTCTGTCCTCACTCACTCCTTTTCCTTTTCTCTTCTTCCTTTCATTCCTCCATCCCTTTTTCCTTTCTTTCCCCTTCCTTATTACTTCCTTCTTCTCTCATTCCCTTCCTTTTCCCCTCACTCCATTCCTCATTCCTATTGCCTTCTTTTCTTTTGTCCTTCCTTATCATATTTCTTCTTTAGACGCCTGTGTCTGTAGGGACATGGTGGAAAAGCAACATTCATCTGAGGAAGTGGAAACAGCAACTCCTCGGACGGCAATCCTTGATCTCCACTTCCACTGAGAACTTGTACCTGGATAGAGACCTAACTTATACGGGCTCCTGATGTTATCATGGTGCCATTATCATAGAAATATCATGAGATATTATCCTATTACTGACTCTCCAGATCACTATCTAGTTAAGGGAATTCCAATGACTGTGTTGTAAGAATTTTGTGATTTTTTTTTGTTTCTATTCAATACTAAGGAAATATAAACAAATTCCTTTGGAAAATTTAGCAATTCAGAGAGGTCTGCATAATGGAAATCGACAGCCTCCACATTTGGTGGCACCGCAAGCAGTGTTTTGTATCGCCACTCCTTTGGCAACAGTCTGGGTACACACGCTCACATCACCCCCGTTTTACCTAGAAAACAACAAAGCAAAAGGCATCTGGAAAACACAATAAAAAATGTTAGAACTGGCAGTGCAAGCCAGTAACCCACTCCGAAGCATCATCACACTGCTAGGGCAGCCCCTAAGTCGCCCATTGATTGAAAAATCATAAAGAAAACACACACACAATATATAATATATATATATATATATTGTGTATTTCAAATTTTCCTTCCAACTACAAAGTCATGAACAGAGACACAGTATAGAATTATAAAGTGTTTTATAAACTGGGATAGAGCTCACACTGCATTCACAAGTTGTCCCCCCACCCAGTATCATATTTGCACACTTTAATGACATTAACACAACCAGATATATTCATTTTCGTAGTGCCTACATACTGTAATTTTCCCTTGCATCGAACCATTCTCCTCTTGTACCCTGAAATGATTCACAAACCTCAGTGCCTAATTCCTCTTCATCTTAAATTAATACAAATTTCAATTATAAACATTAAAATCTCCAGTATGCAAATTATATCTCATAGTAGGAGATAATTATATAATCTCCAGATGTACCAATTGTGATTCAGATATTATATAAAAAGGACTTTATAATCATGTTCCCAGCCATACCACAATGTCAGTCCCTTGTTGAGTAGTTGGAAAAAATAAACAACCCACTTAATTGAATTCATTCCACGATGGCATAATGTACTAGCGCTGCACCTGTGTAACAAGGACGAAGCTTCTTACATCATTTCAAGCAGCTTGGTCCCAGCCCTGTTGAAGACAATGTGGCATGGCCGTGCTGGAGAGCGACATGACAGGAACCACAGTCACTCTTTACAACTAAATGATCGCTGCCTCATTTCCTCATCGTCAATTACAGTGCCAGCATATTCTCTACGCACTTATTGGGTGGTAACAAGATTTAAAAACTAGAAAACCCTGCACGCACCTCATTCCAAAAATTATTATTATCCCATATTAGTAACTGGATTAGGCTACAAAACAATCATGCACTTATGGAGAATTAAGCATTACAAAAAATGGTTGAGTCCATTCTTTTAACTACATAGAGAGGCCTCTGAAAGTCGCACAGGTTCTTAGAAAAATTAACAATCCTGTTTCTTCCCTAGCTCAGAAGAACACAAATATGGGAATCAATTTATTTTAAATCAGACATTCTAAAGATGCTTGATTTCTGTCTTCCTGTAGTTTGTTCTGTCTGGGATCCTCTTAACCATCTTCTGAAGGCAGCTAAAAGTTTTCTCAGGGTCATCCAAATGCAAATCTGAGCCAGGTTGACAACATCTGGTCCACTGATTCTCTGTAGAACTTCCACTGTGTTTGATGCCTTTCATGGCAGGTGTTCATGCCATGCACATACGTCCAGAGGACTAACAGAAGTCCTTACTTCTTTTTGTCCCTCTTTGGCTGTTATGTGCCTCTTGTTTCTCTCCCATGGACTTTTGATAAAGTAGTCTGACTTCCTTGAGTTCCAAGTCTGAGCACTGTCTATCTTCCTCTACAATAATGAAATCAACGTCCTAGCCTTTAAATCTGAATCCGGCATCGCAGAAGTAATATCCACCCCCACCCCACCCCCCGCCCGGTACTTTGTGCTACATGTGTGGTAGTCTCATTCCTGCAGCAAGAAGTAAATAATAATTATGGCTCACTTCAATAATATCAATGTTTACACAAATTTAAAGTAAAACAAAAATAAGAAGAAGAAACCGTATTAGGGTTGGCTTTGCCTCTGATTCCTCATAAACATGCCCCGTGCAGGTGCAGCCCGCCTCTTTAAGAGACTTTCCAGTCTTGTGGTTACTTGCCCTGGAGCTTGAAGACACTGACAGTCACTCTCCCATTGTGTTTAAATGCGGAAACATCCAAATAAAATCTTCTAAGGCAATTTTATTTCATAGAAAGATTTAAATATAATATACTACCCACTTCTTCTCCCCAGGAGATTGAACACAGGCCCATGAATCTAAGCAGATACTAGTCTACATCCCAGCCCTCCCCTGATTTAGAAAAAAAATGTTCTAGACAACTCCCACCCTTCAACATGGAAACATTCTTGAGTAAAAGGAAGACTTTGCTAGCTCCAGACCAGGCCGCTGGAATGACACTAGCAAGTCACTAACCTCTCGGGATCTCACTCTTCTCAGTCACAGTGTGCGACAATTGATAACAGGGCCTGCCTTCCATAGAATGTTCAGGCTCTGAGAGTACATCCCAACCAGGGCCAGTTTCAGTGGCTTTGTCTCCCCTCTTGCTGCTGCTGTAGTGAGCACTAGAGTAAGGGAGAGAATCAAAGTGCAAGATCGATCCAAGACTTCCTTTCAACTCTCGAGAGATTTTTTTCAAGAATCTTGGGCTTGCTGTGCATTGCACAGATGTGTTCTGTGTACTGAGTCTAGCAGATGAGCAGGCACAGCATAGGCCTGACATACTATGTCTCCCAACATTGCACAGACTGTTGGTTTCATTCATCTCGAGCCTTGTCTGTGTACTGTGTATGTAGTTCCTGTATTGGGGAGGGGGTTTCATTTGTCATCCTGTGCTAAACAGCCACATGTAGAGTGCTAACAGCGTGTTGGATATTATAAGTAATCTCGAGATGAAGTCAATCATACTCTCGTCCTCAGCACTCGTCACCCACAGAGAATGTCGGAACCCGCTGACTGTGTGTTCCGAAGGTCAAATGGTGTCTTCACACGCTCTCGTATACATTTCCTTGTTCTGAATGAAGAAACTTCAAATTGCACACTGTTCCAGGACCTGCCAGAGCAGAACTGACAGCCTACATTCTGCTCTCAACCTTTGACTACCTGCACACACCGAGTTGTTGAGGACCTGGGTCTTGGAAAGAAACTTGCATGGTATTTCGGCTCTCCACAGAGGAGGAGACAGATTAGGAGCAAATGACCGCCTTTCTGCTGGGTGAAGTTTTAGCTTATTCCCCACTGCCCTCCAAGAAATAATGATTATTCCCTTTACTGTTGGTGAAGGACATGAACAGCGCAAGTAAAGGGACTGTGAGTACATGTAACCATCTGTGTGTGCGCGTGTGTGTGCGTATGTGTGTGTGCATGTGTGTGTGCATTTGTTTGTGCGTGTGTGTGTGTGAGTGTGTGTATGTGCATGCATATGTGCATTATATAAGAAAAACATCATAATTTGGGGAGAGATCATGGAATTCAAATGGAATGCTGAAGAATGCTACGGAATCATCTGGACAAGAGGAAAATCACAAAGCCCCCATTGACGCATCAAGAGAGGATAATGCAATGGTCATTTTGGGGAAAAGTGTAACATCTAATTTGTTCACAGAGCAGGATTTCAAGGCAGGTGTCATGTGGAAAAGGCCTGGCATGGTCTCCCACTAACATGGAGGCCTGGCAACCGCTGACCGGAAACGGCAGTACTGAACTTTTACACTGAGCTAGGAAGGATGGACAGTAGAGGAGATGATAAAGCTGAAGAGTTTTAGTTTCTGCTCTTAAAAGTTTATTTGAGGGGCTGTGGCGATGACTCAATTAGTAACAAGACTTGTGCTGCAAACAATAGGGTTTCAGTCCGGATCTCCATTTACCCCAATAGAAGCCACCTGAACAGCTGGCCTAAGCAGAAAATAAAAATAAAAAATAAAAAAATAAATCAAGCACCAGATTTTTTTTTGAGATCCTGTCTCAAAGGTTATAAGATTAAAAAGTAACAAAGGACACCTGCCATCCTGCTGTGGCCTTTTTGTGCATACACACACACACATGCACACACATGCACACATACGCATGTACCACACATACATTTCTTTTAACTTCAGTAACTCTCTATTTTAATTATGCATGTGTGTTTATGGCCTCCAGATCCACTCAGTTTGAGGGCTAGGAAGGAAACATCGATAGCTCATCTCTCCAGCCTCACACATTCCAGTTTTAATAAATGCACTCGTATTATTTGACAACTTACTTTCCTTTGTGCAAATCAGACCAAAAACTATATATGTTATTTCAAATTGATGAGAAACATATAAAAAAAATCCTCTCCCAAATGCTATTACATTAGGCCTCAAGAACATGAGAAATCTATCTATGGTTTATTTCAGAAAATGCTAACAATGCCCAAAAATTGTAGTATAAAAGCTTAAAATGTGTTGTGATGTCAGAAATCCATATTTTCATGCCAGTTTACGAAAACTCAATATCTGTAATACTGTCTTGGGGGAAAAACACATGTGCATATTTGAAGTCATTGGAAAAGCCTTCCAGATTCCATTAGTGTCACACATAGACCGTGGAAGTACATATACCAGACCCCAGCAACAGAGTCTGAGCGGTACCAGCAGTGCAACTGTGCAGCTCACACGAGCAAGACAGTTCGGCATCCTGGCTTCAGCTTCCTGGAGTAGATAATTACAGTGTTGCCTGCAGTGCTTCCCACAGTATTTTTGAGGTTTTAAGTGTGTGTGTGTGTGTGTGTGTGTGTGTGTGTGTGTGTATACCACATTCTCGGCATCAGGTCCCCCTCAGACTGAAGTTATGGAGAGCTAAGAACTGCTCTCTGGATGATGGGATCTGAGCCTGGACCTTTTTCAGGAGAAGCAAGTGCTCTTAACCACTGAGCTGTCTCTCCAGTCTTTTTTTTTTTTTTTAAAGAATATGGACTCTCTTGGATGTACAGTGAATGTTGAAATGTGCTTGAAGAATCCTGCCCATGAGAACTTGCACTCAAAGGAAAGGACAGTGTTGACAAAAGAAGCAGAAGTTAAGCACATTGGTAAACAGTAAAATGCAGACTTAAAGAGCAACTAAAGAGAAACGCACTTATGAGACTAACAAAAAAACCAAGATTTACTGGTGGGTTTTCACGGATAAATGAGCATAAACTCTCAAGGACTAGGCCCCATTTTTACTCCATTCTCATAACAAAATCTTTAGTTTTCATTCTTACAATGAAAAGAAAGCTGATAATTCTTCAAGGCCGATTTTTAGACAAACAGCATAGGTGGATATCCAAGAAAAAACTCAATGGAACTAGAAGTTTCTATCACTGTTTTTTTTTTTTTTTCACTGCTTCAGATTTTGTCTAAGACACCTATCTGATGTTGGGACACAAAATCTTAATATCCAATCTTAGGTTTGGCCTTGTTTTCTGGAAGAAAAGCCAAAATCTCACCCAATCTCTGCGACACACAAAGGTTGCTTACAGATAATGAGGGAAGAACTTCATTGCTCAGCAATGTTCTTCAAAGTGCTTTTCGGAGATGTTGGAGCATGAGCAGCGGTGGGCCATTCTCAGAGGGCTGGGCAGAGTGTGAGCTGGAAGACCATGCAGAAAGCCGGGCAGTGTTTCACTGTCCCCATATTTATACAAAGAAAAATCTACAGAATTTGAGCATGGCCTCAGTCACCATCCCTCCATCTGTCTTATTGGGACTCAGCAAAGGCTCAGGAAGGATGGAGGGAATGACATAGAACCCAGACAACAGGGCCGGACAGTCTGAGTTGAAATAGGGCCTCTTCTGTATGTCAGTACAGGTGCTGAGCCTCAGCAAGCTTCCCACTTCTGAAAGATGAGGTCAGAGGACATCAAGAGCTGTGACGTGATGAACACAAAGTGCTGAGTACGTATCCAAACTTATGGCAACACTTGCTTGTTCCGTTTAACTGACACTAGTGGCCTAAGAGAGGAAGGTGTGAACAGTAGACGCTAATTTCTAAAAACCAATAACAATTATATAAGTAATTACAGAAACTATGGGCATCTAAAGTTAGGCTGTGTGTGTGTGTGTGTGTGTGTGTGTGTGTGTGTGTGTGAGAGAGAGAGAGAGAGAGAGAGAGAGAGAGAGAGAGAGAGAGAGAGCTCCCATATGTGACCACCCCTACATGTAACTCCACAGTAGTCGTGAAACCCTGCTGAGTTCCACAGCCCTCATTCCGCACAGCCTCTCCCTCTCTGAAGGATTTTACCATTTTCTATGATAAGTTACAACTTCATCAGCCACCACTTCTATTTCTCCTCAGACAGGTCCCCATTTTAGCTTTGCTTCTGCTTGGCGAGGGTGGGTGGGTGTGCAGCTGCCAAGCTCTGGGTACAAGGATAGCAAGCATGAGGAGAGAGCACAGCAGAGCCAACATACAGAAAGGTCTGGTCCAGGGAACAGATAGGAAGATGCTGAAGGAAGCTGAGACACATTCTTGAGGAATGTTTACCCATCTGTGGGAGAAGAATATACAACTAAAGTCCTCCCCAAGAGACGTTCACTACTTTTTTCTCTCCTCACTACCTTCCACAATAGACTATATTGACAAACGAAAGCATGTTGTTGCCTCCAGATAATTTGGCTAGATCAGAGGGTTTAATACAACCTTTCCTCCAGTGTTTGATCCCAGAGAAGCTTTGTGAGAAGACAGATGAAATGTGAAATATTTAGATTCCAAGGGCAGCTGTGGCTTTGGGATTTACCTGTCTATTGTCCAAGAACATA
Organism: Dicrostonyx torquatus; assembly: GCA_028555095.1. Classification (NCBI taxonomy): domain Eukaryota; kingdom Metazoa; phylum Chordata; class Mammalia; order Rodentia; family Cricetidae; genus Dicrostonyx; species Dicrostonyx torquatus. The sequence goes on from JAQHUG010000163.1 coordinate 1,849,911, forward strand.
TAGTGGATGCCTCCTACAAAGATCAAAGAAACACATCATCCCTGCTTACATTTCAAAAGCGACTTGTTGCAGAAATAAGCTCCAGTTCACCATCTCTCCGGAGGACAAACGATGGTTTTGTGGCAAGAACATTTATTGAACAACTATCAGAACATTTTCTGTTCCATCTCTAATGTCACATCAGGGAATTTGTTTATCAATAGCACTTATGTTGGGGACACAAGGATAAGTTTTTCTTTTGAGTGTTTCCAACATTTACATGATCCTTATATTTTCATCATATTTATCAGGAACTTATAATTTTTCATCATATTCATACAGTAACTGACACTTTGGATTCAGCTTTGTGGCTGTCACCCTGTGTGCACCGCCTCTGGATTTCAGAGCAATTCAGTACCTGTATTATGCCATCAATGAATACTAAGAACTCATCTGGGAAAGGCAAAATACTCAGGGCAATCGAAGCCATGAAAATGTGCCGTGAAAATTGCATTCTTTGGCAGATACTTATAAAAAAAACTCACGTTGCTAATACAGTAATACCTTTGTTTGGCATTCATGTTCTCTCAGAGGGAAACAAAATTAAGAGTTTCTGTGGTTCGTTAATAAAGTACAAAGCATTTCACTGTCCAAACTGAAGAGCAATGCTAACTTATACCCAAGTAACTACAGTCCCTTAACCATTATCACCTAAAAAATAAATCTGGAGCATTTGATGAATTTTTATGATTTTAGTTATTGTCCATTTTAGTAGTATTATTATTACTGTATGACTTCAATAAATTGAGGGCAGCTTAAAAAATTAAAAACATAAAAATGTCTGAAACGTTTCTTCCAGAAAGCTATGTTCTGGTTTCCTTTAATTTTTCACTTACTATATTTATATGTCTAGGCCCGTGTCCCATCACCTCCCACGTGGTTCCTATGTTCACTGCCAATTTTTAGGAGTAAATACATGATGTAATTTTTTCTCCTAACAAGCTGCTGGGACTGTCTAAATTTCTTATATAAAAATAAATAAGAGTTGAACACAAAGAAAGTAACCATGAGACAAGCTGAAGAGGCTCAGTCACTTAGTCAGGTTAGCATGAAGTCAGTTTGAGCACAAGTCACACCTCTTCAGTTGTTTTCTCCAAATGTTTAGGACATAAAATAAATTTATCCAAAAAAGTCTATGTGCATTTGATAAAGGGTTATTGTGCAGAAGCTGTGTGGTTTAGTCTGGCTGCACCAAGAAAAAGTTTTGTTTAGTTTTTTCTACTTATAGTCTTCATTTTGTTTCTGAACGCGCACATGCTCTAATTTTTTTTGTTTTTGTTTTTGTTTTTCGAGACAGGGTTTCTCTGTGGCTTTGGAGCCTGTCCTGGAACTAGCTCTTGTAGACCAAGCTGGTCTCGAACTCACAAAGATCTGCCTGCCTCTGCCTCCC
>JAQHUG010000163.1:1860292-1870794 GCA_028555095.1 Dicrostonyx torquatus
GTGAACACACACTAAGAATTTTATAGACATGAAACTTACGAGGAATTTTAAGAAAAAATACATGTTCTTAAACAAAGCAGTAGAATATTCATTTAAAAATAACTAAAGATTATCATTACCATTCCCCCCAAGCAATAAAGGGTGAAATGGACACTCAACAGCAAAGCCCAGCTTTGGCCAGGACTGATACAATAGAAATCATGTTTATAGTAGTCGTATTTTATTCTTTCAGAAAATAACTTGGCATAGACTTTTGGGAATAGCTTCTACACACGCACACCCTGACATGGTTGCACGTACTACTATTGGTACCGTTGCCTTTGCACGCGGTACCAAGGTCATTACCTGAACTCTGGTAGAGAAGGTGGGTGGTAGAAAAACTGAAAACAAAATTCCTGTGGAGCAAGCAATAGAATTTCTAACAATGTGTCTCTGGTGTTTTCCTGAATGGTGAGACAGTTGTATAAATAGTTTATATACTTTCAGTACCAAATAATAATAAACTGGACAGCTATGCTTCATCCTATGAGCAAGCTGCGATAGCTTATGGAGCCTGCCTGCTGTGCTGATCTAAAGCACCAGCACAACGCTGGGAGTCCCACTTCTAATTTTAAAAATGTGAAAAGTTGGAACTATGGTTGCAGAGCAGCAAGCTTCATGGTCGGGGCAATTGCCAGGAGGGGTTTTATTAAAGTTTAAACCATTTATGAGCCTAAGTAAAACGCTAGTATTCGAATGGAACGCTTGAAAGCAGGCTGTGAAGTCCAACAAATTTGCAAGTAATCCAAGAAGAACTTTTATATGTCCATATACTGTCGTGGAATAAACTTAATTCCCCATGTCTGTGAATATAGAAGCTAGGGAGGTGAAGGTTCTAAGGCCTTCCATGATGTCTCTGTGCGTCTCAAATCAAGTTTATTTAAATCTTTAACATCCACTCAAACTCTAAACATTTGAGTAGTATCTCCTTATCCACAAATTGGACATGTGCCCGTGGTTAGACTTGGCAGTGTCTCACTGTTACAATCTTTATACGTGTAGAAACGATTACCATGGCTAAGAAAGTTCTAGCTTCATTAGGAATAGAAGAGAAGGCAACTATTATTTTTCCTTAGGGTTTACTTTAAATGATTAATCAGCTTGTATCTTGCATGACTATTGAGGGTCTGACAGTCAGAGGTTAAGTATGAACGATACAATTTGAACCTTCCTTGCTCCTTACTACCTCCCTACCACCCAGCAATTCATTACTTTTCTTGTGCCTCCGGTTCCATATCCAGAAGATAATGGTAATGTTTGTTTTTACAGTTGCTGATACAATTAAGTGAGTGATTATGTGTGGGACATTTGCCACATAAGATATATTCCTTCATTGATTGCTTAAAATGTGCCCATAGCAACTGAAAAGTAGCCTAGTCTTTTAGTGTAACTAGAATGTATTTGACAAATTAGTTTTAATTTATCAGTAAGGTTTATAAATAATGTTACAGCTTGAATGTGATTTACACTTCTGAAATTTACATGGAAATTTAATCCTTGTTATTAAATATTAAGATGTGGGACTAGGTAGAACCTTTGAGAGGCTTTCAGAGCTCTGCCCTCCTGAATAGATTAATCATTCAAGGGATCAACGTATTATCTCCAGAGCGGGTCTGCTATCAGCTACAGTTTGGCTATGGTTCTCTTATGTTTCCTGCTCCATGTGGAGCCCTGTGCCAGCTGGGAACTCTCGCTGCAAGAAGATCATCACCAGATGGGGACTTTCAACATTGAATCAGAAGTATGAGCTAAAAGAAATCCATTTTCTTTATACTTTCCACAGTCTGCGGTATTGTGATATGAGCAACAGAAAACAGATTAAGACACATAAGTTTCAAATGCAGTCAGTAGTTCAACTGAATAAATATTTGTCAAATACTGTGATAGATCCAAAGAAGAGGGAAAGTATGGAGGGTCGTCCATTAGTGTGCTGACAGAGTGAGGAGATGCATCAGCACTCGTGGAAGATCTCTCGGGCTCTTAGCAAGTCTTAGCAAGAAATATAAAGATCCTCTTTATATGGTATGGCAAATTAATTACAACAGGAGTCATGAAGCAACTACCAAGAAATTTCTAGAAGTTGACTTGAAAATTAAAAAAAAAAAGAAAAGAAAAGAAAGAAAGAAAGGAAGGAAGAGCATACATAAACAATTAAAGGTGAGGAAAGTCATACAAAGACAAACTGACATCCAAAGAATTTTACGATACCTTGGAAACAAGAAGAGCCAGTTACTATGTCAGACATGAGTAGTTTCAAATGAGGATTTTGACCACTTGATTAATTTGGTAGGTTGAAACCCATATTGTCTTTATCACAGAAGAGAGATTATCAGAGCCCAATTTTTCATAGTTCTTGGATCAGGGTCACTGGGTCCTTGAAGAAAAGCCAATGTCTCTTGCTTGTAGCTAAAGGTCCACGAGACATGGGCGATTTATTTTGCTGATAAAGAAATGTGTGAAGGGCTAAAGGAAGATAAACTATGACCCAAGACTTTAAGTGTCGTGAGAGGGGCCTTTATCACAGCTCTCAGCAGCTCTTGTACCTTTGTTCACATTTGCTTCCAACATCACCAAGTCTTCCTCTGACTCACGCAGAGCAGATGGTCTTTCCCATTTGGCAATTTAGAATTTAGAATCACAGCTCCATCCAAACAGGCATATCGACAACCCTCCCCCAAAGGCATTTTCTTCCACGTGAAAAGAAATTTTGTCCAGCTGTTAGGAGAATAGCGTGTTCTCCATTTTAGCACACAGACCATCAGAAACGCCTCTAATCCTCAGGCCTTCCTTGCTCTGCTCAAGCCGAAGGGAAGGAGTTGTGGAAGCACTGCCCAAATCTATGAATAGCCACAATCACCTTGTTATTGAAATCAGTAATCAAAAGTATTATCTATTAGTGCCATCCTTGACAATGATGCATTAGATTAGTTCATTGGCTATGCAAACTTCTCAAAGAATTTTATCTTCTCAATATTACTTGCTTGTTACAAGTAAAAAGAGAAACTTCATAAAATTCTTGGCAGGATTCAAAAGCAGACAAAAATGCTAAATGTTTTACTTACTCCTAAAAATTGCTTAGCTTCAAGATTTCTTTGATGATTTTATTTATTTTTATTTATTTACGTTTTGAGACAGTGTCTCTCTCACTCTCTATCCCTGACAAGCCTGAAACTTGCTAGGTCAGGCTAGCCCTGAACACAGAGATCTGTCCACCTCTGCCTCCAGAATGCAGAGATGAGAGGTTTGTCTCGGTGATTTAGAGGGCTTACCACTTATGCAGAGAACCTGCTTTGAATCCGAGACCCCTCATAGTAGCTCACAGTATATTGTAATTCCAGATCCAGTGGACCCATCCAACACCCTCTTCTGACCTCCTCAGACTCCTGCAAACATAGAGCACACACACATATTAGACAAACAAATTTAAGACCAATATTTTAAGAAGCTTGCATAGGTCACCATAGCCAGCTGATAATTACTTTTATCCCCCTAAAATATGTTTAGAAGGAAAGATGGTAACCAGAGGGAGAATAAAGTAGAAGAAGCTACGCGGGTGATAGAAATGAAGAAATTTTCCAGCTCCAAACAGATTTTTTTTTCCATGATAGGGTTTCTCGGTGTAGCTTTGGTGCCTGTTCTGGAACTAGCTCTTGTAGACCAGGCTGACCTCAAACTCACAGAGATCTGCCTGACTTTGCCTCCCGAGTGCTGGGATTAAAGGCGTGCGCCACCACCACCTTGCTCCAAATGAAATTTTTAAGAGAAGGAACAAGTGTATATTCCACAGTAAGGCATCATCATGGTGGGGGTGGTGGAGCATGCCTTTCATCCTAGCACTCAGGAGGCAGAGGCAGGTGAATCTCTATGAACTCAAGGCCAGCCGAGGCTAGATAGGAAGCTCCAGTCCAGCCAAGACTACACAGGAAGACCAGACCTGAAAACAGGGCTGGGGGAGGGAAGAAATCATGAAGACCTAACTTTTCTTTACAGGCAGTAAATACTGCTGTCTCAAAAATGTGTTTCACCACAGAATAGGACCATATGGAGCCTCAGGTGTTATGTGCAATATAAACTTATGGATAAGCAAAGCATACATGTATGCGTATATATGTACATAGGTTTCTTTGAAGGCCAAGCTCTTGTTTATTTTCACACTGTGCACAACTCCAAGCATAATGTAAGACTCTGCACATGGCAGGCGTTCAACACTCACTGGAGCCAAAGAAGAACGGCTCCACGTTTGTGTTCATTAAGGTGTACACATTGTAAAATACTGGTAAGAGCATGAGTTTGAGTAATGCGGAACGTGACAGTCAGATTCTGTGCTTGTTAAACAGTATCCCGGGCGTCAGATGCAACTCCTGTCGAGATTGGGACTTCTCTCCTGCCCCCGCAACAGCTCTGAATCTTCTACTTTCATCTCATGCGTTCCTAGGTGATTTTATTTAGCATTGATAGATTAAGCACCGCACAGCCAAGAATTCCATCAGCCCTGCTCTGAGATTCTTTAAGATCCAGTCTGGTTTAATATTGTTGTTATAGCTATAAGATAAACATCGGAGAGAGCACTCTCAAAGAAGGGGGATGGAACACCCTTGTTTACAGCACCTGCCACTACTGTTTAAATTGCTTGAGATGATAAAGTGGCCCTCACAATGGTAATAACCCCGTTCTTATGATCCGTTCTGGGTCACTTAGCATACATTTATCTTGTGCTCGCGGTAACCCCATTGACAGCTACTCTCTTAGGCAACACTTCTTGGGATGACTGTGGTAACCACCAGGGAAAGGGTAAGTTGGGACTGGGGGTTTGGGAGAAAAGTCCACTCCTTCCTTGGATCACAATGTTGTTGTTATAAGAAAGATTTTGCAGAAATTCACATCTCTAGTTTGAGTTTATAATGTATTATTGTGAGTAGGGCTTTTTTTTAATGGAAAAAACAGAGTTTAGGAAAGGCTGACTGAAGCCTACTGGTATTACCTACATTCACTGGAAATCTGTGTTCAGTTTTCAGTTAGATCTGGTGGAACTGGTTTTGTCCTGTAAGTAGATACGATTTATGATTCTTCGTTTGTTTGTTTGTTTGTTTTAGAGACAGGGTTTCTCTGTGTAGCTTTGGAGCCTGTCCTAGAACTCCTTCTGTAGACCAGGCTGACCTCGAACTCATATAGATCCATCTGCCTCTGCCTGATTAATCTGTGCTGGGATTAGAGGCATGCTTGACCACCACCCAAAACATGGAAATTATAAAATAGCCTAATGGAGTCTATTAATATTATCTTGCCAGATAAATGAATTACAGATTAATGTGCTGCATTCATAGACTTAAACTAATATAAAAATATATTAATACATACATATATATATCCCATTGCAGCAGTCTCAGGAAGACAGAACGAGTCTCAATTATTTTGAAAGACAAATTAATAATAATAATAGAAGACTTAAGTTTTTCTTTCCACATAGTTAATGATTTTTAAATTAAAATAATAATTTGGAAGGTATTGCTTAATGATAACATCGCTTTCTGATGGAAAATAAAATACCTAATTGTAGCAAAATGAATAGCATTCTGCAACAAATTATCATTTCTAAGCAATTCTGCAGTCAAACGTTTATTAAGATTAAAGTGATCTCGAAACAGTTGTTATTTTAGTTTATCTTTTTCTCCAGTACTCTGGGAGTTACTCTGAGAACAGAGGCTGATTAAATACGATGCCTATAACAATCACCCTCCTTGTACAAGTTCCCCATGAATCTCAAAGCCTCACTTCAAAGGTAGCGACCAGAATTCCAAAGGAAAATAACTGCGAAGGCACTTGGCTGTCTACAGGCATCAGACATGGCAATACAATGATGTCTGCAAAGCTTCAGGGACTAATTTAGATTTTAATGTGGTCTCATCATTACCAAAATATTAAGAATTGTGATTCAAGAAGCTCTGGGTTTCACAAATTAAAACAAAAACAACAGCAGCAGTTTATTAAAGTGGACCAAAACTGAAATTTAATGAAAAGCTTAATTAATATACATTGGATCAAATTTTATCATTATCAGAGAGAATCATTAGGAAAATTAAGACTGCTATGAACTGCCCACATTCCCAGTTAGGCTGTTTTTTTAAGTGAGGTCAAAAGGTAAAATATGGCAGCTGAGCAAGAGAAAGCAAACAAACTGTGCATTCCCTTCTGCAGAAGGCTGGGTGAAGCCCAGCATTGCAATGGTTTTTATTTTCATTGCTCTATATATTTTGACACCCTTTCCTAGGAACGTGGATTTAAGGATGCAAACCTGGGTTAGGCAGTGTTTTATTTCAAATAAAAGAATAGGACCCATAGATTCTCAGTCACTCAGGGAAAGGACAAACAGAAGCCTCCATTAGACCTGTGCAATCTGCAACAAAATGCAGAATAAAGAAGTCAGCCTTAATTATGGGGGAAATGTGGAGAGAAGCCCCAACATACTTTTCCGTTTATGTTGACAGCACATAGAAATGAAATGGAAAGGGGAAGTATAAAAGACGAGATCTGTTTCTCATTTTGCTGGATCATAAGAGGAAAAACATAACACATATTGGTCTGACGTGAGTTACTGATTGCCATAGCACTGAATGTGAACTGAATTTCCTTAGCGTGGCTACTAGAAACACACCCCTCATCCAATAATAATCTTATCACATACATGCACCTTAAATTCCTGTCAAGATTTATGTGACTTATTTTATTCTTATTTATTTTGTTTCATTATTATTATTGTTAATGTATATATGTATGTGCATGCTGGTCTGTATGTGCACAATGTGCTATCGTGGTAACAGAGATCAAGAGGTGGTGTTCTATCCCCTGGAACTGCAATTATAAATGGTTGTGGGCCCTGGAACTGCAATTATAAATGGTTGTGGGCCTCGTAAGGTGGGTTCTGGGAACTGAACCAGGTCCTCCGCAAGACTAGCAAGTTCTCTTAACAACTGAGTCATCACTCCAGCCCCTGCAATTTAATCTTTTTTTTTTTTAAGGAATAAGAGGTAGATTAAAACTGAGTAGGAGAAGAAGACCCACATGCGCCCAGCCCTGGCAGGAAGGAGAAAACACGAGCCTACCCAGCAAGCAGAAGAGCCTGAGATGTCTGCTGTGGGGCGTGAACGTGGGGGAGAAAACTCAGTGCCCAGCAGGCACTGTTAGGTACGATTATGGTTAGCAAATGTATGGTGAGGTAGGGAAGAAAGAGAGCCTGAAGGTTCATGTCCTGTGGAGAGAGGTGGATCTGAAGAGGTGACAGCGATGGAGAGTGGGCTGAGTTGGGTCATCCAGGACCATACTGAGGTCAGGACTTAGACTGCTGCCAAGAGCTATGTCTGGCCAAAGCCATGGTCTGTGTTGATGTCCATGACTCCTGTTACCAATGAAGGCCAAGAGAATAGGGCTGCACAGAGTTAGACCTGCTCCTCACTGTCTTAAGCATTTGAGAGAGCAGGACCTGCCCCACACCTGGGCAATACAACAGAGCTAACCCTGCTAGCAAAGGCACGGGAGAACCGGCTCTGAGGGAGTGAGACTGTGAGAACTGGTGTTGCTACCGGGGTCTGCTATGTGGTGGTGTGGGTGAGGGAAAAATGTCCCCCACTGCCTGTGGCATGTGCAAGAGTGGGCCCTGAGGTCGAGAGAGAGAGACAGACAGACAGACAGACAGAGACAGAGACAGATGACTCTGCCTCTTACTAGCTATAGCGCTTGGGGAAATGCTATACCTCACCTGGGCAACACAATAGAACTGGCCCTGGTGGTGTAGACTTAGATGAGTTGGCCTCCCCAGGGGTGTGAGAGCAGGGAAACTGGCCATGCTCCTTGCTTCACGGGGTGATCTAGCCCAGGAAATGAAGGATAGTTCACCCTGGTAGTGAGGGTAAGACATGGTGACCAACCCAGCAACCACCCAGACCCAGAACCAGCGCTTTGAACTGGCCTGTTCCAACATCCACCCCATCTATGATCTGCTGGAACACATGAAGGGGCTAGTCCTGCAGATCCAAAGCTGCAGGAACCAAGAAGAGTCCCAGTGATGGCCCAGTATCAACAGTGCAACAGAAACCAAAGGCCTTGAACTAGACCAATGACTCCTTGTCATGAACACTTTCAAGTAAAGATGTGTGGATTAAAGGGTATACTGTGTGAGTCACACCACAGCTTCCATGATGAGATTTTTCTTCTCTTTTCAATTTTATTTTATTTTATCTTGAAGGGAGGCTTCAAGGGTAGGGTGGATGCAAGGGGACAGGAACAAAAATAGGATCAAGATACATGATGTGAAATCCACAAAGAATCAATGAAAAGTTAAATTAGGAAAGAAAAAAAGAGTAAGAGGTTGTTTATTATGGGACTAAATATGAGGAACCATATTGCCTGGAATAAATGAGTATCCCAGATTGTGTCAATTTAAATTCCATGTTCCAGTTATGTAACAATTTTATGAAGTCTGTGTAGCAATAGAGCAAAGTAAAGTCAAAAATCAAGGCACCTTTTAAAATGCATGGTGGCTACATCAGATAGGCAAGTTATAGTAAGACAGGGAGAGCCTATTAGAGGTCCTAGATGTTATCTGACAGCATTCTTAGCTCTTCAATTGGTGGAAAACTAGTATTCTGTTTTTTATCTCTTAGTCACAGGATCTGAGTTTGGGTCCAACACATTTGAGCAAGGAATAGCTATTTAGGTAGCCAAATATAGCACCAAAATTGTGATTGTGATTGTAAAATAATGAACTGTAGCTAGGCTCTGACCCTGCAGCATTCCAGCCTCTCCACACGGCTGCATTTCTAATCAATTAAACTTTACAGACATGGTTTATTTTAAGGAGTTCTTCTGTTTTTTATCTTGCAGTTCCCCAGGTTGACCATGTATCACACTTGGGCATGCAGAAACCACATATTTTTCACTAAATATTGCAATATAGTGTCCCACATAGCTATGAAAGCTTATTTTAGGACCTCATGCAGAAGGGCCTGAGTAGTGGGCAGGATAGTACTCTTCAGAAAAGAGGAATTGCTCAAAGAAAGAAACTCGTGGATCAAATATCAAAACTATTAGCCATCATGATCCAGATCTAAACTTTCAAAAAAACTATTGTCCTCTGTATGTGACATTGCGTTTGCATGCGGTATATAATAGGACTATTGTCCTCTGTATGTGACATTGCGTTTGCATGCGGTATATAATAGGACTATTGGGCTTAGAACTAAATAGCAAAGAATATAATTTGGCTCAAAGGAACGAAGGAAACACGCATCTTAACAACCAAAATGTACATATTTTTAAATGTACAGATAGACTATATACTTCCCCCTAATATTTTAGTTATTTGTACTTATGAAATACCTTTTTTATATTTGGAGAGTTTAAACAAATCTTTATCTCCTAACTTTTTGTCTGATTTGATCACACAGCTGTAATCTTATGTGGCATGGCCACCTATAACTCCAGGGAAGACTGATCTTTAACATACAAATTACCACACTGATTTTTAATATTCAAATTATACATGCTGAGTAGGTCTGTGTCATTACATTGGTATTATAGCAAGAAAACAAAACAATTAGAAAGTCACATTATAAAAGAAATTAAAAACAATATAGTATTTTGAAATTTTTTACCAACATTATATTTTCATGAGCCAAATATTAATAGCATTGATAGAAACAAGAAACCAGACCTGTTTTAAAGATTTAGATTTTAGATCAGACACACTGTCTTAGTGGGTGGACCAACCCCTCGTGGTCCTGACTTCCTTGCTCATCTTCTCCTTCCTTCTGCTCTTCAACTAGACCTTGGGGGCTCAGTCCATTGCTCTGATGTGGATATGGGTCTCTTTCTCTATCTCCATCCATTGGACGAAATTTCTATGGTGATATTCAAGATATTCATCAGTGTGACTATGGGACAAGGCTAGTTCAGGCACCCTCTCCTCTGCTGCCCAAGGACCAGCTGGGGACATCTCCATGGACACCTGGGATCGCTTCTAGAGCCAAGTCTCTTGCCAACCCTAAAATGGCTCCCTTAATGTAGATATCCTCTTCCCTGTTCCATTATCCGCACTTCCTCCATCTCCACCCTCCCACTCCCCCAAGCTCTCCCCAGTCCTTCCCTTGTCCCTTCTCTTTCCCCCTCTCCCCTACCCCCACCCCATGCTCCCAACTTTTGCCCAGAGATCTTGTTTGCTTCCAATTTCCAAAAGGATCTATATATGTTTTTCGTTGGGTTCACCTTGCTATTTGGCTTCTCTAGGCTTGTGAACTATAGGCAGTGTGCCTGATCTAATGGGAGCTTACCAAATCCAGCTGGACCAGGACTGAATGAGCATGTGATCAAACCAATTCTCTGAATGTGGCTGCCAATGGGAGCAGACTGAGAAGCCATCGATAATGGCACTGGGACCTGTCTCTTCTGCATCTATTGGCTTTTTGGAACCC
>JAQHUG010000163.1:1877039-1895537 GCA_028555095.1 Dicrostonyx torquatus
AAAACAACAACAACAACAACCTTATTTGGGACTTATGGTTCCAGAGGTTAGGCAGGCACAACAGGCGGCAGCCATGGCTACAGGAACAACTTGAGGTCTCATATCTCAAACCGCAAACAGGAAGCAGAGAGAACTAAGTAGGGATGGAATGTGCCTTTTGAAATCCCAAAGTCTGTCCCCAATGACACACTTCCTCTAGCAAGGCCACGCCTAAGCCTCCCCAAACAGTACCAACAAATGGGAGCCAAGTATTCAACTGAACCGAACTTACTCATTATTGTATTATATCTCATTCAACCACCATATGAGCTTCCATAGTTCCTTCAATAACAGGAGGGCACAGCCCTCAGAAAATGAGGGTTCATGGCAAGATACAGCTGGTTTCTTCCAAGTCCTGTTTCTGAACTTCATGGTGTCTTCAGCAAGAAGAACCTACCTTCAACTTCTAGGAGACAATGTAGACAAGCAATGCCTACGTTGTTCAAGAATTGAATCACCTCCCCTGACCAACAATCCAAAAAAAGACTACTTATGCCTAGTACTGTTGTTTTTGCTAGATATTCTATTGCTGTTGGAGGGAGTATTAACACCCCATGTGGTATGACTTCATTTAAACTGCATACATACTGTATGTATACACACACACACACACATATATATATATATATATGTGTGTGTGTGTGTGTGTGTGTGTGTGTGTGTGTGTGTGTGTAAATATAGCCCATACATTATCTGTCATTTTGACAAATGTAAAATAACGATTCCCTATGGGTTTCTCAAACATACTGTTATTTATCCCTCTTCTATAACTCTTCCTCCATATTGCCCTCCTCCCTCCCCACTTAAAGCTCTGCCCTCAACGTTTCTCTTTTTCCCCTTCATAGCACTTGTATCCTGATATTTATCCCCATCTCTTACAGTTGCTCTCACCACCACAGTCCCTTTTCATTTCCCTGGCTTCTGTAGTCACTCCAAGTTATAAGTGCACGTCTGCAGCTCGGACCTGGGAGCCATAGTAAGAGCGAACAGGCAGCTTTTGCCTTTCAGGTTTTAGGTTACCTCTCTCAGTATATTCCCAGTGCTATGCATTTACCTAAAAACACCCTGATCCTGATTTCTTCGTTCTAACATCGGAACAGTATTCTGTTGTGTCTGTGCTCTGCATGTCTGTTATCTCTTCATCAGGCAAAGTCATTAACTGTTCCCATGTCCTGCTGTTGTGAGTAAAACAAAGATGAGCCCCGCCAAGCACATATCTGTCAAATAGGCTGTCTAGTCCTGTGGTAGGTACCAAGGAGTGAGCGGCACTGCTACATCAAATGGCAACTTACTTTTAGATTCATGGGAGTTTTCCACCAATTTACAAAGTGGCAGCTGAGTTTTCAGTGCCACCAACAGAGAATGAGGCTGCCTTTGCCCGCAATTTCACCAGTTGTTCCCAGTTGTTCACTTGAACTTAGCCATTCTGACTGGAGGAAGAAGAACTATCATTTTGTCTTTGTTTTTCTTTGTTTGTTTGCTTTTTGATTTTTCGAGACAGGGTTTCTCTGTGTGGCTTTGGAACCTGTCCTGGAACTTGCTCTATAGACCAGCCTGGCCTCGAACTCACAGTGATCCGCCTGCCTCTGCCTCCTGAGTGCTGGGATTAAAGGCGTGCACCACCACTACCCAGCTATGTCTTCTTTGGAGAACTGTCTATGCATATCAATATCCCAATTTTTTTTAAATTGGGTCATTTGTTTTCATGACTCTTTAGTTTTTGTAAAAGCTTTCTGCCTGTGGGTGTGTGTGTGTGTGTGTGTGTGTGTGTGTGTGTGTGTGTGTATTCGCGTGCACTTGTGTGTGTACAAGTGCTTGTGTTTATGTTTATGTAGAGGTCTATGTATAAGCCTCAGATTTCTAGGGAGCTGTCCACCTTGTTTTCTGGGCCTGGGACTTGCTTACTTGTCCACGTAGCTAGTCAGTGAATTCTAGGAACCCTCTGCCTCTCCTGCCCTTGTGCTGAGGTTTTAAGTACACACCACCATCCTCAATCTTTCGTGTGGGTTCTGGAAATTGAACTCAGCTCCTCAATCTCATACAGAAAGGACATTATTGACTGTGCTATCTCCCAGCCCTGTATTTTTTAAAAAATATTATTATACTCATAATGTTAAGATCATCTAATAATAATGATGATAATGTTTTTACTATTTGCTTTTACATTTGATTGGGATATGCTGCCTAATCTCTCAATTCTTGATCTAATGACCAGCAGTTTGCATGTTAACTAATGCAGCCCTGGACTCTCTTGATGAGGACATTATTGGCAATAGCCTAAGCTGCTCCCTTCTGGATCCCATTTCCTCTGTAGTACCCTGTAACATCTTTGTCTGTAGGACTCAGGCCAAGCCTGGCTAATTCTTTGTCATGACTTAGCACTTGAGTCATTTTGATCATTCTCTGATGTGTGTTCTCTTAACGTCCTCTGACAGTGCTGTATGCCGGACTGTGCATAGCAGCGTTCCCCAGTGTATCTTCATTGGTACTTCATGTGGTGCCAGGACAGCATCAGCACCATGAAGTATGCTCTGGAATAATCTGACTGGCTTTCCTTCCTCATTCGCCAAAGATCATGAAGACAGTTGCTGAAAAGTCCACATTTACTTCCACAGCGTGCACCACGCTTCAACTTGGTAATAGCCTCTTACTTTTCACTTCTAATCATTTTTATTATTAAAACAGCTTTGTTTTGAGATGTGGTATAGAAACTCCAGATGAGAGAATGGGTGCCCATTCCTGGGGAGTGAATAATTCATCACAGACCATGTCTCCTCTATAGTCTTGGTCCTGGTTTAAAATACTGGAGAGGAGAGAAGAAAAAGTTGATGGGATCCTCTAGACAAACCTAGGTGCTCCAAAAGAAATTTCTTTCAATAACACTGTCTCTACATTAAAGAAGAATTATCAAGCTCTTGAAATGTGGCTGTTGTGCTGGGGAAAGTAAGTTTTTAATTTACTCTGTTTCTACTAAGTCATAATGAAATGTCCATGTGATTAGTAGCTATCATATTTGTATTGTAGTTCCCGAAGTTAACGTGACAGGACCAGGGACCCAGAGACAAATACAAAGTTTCAGCAGGTACCCCTGCTTCCAGTATTGCTGAGGTGCAGTTTTGAAGAACAGTCTGTATTTGACCTCTCCTTACTAACATAGGGACAATCACTCTCTCTCTGCCTCTTTGAGCTGCTGTGAAGGGATAGTCTATGTCAACTATGACCCTTGTTACACGTATCATTTAGATACATTCTTTGGATAATTGTGTCAGTACAGTAAACTGTACATGCTGAAGCTAAGATCAAGCTTCCTTTTCCCACCCAGCTCTGAGGATGACATCCAGCCATAGAGAAACTCTTTCCAAGTGAGCTTTGCAAACCAGGAGCCTCCACTTCCTTTTAAACACACACACAAAGTCATGATATATTCCCTCCCTACACTTGATTCTGAAAACGGTTTTATTTTTCACATTATCTCACTGTTAGATGTTTAATGATGTGGGAATTCTTCATTTAATCACTTGAACTTCATGTTCCCTGTAAGATAATTGTATGCTAATTGACATCTGTGACTAAAACTTCATAATAACAGCACCCACCTTTTCAGGCAGTCTGTTTCCACACTTATGGAACAGAGCAGTTTTGAAGAATAACCAAATATGCAAGTGGTATGTCCCCATAGTTGTAGAATAGGGCAATTACAGAGTATTTAGTTTGTTAATATAATGGCTTTAAACTAGTGTAACAATTCAGAGGGAGAAAATTACTTTTTTATTTCACAAATCAATCACCTTTCATTGGATGTTCTCAAATATTCACTCTAAAATTAAACTGCAGAAATTTAACCTCCAGATCTTAATGGAAGTACTCATCCTATGCATAGGTCCAGTCAGGTGAGCTCCAGGAACTAGCCCACCATAATCTATCTAGTCTCAGGTTCTTGGCCACTTTGGCAGTGCCAGGTATGGTTTCTATCTCATAGAGTTGGCCTTAAATCCAATCAGAAAGAGATTGGTTATTCCAATAACATATGTGCCACTGTTGCGCCAGTATATCTTCCAAACAGATCACTGTTGTAGATCATTAAGTTTAGCTGGGACATATTGTTGATTACTTTCTCCTCAAGCAGTTGTTCAGAATAACTTCCAGTACAATGAATAATATACTCAGTAGGCAGTGAAGCTTCTAGTAATTTCAGCTTCTCCACATTTGATGGCATATGTATGGGTTGTCTTCAGCAAAAGGGATTTACCATTGGGTTTTAGAGAGACAAATTGCCTTGGCAATAGCCTGTGAAGTTGGGGCATTTTTGTGGAGTCAAATTGGTCAATAGCTCAGCAAGATGTAATCTATTCCTGGCACTGGAGGTTTTACTGTGTAACATAATATTTCTAATTGGAACATTCTTTTCCCTATTATCCTGTGACTTGGTTTAATATGGGTATATTGTAGGAAGCATCTAAAGTAGTAGATTTTCATATGCTTTTTCAAATGGCCTTCAGTGTTTGCCAAGCCTCTCCATAATACATTATTTATCCTTCTTTTTCATCCCCTCCCAATTTAATACTGAATACATGAGAAATATTCCTTGTTTTGTTCCTGACTTTTGAGTTTCTCTCTATTAAGTTGATGTTGACTGTGGACTTGCTGTAAATTGTGTTTAGGTATGTCCCTTGTAACTCTAAGCTCTCCAGAATTTCTATCATAAAGGTGTGTTGGATTTTGTTGAAGGCCTTTTCTACATCTAACAAGATGATCATATAGTGTTTGTCTTTTGGCCTGTTTATGTGGTGGATTACATGTGTGTATTTACATAGGTTGTACCTTTCCTGCATCTCTGGGATGAGCCTACTTGATCTTTGTAATTAATCATTTTTATCTATTCTTGAATTCAGTTTATAACTTTTGTTTTTTTTTTATACAGGGTTTTTCTGTAGCTTTGGAGCCTATTCCGAAACTAGCTCTTGTAGACCAGGCTGGCCTCGAACTCACTGAGATCCAAAGAACACACTGCCTCTGCCTCCCAAGTGCTGGGATTAAAGGCATACACCACCACCGCCTGGCTTATAACCATTTTATTGAGAATTTTTGCCTCTATGTTTATAAATCGCATTGGTCTGTAGTTTTCATTGCTCAGTAGTTCTTTTTAGTGTTTGGATATCATGGAAATAAGTGGTGGGGTGGATTTGCAAAAAGAATTTGGAAATGCTCCTTAAGATTCTGTTTTGATGAATAAATTCATAAATATTTGTCTCAGTTCTTTGAAAGTCTGGCAATTTCTGGTAGAATTATGCACTGAGTCCATCAGGACCAGGGCTTTTTTAGTTCAGAGATGTTTTTTCATTACTGATTGGTTTCACTAAGGGTTATGGGTCTATTTCAATTGTTTCATCTTGATTTGATTATGGCAGGTCTTTTTGTCATATACATCAATAAATTTAACCAATTCTTTGTAATTTCATTAACTTTTGTTTGTTCTCTTGCACTTAAATAAGTTTATTTCCTTCCTCTTCAGTTCATGTAGATTTTTTCTTATGTCATCACTGAATTCCACAAATTATTTTATCATGTTATGTTTATTCTTTTAAATTCTTTGTCCTCCGTTTCATTCAAGTATCTGCCATTGGAGAATATTTATATAGAACTGGTGGTCTTTGGAGGGAATGTATTGTCTCAGTCTACAATATTATTTGTGGTTTGTGGTTTGTGGATTTTGTTTGTTGGTTATATGCCTGATATGTGATTTTTTTTTCCTTTGGTTTTTTGAGACAGGGTTTCTCTGTAGCATTGGAGCCTGTCCTGGAACGAATACTTGTAGACCAGGCTGGCCTCGAACTCACAAAGATCTGCCTGCCTCTGCATCCCGAGTGCTGGGATTAAAGGCATGGGCCACCACCACCCGGCTTCTGATGTGTCATTTTAACCTATCTGTATGTTGTGGAAGTTGGGTTGTGTTTTTGCCATTTTCCAAACTCTGATGATTTCAGGACAGGAAGCGATGAGCAGATTATTGTTGATTACTGATTGGAGAGACTGTGGTAACTTCAATCCTCTAATGGCAAGTGTGACAAGGGGTGAGAATCTGTGTTAAGGATATTGTGAAATTGCCTGAGAAAGAAAGCACTCCTGTGTATCTCCCAGCTTGACCTAGGCCAGGAAGGTAAGATGGGGCAAGGGACCAGGCAGACCTGTAATAGCACACAAATGTGGCTACCGACTGGGCTAGGCCTAAGAGCTCAGAGATGCAGTTCCAATCTGCTACAGGAAAAGCTTGGATCCTATCTGCTTCATCTTTTTTTTTTTCCACCTCTTCCTGGTGTCTTTGATTTTTCTAGTTTTTTTTATTTTTTGATATTAGACTTTAATTACATTTCTCCATTCCCTCCAAAGCTTCCCTTATGACTTTTTTCTTAACTATGTATATGGTGATTGCTCTTTTTATGTGTTTGTAAGTATTTCACCAAGAAGTTTTGCATCTATGTCCATAAATGATATTGATCTGTAATTTCTGTTATTTCCTTCATAAACATAACCTCTTTAGTCTGTAGGATGCCTCCTGTATGTATGTTTCAGGGCTGATTTTTTAACAATGGACAGCGAACCCGTACACCCTTGGGGAAGACTACTCTTCAGTTCCCAGCTGTTCTCAGTTGCCTGTAGTTCAATGTATAGGACTGAGTCTTCATGGGATTTTCCCTATCCGGTTTGGTGTCCACATTGGTGCCATCTTTTTGTGCTCCTGCTTGATCAATCATTTTGGTGAGACTTCATAGGCACAGCTTCTGCTGTCACTAGTAATGCAGGATAATTGTCTGTATTCTGTCAATCATGTTTTAAATAAACGCTGATTGGCCAGGCAGGAAGTATAGGTGGGTCAACCAGACAAAAAGTAGAGGCAGGGCAAGGAGAACAAGAGAATTCTGGGAAGAAGAAAGCCCAGTCCTAGCACTTCTGCGCAGACCACCAAAGAAGTAGGATGTGATCTGCCTTGCTGAGAATGGTTCTGAGCCATGTGGCTAACATAAATAAGAATAATGGGTTAATATAAGCTACAAGAGCTAATAAGAATCCTGAGCTAATGGACCAATCAGTTTATAATCTTCTGGAGACCTCTGTGTGATTTTCTTTGGGACTTACTGACTGGGGGCCCGGGCAGGATGAAAACCCCAACAAGCAGGCCCTCATGTTACATACAGATTTGTGATCCTCAGGTCCTTAAAATCTTTTCACCCCCTTTCCCACAATGTTCCTTGAGCCTTAGGTGTGGGAGTGTGTGGTAAGTGGATCCATTGGAATGAAGCTCCACTCTCTGCACTTTGGTTGGTTGTGGTTTTCTGTAGTGGTTTCTGTATGTTTCAAAGAGAAGTATCTTGATGGGGAATTTTTATTTATTTTTGTCTGTGACTAGAAGGACACAGGTTTATATATTGTTTTTAGGGTTTATATTGGTTTAGTAAATTAGTGGTTGTAGATTCTCCTCCCATGACCATGACTTCATTAGCAGTGAGTCCTTAGCTAGGTTTCTAGTATTATAAAGAACCATGAAAGTTTCCAAGGGAGGGAGGCAACCAACAGTCCTACCCAGCTATGATGCCTGTGCACAATATCAATGACCAGAGCAGCACAATACTGTAAAGGTAAAGCAGTGGCACACGTACATACCTTCGTGATAACCAACAGTTCTCTAATTGGACTTACGACTTTCTCAACAAGGTGGATACCATGCCCACCTTATTTTTAACATTTGTAGTGAGTATATTTCTCATTCAACCCGTTTTTCAAAATGTTGAGTCATGACTAAGAACATATTAATAAGAATCAGGATGGTGTGTTGGTTTGAATGATAATTGTTCGAAGGGCTCATATGTTTAAATGTTTGGTCCGTAGTTAGTGAGCCTATTTGGAAAAGATTAGGAAGTATAGCATTTTTGGTATATGTGTGATTTTGGAGAAAGTTTGTCACTTGGAGCAGGTCCAGTATCTCTCTGCCTGAACTTGCTGATCAGCTGTGAACTCTCAGCTACTTCCTTAGCACCGTGCCTTACTCTCTGCCACCATGCTTCCCACCATGATGATCATAGACTAACTCTCAGAACTCTAAACAAGCCCATAAGTAAGCATTTCTTTGTATAAATTGCCTTGGTTGTGATTTTTCATAATAGCAATAGTCGCCACAACTAATTAACAGATGGGACAATGGTTAGCCCTCACAGCTGAATTATGACTTCTTTTTCAGATGAAACATGGAGTCTTGGCCTTTGCTTCCCTAAATTCTAAGAGAGACCAAGGCCATTTTCATCGGTAGTAGCCATAGCTCCAAGACATTTACATTTATTATTTCTGCTGCAAACCATGTCAGGGTATTGGCTTTCTAGGGCTGCAGTAACAAACTCCCACAAACTAGTTAGTTTAAACATACAAAAGTTATTGCCTCACGTTTCTAAAAGATAGAATATTAGGCTTGGGGGATTGGCCCTTGACTGTGGAAGCACTACCTCTGCCTTTATTATCTTCACGTTTCTCACCGTTTGTGTGTATGTGTCTGTGTGTGTGTGTGCGCGTGCATGTGTACGTGTGTGCTTGTGTGCGTTCAGTGTTCAAAGTTCTCATTTTTAGTAAGAACAACCATCACATTAGATTAGTGTCCATTTTCATGACCTCAATGTAACAAATTATCTACATGTTTATTCCAAATGAGACCTTATTTCAGAGATACTATGTTGTAGAAATTAAATTTTGAGGGACACAATTCAACACTGGTCAACAACAACCCTATCCCAAGGCCAAAGAACCTTTTGCAGAGCTCACTCCTGTCAAAGGGCACCCACTGAAAATAACGTGAAATGTTGGGTGTAAGCTTCTGTCTGACTGCTGCCTGCTCACATTAATGGTTATCAAAGGAAACTGGCGCCTCTACTCTGAAGCTCACCCTGCCCTGGACCTCTCAGTTTAAGGAGAAGCCTGTGCATACCCATCTGGAACCCACAGGCCCTGTGATCTCAGCCCCTGAGCCTGTACTGGTTCTCCAAGCAGATAAGTGGCAAGCAGATACTCAAGACCCCAGAGTTCCCATTGATCAACCTCATTTTGTAAAGCTAGTTATACCCATCACTGTCATAAAGTGAATGTCTCATTGCTCGTTCCTAAGATCTCTGTGAATGCCCAGAACAGCTTAGCGATGCTCTCTGCAGTTCTGTCTAGGTCTAACAGAGGACTTCAACCTGCTCACCACATAACAGGGACTATAACACACACTTTGACACCCAGATAATTTTGGTTCATTTGTTTATTTTAAAATAAGACATGTTTGGCAAGTTGTTCTACTGTTCTTATAATTCGGAAAGCTGGCTGTTTTGTTATTGCCCCAGCAAAACACTGTGGTAGCTTTAGGAACAGAAACCATAATCGAATATTCCAAAAGACTGCCACAGAAAAACCTCCGTGGTAATACTTCTGAATACTACAATTATACTTTATATATCAGAAAAAATTGGCTATAACAGAATAAATGCTGTGGAGGCCGAGTCCTCAACATGGTAAGATCCTGTCCGATTTTTCCGGTTCTTCGAGCCGTGGGACTCAAAAATGTATTCTCTAGAGCCGCAAAGCGGCTTCACATGGGGTCGCGATGGAAATGCAGGTGCTGGGGCCACCCTCCTGGCACGAAAGCAGAACCTGGAGGATTGTAACAACCTCCTGGGGGAGAGGCCCTACTCGAAAGACCTGGTTCTTATCTATGGCTGCATGTTAGCATTTTCGAAGCTTGGAAAAAAAATGAACTGTTGTTTGAGGCCCAATCCCATGGTTAGATCATAAACTCTTTGGTGAGGCTGGGTTTTGAGGAAGCTCCTCAGATGGTTCCAAAGGGCAGCCAGAATCCACCTATGAATCAACCACTTCCAGGCCCTGTTCCAAGGAGGAGGAACCCATATGGGTTACTGTCAGAGGCATGGGTGCAGCCCCGCCTCGGCCCCCTCCCACCCAAGAGCCAAGAGCAGCTGGAAACTTATCTGTTTCCCACATTTGACTGCAGCATGATATTTTGTTTGAACAACGGTTTCTGTAGCTAAAACACAAAACATTAATTCTCTAAAGGATAATAAATTATAAAAATCAAGAACCCCTCCCCCATTTCCTTCTACTTCTCTGTCATGGGAAAAGTGTAACAATAAAATAAATTATAATCAGAGATTACAAGGGAAGAAGGGTGACGGGAGGCTTCTCTTGAAATGAGAAGAAATGTAAGGCCAAAAATGAACTCGAGGGCAGGCAAGCCTGTGGGGAAGTTCAGGTGTCTGCAATTCCAGAAGCCTCTGAGCTAACCTTATCCTCTGAGACCCCTTCCCATCTGAGCAGGAGTTACCGATACCGCAAATGACAAAAATGTTCAACTTTTGATAAGATTTATGCCACAAAGGCACAAATTAGGGACCTTGTCCTGGCTCTTGATGCCCAGTATTAAGTCAATGAGAGGAAGTCAGTCTAAACAAAGCACAGAGGGTTAAAATAATGAGGTCATCAAAGAGGGGAGGCGGCCCCAAAGACAGCCATGCTGGGATTTTTTCATGGAAAACTATACAAAAGGAATTAGAAGTAGAATTTCAGGATATCTATTTGAAATATTTTAATTGGGATGGTTTAAGTACCTCAGTGAAGGTATATAAGAAAAGAAGAAGTACCAAAAGTTGGATAGCCTTAATGATCAAGGTAAGTTGCGGTTTAAAAGCCAGTACTCCCTCTTCCCTGCACCACACGCACACACTCAATAAGGCTTTACCGCTTCTTTGATTAGGAGCTCCCGAATAGCCACTAGGTCCCTGGAAAAAGGAAACCTGACCAGCAGTGGCCATGCTTACAACAGCTGTGCATTCCGAGTGAGCACAAGGCTGAAGTGTGTCACCAGTGTCCACCGAACAGATGGAGAGGGGACTGAGCCCGGCTGTGGGGAAGACAGACGTGGCTGTCAAAGGTTCTGAAAACAGGAAGCTCTGGTGGGTGTGATGCGTGCCTCGGATTATAGCACTAGGTGATCACTGTGGCCACTTCCTTCCATGCCGCACTCCAACTGAATAAATACGAAACCAGAGGAGGATGAACCCTCCATAAAACTCTCACAAAATTATGTTGTGATTTCAATTGTCATGCACGTGCACCTTGCTCTGGAATTCTTAACAAAGGATAAAAAGTATCCTGTCAGAGAAGAGCTGACATGAAGCTCTTCCTTTTGGGAAAAACAAGAACCAGAAACGAGTACAAAAAAAGAAAAAAAATCCCAAAAAACAAAATGAAACACACCCAGCTGGAAAGCAAACAGCTCCATGGCTTGACTTCAGGGGTCTTCTGTGATGACTTTTAAACTCCTGAAGGTCAGGAACTATGTAACTCACAGTTTATAACACCCAACACCAAGTACAGGACCTTTCATTTGAAATAAATTATGAAGAGAAACATAAAAATGCAAAAAAATGTTTGCATTGCTTCCAAGGGCTTTTTTAAAAAAGTTTCTGTGCTTTATCTAATAAACACATGCAATTATATTAAAAAAATAAATGGAAGTCAGAGTTAAAAGTTCTCCAGTCCTATGCATATAGCATTTTTAAATGATACGTGGAGATGACATGTAGTCTCCACCTATGCTATGCACATCTTCCTAGCATTAATCCACTAATTCTTAACAGGTTATAAATCTAACTAAACTAGAGCTTTGCTTGGTGACATAAAAGCGGAGAAAAACAGAAGCTCAGGTGCTGGCTCACCTTCTTCTTTTCATCTCAGACTGGCCTGGAAAGTCTTTTTTGAACCACTCGGACACGTCACAGAGCTCACTGAGAACCATTATCTAGTGTTTATAATGTTCTATAGTAGGTGAAATAAATGGACCAAGTTAGTGCAAATGAAGTGCTGCTCACCCGCAGCAACCACTCGCTCTTTAACGTCAGCAGCAAACCCATTTCTTCCTCTCTCAGTTACCTGGGTACTGTCTGTGTAGACTTGCTCTCTCCAAAGCTATCGACTCCTCGCTTCAAGTTTCATTTTTGGGGAGGAAGAATTTCCCTTTAAAAAGAAAAAAAAGAGAGATAATAATAAAAGCAGTTAAGTTTAATGACTGAACCTGTAATCTCTGCTACTCCAGAAGTTTAGGCAGGAGGATTATAGATCGAGGCTAGTCTGAACTATATAACAAGCTCAAGACCCACAGATTTAGCAAGTCTTTGTTTCAGAGATTAAAAATTAAGAGGGCTTGAGGGGGTCTCTCAGTGGCAGGGTACTTGTTGAGTATACAGCAAAACTCTGGGGTTAATACCCAATCACACATACACACACACACACACACACACACACGCACGCACACACACACACACACACACACACTACAGAGGGGGTGAGGAGACAGATGTGGTGAGTGAGATCAACTGAAAACAGAAAAGACTAGTCTTTCCTGCAACTTCGCTGCCCTGACCTGTGCACACAGTTGTGTAACTCCATCCCGATCACAATAAAATACCTTCTGACCCAGATTTCCCGTTTGTGAAGCTCATATGAACAAATAATGTACTCTTTCAACTTTTGTGTCTGGCTGTAACCAATGTGAGTGATTTTCCCGTGTGTTTGTGTGTTATCAGCTTATTTTCATTGCTGACTGGAGATGACGTTTGCTTTTTTTCTCCTTCCTTCAAAGGTCATCTGGCAGCTACACCTCTTGCCTACTCACTCTTCATCTTGGCATAAGTCATAATCAGCATTTCACAATGGACAGGACCTTAAATACCACAGAGATCACTGTCATTATATTAGGGGCTGGCATAGGTCACACTTGATCGTAGGCAGAAACTCTTACTGTCCTGCTTCCCCCCTAGTGGTTCATCCATTGAGGATACATTCTCATTTCTCTCATGGAACCTCCTATCACCCCTCCTTCCTTAAGGAGTCACACACATAGTCTTCTTGTCTGTGATGAGCTTGCATGGATTCCTCCCTTCTCCAGGGTAGATCTGACCCTGTTCGTCCTCTCTCAGATCTGCACTCATCTTCAGTATTCGCACGAACTGGATTTTTTTTTGTCCTTTCTTGTCAAATGTGTCTTCTGCTTCTTTGCCCTCGTCTATCTAGTCCTCTTTGAAATACCTCTTCTGAAAGGGGAATACAAGACTCAACTAACCCGGGCTCATAGGAGCTCACCGAGACTGAGCCAATAACCAGGGAGCCTGCATGGGACTGACCTAGAGCCTCTGTATATGTGTGACAGCTGTGTAGTTTGGTCTTCTGTGGGACTCCTAACAGTAGGAGCAGGGACAGTCCTTCATGCTTTTGTTGACTTTGGGGACCCTATTCCTCCTATTGGGTCACCTTGTTCCGTCTTAATAAGGGGGTTAGTCTTACTGCAACTTGATGCACCATGTTTTGTTGATATCCATGGGAGGCCTACCCTTTTCTGAATAGAAATGGAGGAAGAGAGGATGGTGGGGGAGCAGAGGAGAAAGGAGGACTGGGAGGAGAGAAGGAAGAGAAAATTGTGAATGAGATGGAAAATAAAATTGTTTTAGTAACAAAGAAATCTCTCTTTTAATGCAACATATTGGTTAATGACACTTTCCTGAGTAACCTTGTCCAATAATATGTCTCCACAATTCTTATCAGATTTCTTTGTCTTTTATTTTTAATATTTTTGAGATTATAATAATTACTATAATTATTATAATAATTATTATAATTACATCACTTCCTCTTCCATGCCCTCCCTCTAAAACCTCTCATGTATACCCAACCCCTGCTACCTTTCAAATTCATGATCACTTAAAATAAAACCAAAAAACTGTTGTTGTTGCTTTGTGTGTGTTACTTGCATGTATGTTCTGAGGGCTGGCCCTTGGGTTTTGATAAACATTGGTGTGCTCTGAGCTGAGAAAGGCTGCTATTTTTACTGCTCCCAGAATGTGTTACCTCTCTCAGGGTGAAGCACTGTGAACTTTTCCTTCCCACATTAGCGTGTCTATTGATGTCACATTGTACAGCTCATGTTTAGGCAGCCATATTGGTACAGAAACCAGGAAAGTAAAAAGGGACCATTGCAGGCAGAATGGAGGAGGAATAGGATAACAGGGTACCAGTGATCTGAAGGAGGAAATGGGAAAAATGAAGGTCCTCTAGTTAGGAAAGAGGAAGGAGCTAATCATAGAAGAAGAAAGGGGGTGGATAAAATATCAGTAAGGATACCTAAAAAAAACATAAGGAATCATGCTATTAACTATCAACCAAAAAATAACTATAATACAAATAAATCAGTAAATAAGCATACATGTAGTTTAAATGCAACTCTTCTATCTGGGCTGACAACGCAACCAAGACAATCTAACAAGAAACTTCATCACCCGGCAAGAGACGTCTTCTTTTAAGTTGTTGGCCAGGGTTTTCCATGAGATTCCCCAAACATTACAGACTGTTTCCATTATTCTTTGTTGTTCTCGGGAGGTGGAGGGTAAGCCTGTACTGCTGAAGACACCATGCACTTTGTACATAGGTCCCAGAGGACCTGAGCTGGAACTAACCTGAAAGCTTCCTCCCTGAGGACAAGTTTTCATGGGACAGAAGTCTCTAGGTAAGCACCTGGAGCGGGAAACAGCCAGCACTCCTCAGCCTTCTGATTTCCGTGCATGGAAGGAGCCGCTCCACATACCCTTCTGCAGCTTTCCTACTCTTTCCTCTGCTCCTTCACCAGCAGCGGCCCACCTCTGGGCCTAGATTTATTCTTTTTGCTATGTGGCTTTGCTTCTCAATGTCTACCTTATTGGAATGGCAAAACTGTAAATACATGTGATAGCATCATACTAGTCATAATGACAAACATGTATGTAGCATGTGCTAAGGAATTATGTTAATCACTTTTTTCACGGGAAAAACATGAGGAAGGAAAAGTAATAAGCAAATTGCCTAAGGTTCTATGGCTCTTTAGTCATAAAACTCCGTGAGTCTGGCTGCAGAGTCTTTGTTTCAAACTCTTTGCTTCCAACAATAAAAGTGGTTCATGGGTACAGGATATAGTAGGGAAAGCCAACTGAACATGTTTGTGATAAATTTTTAGAAAAAAAAATGGATATGTAACAGGCATGGGAGTTTATCTGGCAAAGGACCCTGGAAGGAAATGGAAGATAGAAAGAATTCCAAAGGCTTTAAAGCATCCACTTACATGTAAATAACAGAAGGGACAGAAGGAGTCCTCCAACCACTGTGGCAAGGATGAATTACTGATGGAAACAAGCTGACTCATCTACAGAGGAGGATATTTGGGGGTACTCCAGAACAATTACTTAGACAAAGTTGATTTTTATAGATTAGAGTATTATGACAGCCTGTACATTATAAAAATTGAAAATGCTAGTTCATTGCTCTCTATCATGCATCAAATGAGGTGAGCTAAATGGATAAAGTAATTGATTTGGCAGAAATTAAACCACATGTAATTTCTTCAGGAACATAGATAGCAGTTAATTATTTTCTGTATCATATTCACATTTCAATACCAGAGCTGCTGCATTTGTATGGGATGTGCAGTGGGAATAAAAGCTGATGGATGCTTGCAGCTGGTTGGGAAGCAACAATTAGCCAGAGGTTATTAAACGATTACTGTGACAGGAGTTTGTGCCTTTCGGGTTTTCTTTTGTTCTGTTTTGTTGAGATAGCATTTCCCTGTAGCTCTGGCTGGCCTGAGACCAGGCTGGCCTCAGACTCAGAGAGGGTCGCTTGCCCCTGCCTACAGAGTACGGGAAGGCTGGAGCTAAAGGTGTGACCACTAACTATGCCAAACTCCATTCAAGAAAGAAATAAATAAATAATAAAAAAGAATAGAAAGTGGCATTCCAACTTTCCAATAAGGAAACTGGGACCCGAAGCGATGGTGTAACAGGTCACTGAGGCATAGATAGTGGTGTAACTGGCGCTCGAGGGATGAATTACTGGCAGGCAAAGAGAGCAAGAACGGATTACTGCGGCGGGAGCCACAGCCAAAGTCAGAGCCAGAGGGGCGCCAAAGGGCCGCGCAGAGATCACCCTTAGCAAAGGGTTTGCCTCACAAGCCTGAGGATCTGAGTTCAATCTGAAAGCACCCTTGTGAAAATGATGGATGGGTGAGGCTTATTTATCATCCCAGCGCTGCTGAGCTGGAGTCAGGAGGATGCCAGGACCCACTGCCAGGCAGTCTGGCCCTCTTGGTGTGTCCTATATCAGTGAAATACCCTGTCTCAAAAGAGATGGGCAGTATTCTTGAGGCTAACAACCCTGATTGCCCCCCCACATCACAAACAAGCACATTCATGTAGACATACGTTCACACACATAGTTTGCGTTTAGGTTGTACCTCTATGTAGAGGCAGTTATGATATAATTATTAATTAAAAGGCATCACAGAGCTGTGAGATGCTTCACTTAAAGGTACTATGATGTAATTCTGCTTTTTCTTCCACATACCTTTTGTGGTGAGGCCTGAGTTCCTCATGAAAAGGTCATTGGTTGGTGATTACACTGTCCACAAGCTCACTAGATGTGAATAATGCTAAACAGTTTTTATTATCTATGCTTTGAATATTGTTCTAATTCATCCAATCTTATTTTATTATGAAATCATGCTAAAAGTTGTTACGCAGAAGCTGACTCGCTAAAATCAATGACCTGTTTGCATCCCATTGTAAGGCAGGAGCTTCAGGCCCCCTCACAGTAGCACCTTAATCTATTGCTTTACATTCTTCGACTTTTGCCTTAATTTTATCCAACTGAGTTCTGGCACAATGGACTTAGAAACTTGGGTACTTTCAGCACGGCAGTCACCGATCTGTCTGAATGCACCAATCCTACACAAGTTGTGTTTCTTCTTGGAAGTGGAAATGGATGGATGGCATTGGTGGTTATTTGACAACTCTGGCTTTAACACCTACAAAAAGAAACCCTGCACTATGGATACTTCAAGGAAGCTTAAATAGAGAAAAAGTCTCAGTGCAAGAGCTCACAGTCAGTGACAATAAATGAAAATGTCATACTGTCAAAATATTTTTGCTTTTCCTTAACTTGCATGACTTTAAGTGATTTTATTTTCATTTGTTTTTGTTTTAGAGCACAGGATACAGAGATGGTCAAGATTGTGATTCCTATCGAATTCTAGGTTTGAAAGGGAAAATTCTTTGAAGGTAAACTGTCAAGTTTTTGTTATAATTCTTCAAGTCTATAAAATGGAACACTGATTTGATGTGTCACTAAGAAGAAAAACTACTAGCAATCAAACGCATGGCCCTTCCATATGAAAAATACTTCTATTTCAGAGAAGTTAGAAAATAGAAAAAACCATGACTTGGAACTAGTAAAAGATGGGAGTTTCTTTCCTAATCATTTATAATATCAAAATCTTTCAAAGAAGACTACATACTATGTAATAGAAAAAGTTGGGAAATCTGCTCATCTTGTAGGGGGTTGTGAGTTCATTTTATAATTGCCCAATGGGATAGGTCATTGATTCTGTACGCTCAAAATCCAAGGGATTCTTACACCAGCCCACTTCCCACCAGTCACTCATGGCAAATGCCAAAGTAAAGATAATGTTCACTTCTTATAGGTGGTAGTTGAGGCGTTCCTGGACAACTTTGTGTAAAACAAAAAGAAAGAATCCCAATTCACATTCAGAATAAATTACCAATGAAGGTACTGAAGAGGAAGGTCTCAGGATGATTCTGAGATCATCTGAGAGAGGACCAGGGTTCCCTTGTCCTCACCGCTCCATTTATATTCACTGAACCACAATATGATAATTCTCATCATGCTGGATGGTAAGAAGGTCAAGTAATGGAAGCTTTATCCAAATAGGTTGGTGGGGCTAAAGCAGGATAGGAAATCTCGATACTACTGGAGGAGGCTGAGGAAAGCTATCTAACAAAAAGAAAAAAAAAATGGATCACGAGAACAGGAAAGTAAACAGACAGTGGCCCAGTGAGGGAGCTAAGACTATCTCCATTAACTTCAGCGACAGATACAAATGTGCCAGGGTTTCCTCACACATTTCTGTTCTGGTTGGTGAGCCATGATGTCCTACAGGATGAAACCAGAAGCAATCAGCCAGAGAGTCTTTTACTAGTTTCTTTAACGTCCAGGGATGAATGAGGCCACCCACCAGGACTTTCAAAAATCTCTAAAAACTACCTCACCACTGTGTCTCAGAAACAAAAAATCCAAAGTTTAAAGAGAATATAGAGATGCTCTCAGTGCCCTAAGATTCTCATTTCTGTACCCCTCAGTTACAGAGGCAAGAAGACACCTAAAAGTGACATCCGCTCTCTTTCGTACAGTCCACTAAGTCTCTAGAGACCTACCTGCACTTCCTAATCACTCAGGTAATGTTATTTCCCTTCTCAGATCTTTGATTGGGTTGAAGATTAGATAAATGTACTTAGTTACTTTCTTCTCACGACTTGGCCAATTTATTGA
>JAQHUG010000163.1:1895755-1918676 GCA_028555095.1 Dicrostonyx torquatus
TAAAAAAAAAAAAAAAAAAAAAAAAAAAAAAAGAAACCTAAAAAGTTGCCCCTAAATTTGTGACTTTTTGTTTACTTTTAGTCTCATTAAATATTGTGCCTTTGTTAAAAGGAGAATAGAATTAAAAAAAAAAAAAAGATGTATAGGACTGCTATCTGCAACTCCTCACAGTGAGATCACATTCAAGTGTGCCAAACTTCAGGAAGCTGAAATCAGTGAAGCCAAACTGGGGGGTGGAGGGTGGGCAGAGTGGGCCGTATTTAAATTTAATCCCAAGGAAGCATAAAAAAAATCTACAAAAAGGACAAAGTAAGATGTGTGCACTTCCTCGTTCAAATGATTTTTAAGCTATTATAATTTCAAGTATGCGTGGACTTTGTATGCATGACTCTACAATTTTTGATAGATTTAAGGAAACTGATTCAGCTCTGAGCCTCAGGACTCGCCAGCACATTGGAATGCTGTCCCTAGCTCAGTGGGTGCTCCCCGGGGGCTGCTGCACTTGAAAGGCCTTCGTTGTGCCTGTCTCACTGTGGCCCTGAGGACTGAGGGAGGGCTGCTCAGCCCGCTCCGCCTTTATTGCTGCTCTCAGTGTACCTTCCTTTACCAAAGGCAGACGACTCTCCGTGCCCAAAATGAGTTTCTCCCCTTTACTTCCCACTTTGCAATAGTCAAATTAGTCTACTACGTTCCCGCGTAAAGAATCAGGCTACAACATAAAATTTCCTCCTCAGTGTGAAGTGACTCTTTGTGAGTCACATGATGAAAAGGACAGCAGTCCTTGCAATTTCCTAATGGTAAGCCTCCTAAGAAATAGTTGTGCGCGTCGAGCTGAAACTGGCCTGGCGCTATGAAGCAGAGCCGTCCTGGAGCTTATTCCACACAAGAGCCGTAACCTGCACCTTGAAATGCCCGAGACTCCCCTCTAAACACCCTTTCACCTACTTGCTGTCTATGAGTGTGGACATCGTCGTCCCATTAACCACAAAGGTTCTGCTGTCAAAGACCCTTACAATGACAGGAGACAGATGGGTTGGTTTTATATTTGTTACACATCAGTCGTATGTTGGGCAGTTCAGAGCTTTAGTTTCTCTTAGTCCTCTCATGCCCGAAATGTACCTGTTTAATACCACACGTTTTAAAGACCTAGGGTCCAGTGACGCTCAAGACATTGTTCCTAGGAAATTTTCAAGTGATCAAATTATATTTTGGACTGAATTTCATCGACAGTTTAGGCTATTTTCATATCTTATTTCTAAAGAAGAATGCTGATCCTGGAATTGCCAGCTAGCATTTTCTTTCCTTTTATCAAGGCGTGCTTCAGTGGAATTTTGCTCAGAGGTGTAAGGCCTTTGGATGGTCACAACAAAGTCTCGTGTGGGAGGAAGGGATAGAAACAGAGCTGAGAGAGGGAGAGGAAGAGGGAGAGAGAAAGGGAGAGGGAGGGAAGGAAGGAGGGATGGGGGGCACGTTCATTGGACATACACGACAGATCAGTCCCACCCTGGAGTGCAAGAGGTCTCTAAAGCAGATGTCTCAGCTGTTCTTCCCCTGGCAGTTTGATTAGACACTGGTTAGTCCTACAGCTCTCCCCAAGTCCCTGTGCTTAGGCTTCACTAGGGCGATGTTGATTGTGCTTCTCTGGATATGGGCGGGCGATTTCAGCCTTTCTGGTAAGTGTGTGCCTCGGAGGCTGGTGGTTCACTGAGGGCACACTGGATATCAAAGATACAGAGGCTAGACATGCAAAAACGGGAGGCAAAGTCTACTTTCTAGGACAGTGGCATCCTCTTGCAGACTTCCTTAGCTAGAGAAGCCTTTGGTGTTCAGAGATTTGCTTGAATCGCCCTGTTGACAGAAGGACTTGCTTTGATCACTCTTGCATGATCTTGGGATCCATTTGTTTCTTTTCTTTCTAGACGTGCCAAAAACTGCCAGCAATAAAAACGGAGAATTCCTACACCTACACTCTAATAACTGTATCCTGCCTTTAGCAAACCACGAACCCTGACTTGTTAGGCATAAGTGATTGTCGCTCATTCTTAGCAGACTTACTGAAAACTTTTTATTAAATGTTTATTAGAAACCTCGGATAATTTCTAATAGGATTTTATTTTAATAGGGTTCATTAGAAACCTGTTTTGTTTTGGGGTAATTTCTTTTCAGTGTAGCTGTGGTGTTAAAGTTGGAAGGAAAATATTGTGTACACTGTTTTGCATATGGAGTTTTACCATCCTAGCATATAGGAAAGATAATTGAGTAAAAATTGCTAATCAGTAGAGGCATGAGAGGTGACTTCAAGTAGCAGCTTTACATTTTATTTTGTTTGTGTCATCATGTGTTCATGAGTGTGTACCTGTGTGTGCGGCACATGTGCACCCGTGTGTGCACACACGCCATGATGCACCTGTGCAGATTAGAGAACAGCTAGTAGGAGTCAGTTTTCTCCTTCCACCCAGGAGGTTCCAGGGATCCAACTCAGGTTGTGAGTCTTGACAGCTGGTGCCTTTACCCTCTGAGCCTTATCACTGGCCTGAAAAATAAACTCAGTTTTACATATGTAATGCACAGTCATGGGCACAGTTGACAAAATGGAAATTGTGTCCGCCTTGACTGCAACCTGCTAGGATTGTTGTCTTGCTCTCTGTGCTGATGGGCGGAGCTACCCTTCCTCAACGTCTTTCTGAAGTCCAGAGCCCGTGTGTCTGGAAATGTGCTACATTCTTGGTTGGCCCCTACAGATCTACCTTCCATTAGTCCTGTCAGGTGCTAAGCACACTGTAGGGATTACTCCTTTTGTAGTAAGTGTGCTCCAGGTAAATTTGGCATTTATCTGGAAGAGAAGAAGCCAGAGGAATGAGTCTACCCTATTGTCTGTTCAGGTGAGTAAGGAGAGTTACGGCGGGCTAGAAGGTAGCACAATCTCGTAGAAACTGTGTTTCAAATTCTGAGTCCCTTAAGCTGTGTGGTGCTAGGATATGAGTGGATGCCAGGGCAGTGGCATAACACAAAGAACCTAGAAGTAAATTTAAATGAATGAAAAGAATTCGGAGAGGCATTTAATCCAGACGAGAAGAAAATTCACCTAATTAAATAAATGATTAGATCAATAGAGGACACCTTATAGCAAATGTAAATTTTATAATCGGCCAAAAGTTTAAATGTTTGAAAAAATGCATAGACTTTAAGAGAAAGCAACAGAGAAATAATCAGTAATTTTGGTATAAAGGTAAATAATAGTGGGGGATGGGAGAGGTAGTTCAGCAGTTAGAAGCACTTTCAGCTCTTGCAGAGGACCCAAATTCTCTTCGTAAGACCCATATGGGGTAGCTCACCCGTAACACCAGCTTTAGGGTACCTAATGTCTTCTCCTGCCCTCTGTGGGTATCTACGCTAGAGTGCACATAGACACACACACACACACACACACACACACACACAGAAAGAGGAGAGAGAGGGAGAATTTAAAGTAAAACTTTAAAAACTGAATTAGTCTTCTTCTCTTTCATGTACCACTGTGTACCATCCATTACTCGGTTTCTCACCATATCTTCTCTTAAGACTTTCCAGATCAGGCAATTCCTGGCTCAGAAACACAAGCAAAATTGTTCTGTCTGCCCAGTGGGCTCAGATGAAAGCTGGTAACCAAATCAGGTACCAGTCCATGAGAAGACACTAAATGCGAATTGAGCTGGGCCTGTAAGGGTTCACATAGTGACTGAGGGTTTATGCTGAAGCATGGTCATCTATCTGACCAGATGCAGCTGAGTATCTTCAAGTTCTGGAGATGTTTAAGTGTTTTAACTTAAACTCAGTCACGTTTAAGTGGAGATCTTATTGGCTATTATCCATTCTATTGATATAAGAGCAGACAGGAGAGGGCTTCAAAACCCTTCTGCTCCTCCAGTCCTCTGGCCTTCTGGTGCAGTGGAGCCTGGACCAATGGTATAAAGCTGTCATCTCCTTTCTTATACATCTCCAGAGGCTGCTATGAGCTAATTGATCTTTTCA
Source organism: Dicrostonyx torquatus (assembly GCA_028555095.1). Lineage (NCBI taxonomy): Eukaryota > Metazoa > Chordata > Mammalia > Rodentia > Cricetidae > Dicrostonyx > Dicrostonyx torquatus. The sequence continues at coordinate 1,899,767 of JAQHUG010000163.1, forward strand.
GTAATAAAATGTAGACCCTTTCAAAAATGTAAATTAATCATGGACTTTTGAAGGCTAGGTAAGGGTACCCACCAAAATGGATGGCCTGAGTCCCATCCGTAGGATCCACAGGGTGGAAGAATATGTATGTGTAGGCTGTACCTTTGACCTCCACACCCAAGCATAGGCACGTGCCCTTGTGCGTGCGCATGCACACGCGTGCGCACACACACACATACACAATAAATAGATAATAAATGTAATTGCAAAAATGTAAAGAAATCATAGCAGCCTCTGAAGATGGATAAGCAAGGAGTTGACAGCTTTCCCCACACAGCCTTACAACCATTGCTCCAGGCTCCACCGCACCGGAGGGCCAGACGACTGGAGGAGCCGACGTTGCTGGTTCCGAAGCCCTCTCCTGTCTGCTCTTGTCCCAGTCTTGACTAGACAGCAGGATACATTTCAAATTCCGTCTTTCACTCAGTCTTCCACTGTAACTGGCTGTGTTGGAGCTAATCTTGATGGACTTTCTTCCATGTCCTCCAACAAAGCCAACATAGTATTCCTTTTAATTTTGCTGTTTGATAGCCTTTTATAATTATTTTCCCATTCTTTCTTAGATTAGAAAACAGACACAAATTTTTATCAACGTTATCATTGGCAGATATAAAGAAAATGAGAATTTGAATACTTAATTTGATTTTAAGTTCAGTATTCATCTTATTCATCTTTTTTCCCCAGAGAAGAATGACCTTCTCTCTTTTCTTTCCTTTCTTTGATTTTTCTTTTTTTAAATATATTTCTTTACACTTTAATTTATTTATTTTTATTTTATGTGCACATTTGTCTGTGTAAGGGTGTCAGAGCTCCTGAAACTGGGATTATAGAGAGTTGTGATATGCCATGTGGGTGCTGAGAATTGAACCCAGGTCCTCTAGAAAAACAGCCAGTGCTCTTAACCACCAATCCATCTTTTCTGCTCCTCTTTTTTATCTTTTTATTTATTTTGTTTTGTTGTTGTTGTTGTTTTTGAGACAGGATTTCTCTGTGTCCTGGCACTTGCTCTGTAGACCAGGATGGCCTCGAACTCAGAGTTCTGGAATTAAAGGTGTGTGCCACCACTGTCCAACCAAATGACTTTCTCTTCACAATAGAATACTTGTCTACCTTAATCAACTAAGCCAGGAGAGCACAGAGTCCATCTGCTGTCCACTTGTTACATAAACTGGGCATGTCCACACTCTTAGTTGCTTACAAGGAGCATTTGGTCCTAAAGCACAGACCAAAGATAGAGAAGATAGAATGTTGCAGAACTTCTATCATCCATCTATTAACCCTACTGTAAGGAGCAGCTTGGCCCAAAGGACAGAGTTTTCATTAGAGCATGCGTGATCTGAATACCCAAATAAAAGGCCTAGGCCAAGCAAGCAAAGGATGCAATCTTGGGTGTAAGCAAGCTGGCAGCAAACCAGGGGAGTGTGCACAGCTGGAGACTTGGTTCTCATCCTCTTCTGGAATGAACAATGGCAGCAGTGGAAACAGAGGCAATGTATCGACTTGATGTGCAGTGGCCGCAGCTTCATTCTGTATTGTGAGTGTACTTTATTGATTGGCATCTCTCAATAAATCTGACTTGATCACAGAGTTCACTCCCTCCTTAGCTGGTGTTCAATGTGGGGCACTATTGTAAATGGAGATGAAACTTTTGTGTCCCAAATAATCATCAGAAACTTATATTAATTACAAACTGTTCAGCACACAGTTCAGGCTTATTACTAACTAGCTCTTACATTTAAATTAACCCATTTCTATTAATCTATGCATTTCCATGTAGCCATGGCTTTTACTGGTCTTCTAGCATGTTGTTTTTTGGGCAGCTGCTCATGTCTCTCCCAACTTTACCCCTCAGTTTGATTGTTCTGACTAACCCAATCTTTCCTGGCTATTTGTCAAACAGCTTTTATTATTAGACAATGGGGAACACACACACACACACACACACACACACACAAACTCCATAGCAATAGAACTCTTCCTTTGGTGGTTTGGATGTAATTGGTCCCCATAATCTCACAGGGAGTGGCACTATTAGGAGGCATGGTTTTGTTGGAGGGGGTGTAGCCTTGTTAGAGGAAGTGTGTCACTGTGGAGGTGGGCTTTAAGGTTTGTTATGCTCAGAGTATCACCTAGTGTGTCAGTCAACTTCCTGTTTCCTCCAAGCTGTAGGACTCTCTGCTACTCCAGCACCACATCTGCCTGCACGCTGCCACGCTCCCCATCATGGTGATAATGGACTGAATCTCTGAAACTGTAAATGAGCCACCCAATTGAATGATTTTTTTTTAATGAGTTGCTGTGGCCATGGTGTCTTTTCACAGCAATAAAAGCCCTAACTCTAACTAAGACACTTCCTTTAATAGTTGTTCGATTAAAGGAACATAAATTGGGGTCCTTGAATGCTCAAAGGCAGTTTCTTTTATAACTTAAGTAAAGTAGTAGTAGGGTGGCTTACATTCCTGAAGACATTGATCTTGGGATTTGCTAAGATTTTATGAGTCAGCCCACATTACCAATTATCTCAAGTGTTTAAATACTACTAAGCACCACTGATAAAATGTACTCTCTTCCAACCATTAGCATATAAATGCTAGAGTGTGCTTAAATATAATCAGAGACTATTAAGAGCATATGCAAAATTGAAAATTAGAACAACGGTGAAAGAAGTTAGGTTTGAAAAATTTCACAGTGCATTGAATAGAGGCAGGGGGGAAATAAACTACAACAACCTATAGCTCATGGAAAGTCTAAATTGCAGGTGCAAGAGAGCCAGCTAGTTCCAGCCTCAGAAAAGGTGCAACTCTCCCAGAGGACAACTGATGCAACCTGAGCTCTCTGGAATCCTTTCCAAATAGATTTCAAAATAAAAGTCTTCGGCTTCACTGTTGGAAGCTGAGAAATGCTAAAGGCTGGGAACGCTAAACTGGGAATGTAAAGCCCAGCAATGGCCAAAAGCTCATTTCCCCGAACACCTTGGATCAGCCCATTTATCCACAGGACACGAGGGACAAGCTTTCCTTCTTACAAGGGATCCTACTCAGCGAGGCATTCCACCTGTTACTAGCAACACCTTGTCTTTGTCCCTTTGCTAGGAGATGACCAACAGATCTAACTGATGGTAAAACTGCTGGAAAAGTCTCCACATTGATTGATTTCTTTGTTTCTTGTTTGGTTGATGCTGGGCATTATTTTTCGTCCTCCATACCTCTGCAGTGTGCCCAGAGATGAGTGTCATGAGATGAGTATATCTCTTTAGAGCTGCAAGCAAATAGTGGTCTTTGCTTTTAATTAAGTACTATGTTTAGCTAGTAATAATGCGTATTTCCTGGACCCTCTGAGTGGCAGCGCAAACAAAATTCTTTACACAAATATCCATACTAGATTTATAAGCATTCATACCCTAAAAGTACTATTTAAAGACAAAAAAAATTAAAACTATAAGATATGATTGCTAATAATTCCAGCATAAATATGACAGGATTACTGTGTACCAATTTCTGGGACTGGAATTGAGTAAAATTTGGCAATGTACTTATAGGTGAGGGAAAAATGAGTCGGCATTGAGTCCTATTCAGAGGAAGATAAATTGCCAAAAGAAAAACAATCAATTTTAAGTTTCATATGGCATGTCTTTATAAGGAAATGAATTCTCAAAGAAACACTTAAACATACACATTTTATGTGTACAAGTGTACAAGTGGATGATAGAACTCAAGCTGTCAGACTTGGGAGCAGAATGTTTCTCCCGGGAGCTTACGGGACCCTCCAATTGCTGATCCTCACTCGAGGTCCTGTTTGTGTATACATCCCATTAGCCTTCATTTATTGTGTGATGACTTGTTCAGTGTCAGTGGTCCCTGGAAGCAGAGCCCTAGCAAGCTCCAGAAGCAAGAGCAATAACTGGCATAACCTATGCTCTTAGCCATGCCACACCTGACACACAGTTTGTGATGGATTAATACTCCTAATTGATTACTTACTCTCTGAAGGACAACCTCAAGCTTCAGTCATGAGTTATGTGAAGGATATCGTCAGTGGCTTCTGCATCTCTTTACCCTCTTCCCTTTATCAAAGTCCGGAGGTTCTTTTACTGAAGGCTTGCCTTTACTTCCTCAGTGCTGCTGGGTCCAGGGAATTAATTCTGTTCCCTCATGGAAGTCTTTCGGGCCAGATATAGTGTATAGTTCTACACATGCTTTTAATTATTTATGGACGATAATATGTACTTAAGAGCTATTGAATAAATAAATACATGAGTGAATTAATGAACTGCACTCTGGTGCTAAGTGGCTAGTATCTTTGAGCCTTATTTTTTAAATATGTTAAATGGAGATTTGACCCAAAAAAACTTCATTAAGCAACTCATATGTACAAGGCACCTAATCACTGATTTTAGGTTTTTCCACATCAATTCAATTATTTCACTTCAGTGGTGAGCTAAAATATCCATTAAGGGTTTTATTTTTGTCATGCTTGAAAATATTCTAAGCTTGCAGGATAAAACTGACTAGTGCATGAATTTATATTCATTTGTTACAGCAATTAGGCAGTATCTTGGCCTCTGAAGGGAGATAGCTTGGCCTGGGAGAGCAATCTTGCCATTAGAGCAGAGCTTGAAAAACCCTATGCTCTGACATTCTCCGTCTATAATCATTTTAGTAAATGCTAAAAATTGAACTCCTGTACATTTGCTTTCGTTGCTGCTGTTAACGATTGATCAGAAGGTCAGTCGTTTACACAGCACTAATTTGTCACCTGTGGGAGATCACATTCCTCGTGACTGCCTTCTCTCTGTAAACCTTGAACCCCCACGTCTCTCTGACTTTCTGTCCACTGCTGTACCTCATTCTGTCTGCAGCTGGCTAGTCTCTGCTACGAATCTAATGTAAATTAGATTGGGCCAACCCAGTTGCTACTCCGATTCTGGAGATTAGGATGTGCACATCCCTTGGTGGGGGGGCACTAGTGTATCATGCAGAGAGTTCTAGCAACATACGAACTCATGTATGTGCATGGACTGTTACTACACAACCACGGCTAGCTGTTGAAGTGTGTCGGGAAGGAGATATTAGAGGGAAACCAATCTAAAGACTATTGCTTCCTGGAAAGGAGAGTCAGACATAGGGAGATGGCAAGGAAAAAGGAAGGAATGGAGTCGTACAGATAATGGTCCTCAGGTTTAAAGCATTTACAAGGAGCTGGGCGGTGGTGGTGCACACGCCTTTAATCCCAGCACTCAGGAGGCAGAGGCAGGCGGATCTTTGTAAGTTCGAGGCCACCCTGGTCTACAAAGTGAGATCCAGTAGAGCCAGAGCTGCTAAACAAAGAAACCCTGTCTCGAAAAAAAAAAAGATTTACAGGAATGAAAACTCAACATTTATACTGATAACTCATGTCTGAATATAATTTTTGCCTAGGATATTCTGGGGAAGTTCTCTAGATTTTTGTTCTCTTATGTATAATGTTAATAACTTTGACATAATTTGGACCTGAAAGCCTGTGCCAGTGCCTGGAAAAATAAAACACGCTGGCTCCATCCAGGTGAGGAGCCTTAGGAAAAGCTTCAGTGCTAGGATAGGAATGGAACATCTGGAGCATCTGGAAAGATGGAAAGAGACCCTTGCTGGGTGAAGGGTTTTAAGACCTTTACTTGGGGTAAGAAATAAAATGAAGATCATGGAATATCATGGGATGGAGAAATGAGCACTGATTGACTGGTTAAACAAACTGGTTTTTTTGTTTGTTTGTTTTATGGTTTTTTGTTTGTTTTTTGTTTTGTTTTTTAATATTTAAAACAGTGTCTTGGGAAAATAAAGGAAAAACAAACAACAACAAAACCCTGCAAGCTGAATAACAAAAACCCAGGAAAGAGGATGAACTCATATGATATGAGTTTCCTAAGGTTACAGAAATTCCACTGTCCGCCAAACATTGGTTTAGCAAGGACTAAAGCCACAGTGCCATGCTGCAGACTGAACTCCTCAGATTTGATTATGTCGTGGAGTCTTCTGGAATATGTTCTGACATCCTGTTACTTTCCTGACTTGATATTTCAGAGTTAATTTTTCCAGAGAAAAATCTGGCCTGACTCTTCTTTGAGAGCACTGGCAAATTCTTAGTCTGTTGGTGGTATGGCTGCAGGCCCAATTCTCATCCAGTGAATGTAGGCGGTGACTGCATGGTTTTGGTATGCAGGCCTGTTTATGTGTACCAGAAAAAGAACTTCAGTGTAAAGGAAAAAGCCTTTAAGGTATTTCAGCCTCACAACTACCGCTAAGTGAGAGATGGTCTACCTCCTTATTACCGCACAGGTTTCCCTGGTTCTGTTAATGAAAGCCAGATTGCTATTTCCATGGTTACCTTATGGCAATGATGGCTAAGAAGAGGAGAAAGAGCAGATGTGAAGAAATTCAGCAAATAATAAAATTTACCCTTCATTCCCTGGGTTAGATGTTTGCTGTTAAAAGATATGGAAAGGTAGCTGACATCTTTTCTGATTCATTGATTCGACGTGGCTCAAGCAAAAGCCATTGTTTAAAAATGGTTAACATAAACGTCCCACCTTTCTAGTATTATATCAAAAGTTCAGACACAGTATCTTTAACAAATTAAATGTCCTCAGAAACTGAAAAATTTTAGTGCACCTATCCAGATGTTTGACCATATGGTGCCAAACACTTGCATGTCTATTTTATAATAATTCAGGAAGCTTTTTTGAAGCGCTTGAACAATTACATGACAATAAACCAGGTCACAGAACATCAGGCCCAGAAGAGGCCAAAGGTTGTTTAGTTTCCCCATTGGAGAGGTGACCGGCGAGTGAAGAGAGCACAGTCTAGTGCTGGACAAAGCTATAGTGTGTCATGCAGTTGAGTGACAGTCACCCTGAGAAGTAATCTTTGCTGAGGTTTTCTTCATTTTCATCACATTGGTTGTCAGGCTAGTAATAGTCTTGATTTTTAATACTTGACCAGCTGTGTCTTAGAGGTGTGGTACAAAGAAATAGCTACAGTCAAAAAAAAAAAAAGAAAAGAAAACGAAAAAAGAAAAACCTAGAAATCTAATTCTCAGAGTGATCATTTAGCCTCAGAACAGAAAAAAAAAAAAAAGAAGTGTCTTTTCATTTACCACTAAAATTCCACCAGTGTTCAAGGACAGACCCTGACCATGGTGTGCATATGAAAACAATTTGGAGTGCCCATCAACACAGAATGTATTAGCTAAAGTCCTTGGACTTGATGTTAACAGGGGAGGCTTCAGATTAATGAGTCTAGAAATATCATCATTTTCCCTTGGCATAGTCTTCACAATGTCTTCAGATTCTTAAAAATGCAGCATTCTGTTATGAGTCTACTATTTCACCCCTTCAGATGATTTTGTAAATTCCTCCGACCATGGAACAATAAAACTGAGACATGGGCTTTGTCTTCTGTGCCCACGAGTCTGGAGGGCACTGTGATTTCTATGAGATTATCCAACAAAATTAAAAAATCTAGAAAACAGTTCAAATTACTATCACCTTAAATAGGATTATTTCAATATTAATAGCTTAACTATATAATCAGTAATGAGGTATTTATTGACGTTAAATGTAACTATACATCTTGAGTACCCTAAGCAGGATGTGAGACAATGATTTAACTTTCCAACTTCTCTGACTTTGCAGTCCCAACCATGAATTAAAATTCAGATAAAATCAGAAAAATAATATCAGCCTTATAAATACTTCGGAAGTGCTACGTTTCAAGCTCCAGAAGACTTTAAGATTGGAAGCAAAGCAAAATAGTTTGAACAAATGTGTTCCTGGTAAGCCTACGCATAATTAGCAGCACACAATTCCAAATATACACGGCATAGGACTTAACTTCTGACACCTCACTTCTCTTAATAAAACACCATGAAAACGGTGACTCGTAATTGAAAAATTAACATTTATCTGTGGCAATTATAGGTAGTGAGACTAACAGGAAAAACTAATGCTTGTTCAAAATTGAATTTTTATTTATTTATTTATTTATTTATTTTGGTTTTTTCGAGACAGGGCTTCTGTGTAGCTTTGGAGACTGTCCTGGAACTAGCTCTTGTAGACCAGGCTGGTCTCGAGCTCACAGAGATCCGCCTGCCTCTGCCTCCCGAGTGCTGGGATTAAAGACATGCACCACCACTACCTAGCTCAAAATTGAAATTTTGAAGGCATCTACTGTAGATTTTCTTGTGTGGCTCTCATGAGAACTTTATGAAGAGGTGAAGTGCAGAAGGCAAGAGTGATTCTCCCTCAGGATGCATAACTAGGGAGAGAAAAGCCCAGTTCCAGATCCAGTGTCCCTATTACAACCACCTCATGGTTAGTTCTAATGCTGTGGACACATGAGCATTTAAAAATGTAACGACCCCAGAGCTGAGAGTGTGAGACTGAGGGAGACAAATGGACACTAGGTTAACTCTGTCATGGACTCAGTGAGTGCCTGTGTCTCAGTCACTTCATTAGAGCCAATTCCACTTTCTCCTTTACAAACAGAGAGTTTCCCTTGGTCATTTAGGAACAGCGAAGTTTCCAAACCAAATGAATACTTGTGTCTCTGAGATGACAAATTGTAATGACTAAGCCCATCTGGATATCAAAGGGGTAAGCACATTTCAAGCCAAACCCTAATTTAAAATAATGTGTTTCTTTAGGGTCCATCTAATGACTAACTCCGAGTAGCAAATACGAGCTTTTGTCATTTGACAGCACCTCGTCTAGGAAACAAGTAAGGACACACACTGAGAAGAAATTTTCAAATCTCCACAAAAAGTATTTTTTTCTCTTTGTTACAAAAATTTTTTGAGTAGTTGTGGCTTTTTTTCCCTAATTCTTATCTTTTTTGTAGAAATCTGTATAGACTTGGTTCTTTTTTTTTTTTCAGGGAATTTGTAAAACAAAAACAAAAAATAGAAACTGATTGCAAAATAGTATTGGAATTAGAAGCAAAGTATAAATCCGACTTTGGAATGAAAATTCCTATCAATCAATTAAACAGTGTGTCAATGGAGCCATAAATATCCAATGAAGGTTGAACTTTATGACATTACTTAGTCATCGTTCTTACTACTCATTTTCTTATTAAAATGAAAGGAATTTTCCCCTCTATTCTAATGATATCTTTCCCATTTACAAAGTCATCCAAATACTTTATAAATGGAGACTAATTTCCTGTCTCAGCTTTTCTGTATTTTGCCAAAATATCCTGAGTCCAAAATCAAATAGCAAAACCGTGATTCTAAAATGAACTTCAATGAGTCATTTTTCCCCTAACCCAACTCAATGTCTGTTTCTTCTTCTCTACTCTGGCCTTCCTTCACTTGCCCTTTTCAAATGGTTCTCCCAGTCCACACGCAAGCCATATTCTGTCCTTAGGAAGGAGAATCCTTTCTGGTAAAATAATCTTTGCTTTTACAATTCAAAGATGCCTTGAGTTCCAGCTCCAATCAATCATTAGTTCCTTGACTTGAATCTTAATGTTAAATATTTGTGTCTGCTTCCTGCATGCTGATAAGTCATTACCATTTCCCATCCAGCTTCCTTGCCAGCTTAACCTACACTCTTGTTGTTAATTATGAGATGAACTGTGCATTTCAGATTAACTGAAAATAATAATATAAGTACTTGGTGAGTTTCATTACCCCAGTACACCTACCACTCAAATTTTAAACATTGTGCTGCTATACAGCACAAAATAATATGGTGTGGTGGTAGAATATTAGTATTGCTTATTCTCCATTTAAGTGTACAGGGTGATATTTCTATCTCACATCTTATGGTAAACTGTAGGTATAGAATATAGCTAGTTATGTATATTTTAGGCAGGATATGGTTATAATCTATTATTATTATATAATATCATATATTATTTTTACACACTTTGTTTTATTTATATGCTCCTTTACCTTATCCCAAAAGTCCCATGTAAAGCATGTTGAATATTAGAGCAGAACTATATGAGAATCAAAGTAAACCAAGAGGGTTTAATAGTGAGGCTGTTAAAAAAAATGAAAATCATTACTCTCAAATCATCAGTTTGGCTCTGTGCCTTTATGGAGCCGAAGTTGGAGGGCTGTAGAAGGAGAAGGAAATATGGTTACAAAATGATTCCCTGTCTCAAAAATAAAGAACTCTAAAGACCAAGAAAGAAAGAAAGAAAGAAAGAAAGAAAGAAAGAAAGAAAGGAAGGAAGGAAGGAAGGAAGGAAGGAAGGAAGGAAGGAAGGAAGGAAGGAAGGAAAAGAAAGGAAAGGAAGGAAAGAAGGAAGGAAGAAAAGAAATAAAGAAGTAAAGAAAGGTCTTAGTTATTTCAAGGGTTGAAATTTGGAGCACTGTGAAGCCTAGGTATCATACTCAGTAACAGCCTCACTCTCCAAACAGTGAATGTCCAACAACTCCTTCCAGATATGGGTCTCCAACAAAAGCCAAATGCATTCTGACAAAAAGGAATGAATGGAAAAGGAATGGCTCTAACCACTGTGATTAAAGTACATCAGTTGATGGAGATGGACTATTTTAATACAAGTCTAAAGTTTGAAATATATCTACTAAACTGACCAACTAGTATGCCCCGGGCCTCATGTATTATGTTGTTCCAAAACCTAAACAAAAGAGCTTGGGGGTTTGAAGGCAAAAACAAGCAAAAGGGCTCACAAAACCCTGCCTACTGGTATGAAAGGGCGAAGAAGTAACATATTCCCACACTAATTCAGCATCGGGGAAATGTAAACTCATGTGTTTGGGGTGTTCTCCTCTTTCTTGGTGAACCCTGGCCAGAGCAACCTACGCAGGGTCAGGTATAGAATATGGGCAGTTTCTGGATTGAAAACTGGAATCAACTTTTAATTTATTATTTAAAATGCTGAGCTCCTCATTGAATGTGTTAGGTAAATTAGATGGCCCTCTAACCACCTTGAAAACAGCTCTATGACCACATTAAACTTGGACTTGTCAAGCGGGGTCCAGGCTCCGAGTGGCTGGTGGAACAGTCACATGCCAGGCCCCTAAAGCGTGCATGAGTATGAAGCACCTCCAAAGAGCACATTGGTTTCAAAGGGCAGGGATTTCTAGTGAGATCACTTCACACAACAGTTTAACTCAACCTTGCCAACTAACTGAACTGAACTAAGGACTCAGTTCTAAAACCACAAGAGAAAGGGAACAGAGTTCTGTTTCGCTGTGGCCAGTGTTTCTCTGCATAAGTTCCCCAGACACCGTTAAAGTGTACTTTTCTTAAAGACTTAGTGATTTAGCTTCCTGATATAGGACACTATATGCTTAAGAGGCCAGAGAAAGGCAAAACAGGATAGCTGATATTATGTCAGCTAAAGATCTTTCGTTCTCTAAGCAAATGAACAAGGATGTTATACAATGCCAATTGCACACAGACTTAAAGAGTAGAAGTCAGCACTGTGAATTCTCACTAAATTCTTCCTATGATCACATTCTAATCTATAGAATAATGCTGAAAAGCAAACCTTATCATGTCCAGGAAAGCCCACTGTATCTACTTAAAGCCTCCAAAATTTCTATTACTTATGCTGTATATTGTATTAAGCCCATTTAAAGCATAGGCTCTAACTTCCTTAAGCCAATGTTTTTACAAGTTCATGACCATGATAAAATATATTGCTTTTCAGAATAAATACCCTTTATGCCTATCATAACTGTGTTCAACCTATTAAATTATACCAACATTCATAGGCTAAAGTTCCTAGAAATTGGCTGTGCGTAATGCCTGCAGTGACATCTACTGGCAAACAAACACACCTAATTCTTCAAGACGGTAGACTCCCAGGTTAATGTTTTCATTCCTCAGACGTAAAATCACTACCAACCATAATTTTTCTTCTCAGATGATTAGTTTTAGCAGCTTTTTCCTAATAAAAATGCATGAAAATGACATTTTTCTTTGGAGGATAAGGATTCTCAAGACAGTTGTCTTATCTTGGGTGAGTGAGAGAAAGAATGCCTTTCTGGCTGGCAACAGGTTGCCACAAAACATCTCACTTATACCCAGGCAAACCCAGAAGTCTTCCTCCTAACCAAGATGCCCTTAAGAGATTGTGGCTCAGATAAGCCGAGAAAAAAGTGAGGGGAAAAGAATTGCTTTGGCAGAAAAGTGCAGAGGTGTAGGGCGGTCATCTCTTCCATCATCTCTGAGAGCCTCTGACACAATCTGCTGCAGCTATGCAGACTTCCTGCATGGTTCTTCATGCAAACGTCTTTGATTCATCCTTAAACTATACTTTTTATCTGAGCATGCCTAAAGGAAGCACGCTTTATTTGTGTTCCTATCACATGGTCCCCTCTCACAGTAATCATTCGTTCCTCTCCCGCATTTCTTTTTATAGTCAAGTTTTTCAAAAATTCTAAGGGAGCAGGACATGATGGTGCCAGTCTTTAATCTCAGAACTTAGGAAGCAGAGGCAGGCAGATCCCTGAGTTCATGGCCAGCCTGGTTCCGAGTTCCATGGCAGTCAAGGCTACACACAGAAACCTTGTCTTGAAGAAACAGTAACAATCCTGAGGGGTCAGAAAGTTTGTTCAGCAGATACGGATGCTTGCCACCAGACCTGATGACCAGAGCTTAATTTCTGGAACCCATTTGATGGAAGGAGAAAACTAATTCTTACAGGCTGTTCTTTGACCTCCATGTGAGCGCCTTGGCATGTGGACTCATGGCTGCACACACACACACACACACACACACACACACATACACACACACTAAATCAGAAGAAATACAAAATAATTAAAAATAAGAAATTCCTAAGAAGGAAGCTAGCAAGATGGTTCACTTGGTAAAGGACTTACAGAAAAAAATATGAGGATCTGAGTTCCAATCCCAAATCTAAAGCCGGGTGTCACTGCGCTTATCTCTAACTACAGCTGATGGTGCAGACAGGCAGAGCTTGCTGGCCAACCAGTGCAGGCTTCAGTGGGAGACCAAGTCAACAAAATAAGACAAATGATGTTCCTGATAAGTACACCCAGTTTCTCTTTGGCCTCCACATACGTGGATGTGCATCTCTCACCAAACATCACATAGAACAGAATCCCAAGATACCTTTTCTACCTTCTCGCTCATTACAGCACATTCCTGCTGTTGAATTCTTATTCTGCATTGGCATATATTACTTTACTAAAACTCTCTCTCTCTCTCTCTCTCTCTCTCTCTGTCTCTCTCTCTCTCTTTCTCTCTCTCAATTAGGTGTCATCCAGTAAATGCTGGAAAGGTGCTAAGCAGAATGCAATGACTTCAATTCTCATAATTCATCCTCAAGTTATCTGCTGTCTTCTCTAGTTTTCAAGAGACGAAGAGGACATTCAGAGAAGCCAAAGTACCTGTTCAAGGTAATAGAGTTCAACAAAGTTACGATTCTCAATCTTACTTTCAAACATCTTCTGTCTGTCCGTCATATAACTGTTATCCCCAAGTTCTTTCCACTGAACTTTTGAAACATCCCATCCTCCTCAAGCCACGCCCATTCCTCTTCTCCAGTAATGTCATCTTCCTAGAAAGTTGGTGCTTTCTTTCAAAGACAGCAGATTAACGGTATTCTTTTGCCTAAAAATTAAGGTTTCTGTCAGACAAGAAACCTAAGGTAATTTTGCAGAAAGTATCACATGAACATTTCTGGGTTGCATATGTGATGTTGTGGCCATTTCTGGATACGTGTATTTCTTTGTGGATTTCTATTACTAGTGCATCTTACAGCAAACTTCCCAAATCTGCAAAATGTGTAATACCAAAAGGGAACTTCTCTTTAAGCTGTGGTTTTTGTATGATGCACCACATCACCATACATTATTGTGAGGGTTGCAATAAAATGACAACTGTAAAGAATTTCTGAACACAAAGCACTCAAAAATTCGTTCAAAGTCAAGTGGATCCAAGATGTCTCTAGAAGCACTAACCTGTGTTACATCTCAGGATGGTACTGCAATCTTGTTCTGAACCTATAGATGAATACTTTATATCATATAAGCCACATGTAATTTTATGTTTAATGAAATATATTTGACTGTATATAAATATACATATATATACTGTATATATATACAGTAAATATACATATATATATGCCACTTAGAGTGACAATGCTCCCCACAAGAGTCATAGACTATTTAGCAAAAGCCCCAGTACTAGGTATAAAGTTATTGATCATGGACATCTAAAAGACTCTCAAAAATATACACTATTGTTGTCTTTGCTTGCTTCTAAGAACTTTATAATACTATATATTGCTGAACAATCATGCTGAACACAGGACTTGGAGAAATCAAGTTGGAACTGACCTGGCAACATCTTTCATAGTACCAGAACAAGCTATGCAAACTGCCAAAAGAGAAAAGCAATCAGTAGTCCTTCTCAGATGTGAAGTCTGTGAACAATGACATGAATGGCAACATACTCTGAAAGGTGCAATAGTGGCAGCTATATTTGGATGTAACCAACAGCTGTCTAATTAGACTTGAGAACCTCTCAGTAGAAGAGGATTCATTCTGGGTACAGCATTCTAGACAAATATCCATGGCTAGAGGAGAATTCACTATTGCCATTTTCCAAAAGGAGTATAGTTTACAGTTGAATTATAGATACACATCCTTACACTCGGGATGTTGTAACCCTCAGTCCTTATCAAAGAGGTTGCTTTTTTGAGCAGACAGAAGTGACTACAGAAAGTCACAAGTGGTTAAAATGCAGATAGTAACTGTCTGTAGTATTCCCATCTCTGGCTGATACATGTGCAACCCAACCCCTGAACCCAATGCTCTGTGAGCAGGAAGATGGGGCAGAAATGTTGGACAAGCAGGAAGACGAGGATAGGTCATCTACTGCGAGACAATAGCTTTTGTATGTATCAGGGAAACTTCAGCCAGGAAATGCAGCAATATGATCACTTAAGCAATACCTAAAAAATGGCACCAGCAGTTGGCATACCAGTGTGGATAGATTAAATTCTCACCAGACTGTACCCCTAGAATGAAGAGATTCAGGCAGTGACAGTTGCTGAGAAAGGGAAAATGAGTCTTATCCAGATCAAGAACCCTTATACGTCATCCAGTCCCAAGAAGGGAACCCTACATACATTACAAAAACAACACTAAATGAACTCAGCAGGGTATGTGTGTGTGTGTGTGTGTGGTTTTATGTGTGTGTGTGTGTGTGTGTGTGTGTGGTGTGTAAAACAGCAAAACAGTACTGATTAAAGAATAAGAGGCCATGAATTGAGGAATGAGGAGAGGCATGAAAGGAATTGGAGAAGAAAAAGAATGAAATTATCAAAAGTTATTAAAATAGATTTAAAAAGTATTAAAGAAATTTCAACATTGAAGTCTAGAGTGCAATAAAAATCTAATAAAACTAGCAAAAAAGCAAACAAATATTGTTGAAAAGATTAATCAATGACTTTTGATGGAGTTAATGTAATCTGTGATTTGTGAAATGACCCCAAACAGACTTCCACTAATTTTTTCTACATACTTACTGAAAGTTGTGTTCTCAGCACTGATGATAAACTCAAAACTCTGAAAATCTCCAGGTGGTAGTGGCACACATCTTTAATCCCAGCACTCAGGAGGCAAAGGTAGGTGGGTCTCTGAGTTCAAGGCCAGCCTGGTCTATAGAGTTTCAGGACAGTCAGAGATACACAGAATAACCTGGTCTTGAAACAAACAAATAAACAAGAAAAGTAAAAAAATCAATGAAAATTATTAAAGATGCTCTATGGCCTGGTCCATCACATATCTAAACAAAATTTAATTCTTCATGTAAAAATAATCAAACACAACCATCTCACTAGTATTCAGATTTTCTTCATCTTTAATAAATGGAAATATTGTACATGTAACAAAGAATTGTTTTAAAGGGAAATTTCTTATCTAGGAGTGGTGGTGCATGCCTTTAGTCCCAGCACTCAGGAGGCAGAGGCAGACAAATCTCTGAATTCAAGGCCAGCCTAATCTACAGAGTGAGTTCCAGGACAGCCAGGGCTACACAGAGAAACCCTGTCTTAAAAAACCAAACCAAGAAAGAAAGAAAGCAAATTCTTTATGATATATTATCAGCAAATGTTTGACTTGTACGTATCAATTTTAAAAGTCTTGGGGGAAAACGGTTTTCGGAGTGGGAAGAGTTGAAGAAGCCCTGAACTGCTCCACAGTCCTAGATGAGGAAAGACTGCTTGTGTAGGAGGAAATTCTTCAGATGCTACAATTGCACCATTCTTTTTCTGGGTGTAGAGGGTAAGGGAGTTTGTACATGTGTGGAACTCAAGGCGTGTGAGAACTCTAAAATTCCTGCACAACGCTGTTATGAATCAAAACCTGCATAAAAAGAAAGTCTATTAAGTTTTAGAAACTACTGGTGATGGCTGATCCGTTACTTGAGAATCTCTGGGGTCAGGCATAGGGGCCAGCAGGTGTTTGTTTTCCCAGATGATTCCCATATGTATCCCAGGTTCAAAATGGCTGTGCTGATATCACCTACACACCTACAGTGCACTTCAGAGATTGCTGAAGGTCAGCCATTTGAGGTTTTCCTCTTTGTGCAAGCATTCGGGGGTCATCTCTATTGTTCCTCCTCAGCTTCAGCCTTCCTTGTTACAATGCTAACTGTTAAACTATCCATAACAGTGTATTAAATTCGTATGTCACAGAGACCGCATCTGCATCTAGATAGCAAACTACTACCCCCTCATTTCTGAGTATTTGCCCCAGAGCCCCGAACATCTGACTTAGTTCTGTGTCTGTTAGGAGACGAGAATTGCTAACAGCTCCAATGTGGCCTCGATTTGGTCTTCACATCTACAGCTCATGTTTTGTTTTCTTTTTCTCTTCTTCCTTCAACAAGTGTCTACCACAGTGTGTTTGCTGAGGTCATGAAGCTCTCCACGGTTGGTCTCCTCGTCATGGATAGTATTGGCCTGCTACTTTCTCCGCTTTCAGTCTGGGTCATGTTACACCCATTCACAAGCTATTTGCAGGCCTCTTCTATCCAAGGCATCATGGAATCCCTAAGTGCAGCTTCTGTGTAAGTTACAGACAATTCCCTGGAGTGCATGAGTGTGTACAGTCACAGTTGACATCAGACCACAAGGTCTTAGAGGGCAAGAGAAAGCCTTATTCATCTCTGCCACCTGGATAGTGCTTGATAAGCCTCAGTAGATAATACTGTAAGTGGAAAATGTAATCCCCACCTACCTTCCTGAGGTTCCAATGTGTGCCTAGAGATTTGATGCTATTTATTGCTCATATTAAAATATGTACTTGGTATATTTTTCACATTAGTGACAAAAGGAGTTTTTTTTAAAAAAAAAATTGCTTGAGTGCATCACTGAAAGACTCTTGATCAAAGATGAGACTGTGAGATAGTTACATAAAGCAGCATCTCCCTGTTTGGGGGCATCTAATCCTCATTCTAAGTAACCACAAGGTGCACCAGGGAGATGTGAGATGTCATCTTCCTAGGGATTTCATTTGGAGACCATGGTAAGCTGCCTCCCAATAGGAAGAAGTTCTTTCTGTAATGGAAAACCCAGACTCTGCTACAATACATCATCTGAGTTGCTACATCCTGCAAGCTTCATTATTATATAGTTTTTTAAATAAGAATTTTATGACAGGCACAGAGAACATAATGATGATAATCATCGTTATCAATGATACAATAGGCATTTTCTTTACTTTTCCATAAAAATGAGGATTTACCCTCCAATTCAAATATGAAATCTTTCATCAATATGCACAGTATTTAGAAAGTTTTGCAATTAGTTAGATGGCCAAACATCTTGAAATCTAGCCTTGCATTTCCAAGATAGGCTATTCAGAACTCAACTGGCCACCATAGCTCAGAAACTTGGTTGTGTCAGGAAAGTGTTTCAAAAGTAACTTGCATTTATTTATTGTCTACATCCATCAAGTTATATCCAATTCTCTCTGGTCTCAGTAGCTTGGAGGAACACTCTAGATCTAGGAAACTTTCCTAAAACTTGCCCGAGCAGTCGAGAGCGCTAAGGTCAGCCCCACCTGACATAGCACAGCCAGACTTCTCATCAGACACCAGCGTATTTCACTGTCTGATATTGTTTTGATGGTCTTTAAGTAGAAGATTAATATTTGGGGATAGGAATGCTAGAGCTAGACAGGCCAGATGTTTGGCTCAGTATGTTCGGGCTGGGATTGTTTAAATACAACCTAAAGGAAGGCCTAATGAGTACTTGCTGTGGTGGTGAAAGTTCCCACAGTGCCTCCAGGGTTGCCACAGCAGTGGGTTTGCATTTCAGCCTGATGTCAGGACGCTGGTGGGGGCCTATTAATGCCATTTAAAATGCGTTTTCTGTCTGTCTAATTTGGTATACATTTAAGTGTGTACATGTACACACATAAATGTTTGTGCTTGTTATTTAAGGTATTTCAAGTAAAGCTTAAAACATTACAACCATCTGATTTGCATTTTTCAACAAGAACCAACATTCATATGTATTTATGGAAACATTTTTGGCATAAGACTTTCTACTAAATTATAATAAAAAGCTTTCTCTATCACCCTGGGGAATCTGGCAATCAGCCTACCTCCTACCCAGATCAGTCTTCCCCACCTACTCCTGTTTTCCCCAGCTCACTGCAGACATAACTTAAAATGCCGGTTTTGCCTTGAGTGGCTATTTGAGGAGAAACAGAAAGTTTGGTAAAGCTTGGCATGGTATCATGGCTGGCTATGATTCCCTTGGTTTTTTTTTTTTTTTTTTTTTGGTTTTTCGAGACAGGATTTCTCTGTAGCTTTGGAGCCTGTCCTGGAACTAGCTCTTGTAGACCAGGCTGGTCTCGAACTCACAAAGATCCG
>JAQHUG010000163.1:1918886-1929565 GCA_028555095.1 Dicrostonyx torquatus
ACTCTTACGTTTTAAATTTTAACTTTTAATAGCACCCAAAAGACTAATCCAATATTATTCTGGCCAAAGGGCCATACAGCAATACCATATCAACATTTCTCATCAATAAACAACCTATGTTTGGAGTCCAAATTGATTAATAACTAGTCCCCAAATAAACGTCATGATTTTAAAATGATTATTTCTTACTCCTAACAGGATAATGACAATAAGACATATTGAAATCTTATCCTTCAGGCAAATGCAAGGTTCAGGTGAACACACTGGTGAGCAACCATGACTTCATTTAGTTGTCAAATGATAACAGGAAGTAGTAAGTTGCTCATTTCATAGATGGCAAATTAATAAACTCAAGAAGCTAAAATGGGACTGAGGAGATTGCACAGTGCTCCAAGTGTCTGTCACACAAGCTCCATGGCGTGAGTTTAGATCTCTGAATCCCTGTAAAACTGAGCACAGTGATGAGGCCTGCAATCCCAGCATTCCCACGGTGAGGGGAGTTGAGAGGTGGAGACAGGAAAGCCCTCACAAGCCCCACAGGGGGTCAGCTGGACTATGACAGACAGCAGCAAACAGTATCTCTGCCTCAAACAAGGTGGGAGGGTGCAATCAACAACCAAAACTGTCCTCTGACCTCCACACGTGCACCGTGGCAGGAATGTCCACACTGGGGAGGAGTGTCTGGTAAAGTGACTTGTCCAAGATCATACCATTAGAAGTGGATGGCGAGATGGCTCAAAGGATAAAGACAACTGCCACCAAGCCTAATGGATGATCCAAGTTTAATTCCTGAATGTTGTGGATGAAAACACCTAACTCCCTCAGGTTGTTCTCTGGCTTCTACATGTGTGCTAGTACAGTAAACAAATACACATTACACATACACATTCAACAAATAAACGTAAGAAATAGTTTTCAAAGACAGTCATAAAAAAAATCTAATTTCATTCTAAGTTATATGATATACACGTGCCCTGGGTGGCTGACTACATTTTCAGTACAAAGCAAGCCTAAAGTTCCATCACATAGCTGTTGGTTATCACTAAGGTATGCATATCATTATTACACACTATGCTGGTTATCATCGTTCATAGGCGTCACGGTTATTGCTTGCTTCCTGTCTTGGAAGCTTGTAGCGCACCTTCTAGTTCGATGAAAGCCAGTCCTCAGGGTGGAGGCTTTCAGGTCAGAGTCAGTTCATATCTCCATGTCTTCTGTCTTCAGCAATAGGAACTTAGCTTCAGCTTCTGAAGAGCAACCAAGGGCAACAGCAACAGCCTATATTGCTTGGGGAGCCTCTTGAACTTCCATGACCAGCAACTTGAAAGGAGGCCTGTATTGGTATTTGTTAGATGGTCTATGGCTCATGGGAGGGAGGCATTATCAGCTCAAGTGACATAACTTCATTTCAACATTATACGTATTATGTATAGATATAGACTCATAATTACTATGTATAATCTAGATAAATAAGCAATCATATAATTTTGTATGGCTGTTTGAACATCTTTATTATTATTTTCCCTGCCTCCCTCTTTTTGTGTATTGACCACCCTCCCTTACATCAATAAACTTTACCCATTTCAACCATTATCTTCTTCCATATAACTTGGATTATTTTACTCTCATATAGCACTCACTCAGGTCCCCTTTTTGCTTTCCTAGTTTTTGCAATTACTCTAGGCTATATTCTCACATCTGAGTATTTGGAGATAGGAACCATGGGAAAGCATGACGCTCCTTTCTCTTGGTTTGTGTTATTTCACTCAATATAGTATTTTCTAGTTCCTTTCATTTATATGCAAATTTCATTACTTATTTTTTTCTTTACAGTTGAATGGTATTTCCTAATGTAAATGTACCATATTTTCATTGTCCAGTATAAGTTGAAGGAAGTTTAGATTACTTCCACTTCCTGGTTATTGTGAATGAACCTGGCTAAACAAGAATCTGTGAAATAGGCTGTTGAGTTCCTTGGGCTTGTATCAAGGAATTGAAGAACTAGGTCATATGGTAGATTTTCTTTTAGCTTTTTGAAGGATCTACACTGATTTCCAAAGTGATTGCACTAATAAGAGTGAATGAGGATTCCTCTTCCCCACATCCCCTCCAGCGCTTGTTGCCAAATGTACCACAGATATTTGCCATTCTGACAGGAGTGGAATGAAATTTCAGCTTTTTTTTTTATTTACACTGTCCTGATTGCTAAGGATGATGGGCAATTTGAGAGCTATTTCTTAGCCGCTTTTATTTCTTCTTTTGAGAACTCAAGTGTAGCTCTCACTCTTCACCAAAGAAATTTCTCTTTGAAACAGGAGAATTACAGAAAATCATAACCAGTAAAGATACAAAGAACAAATGATCATGGCCTAACTAGCCTTACCTGATTCATCTACAACTCAGCTCCTTTACCTCTGGTTCAGAGAACAGTGAAAAGAGGGGAATGGAAAGATTATATGATCCAGAAGACCTGGAGAGCTGCTGTGAGATTGTAGAAATGACAGAGGAGCTACATCTATGATACCCCTCAGCAATATATTTGCTTAGATAAAACCTGAAGAAGGGCACCACCAATAGACTTGGAAGACATAGAAGGTAGGACTCCATGAATAGACAACTAGAGGCATCCAAGAAATTCCAAGAGTGTAAAAATAGTCTTACCTTGGGGAGGACTCACTTAATTGGTTATTTAATGTCAGTCAGCCCTGAAGAGCCATATACATACAAACAACACTAAACTGACTGAGCAGGTTACATTTACATATTTACACACACACACACACACACACACACACACACACACACACACATATATATAACAAATAACAATTATAGAAAAAGAGAGTGTGATTTCAAAAGGGAGCTGGAAGGGAGGGAGGGAAAGAGGAAATGATGTAATTATATTTTATTTTTCAATTTTAAAAAAATAAATAAGAAATCTGTTTCAAAATACAAATATGTGCTTATTTTATTTTGTGAATATTACATATTTCTATTTAAGTAAATATCTCCAAGTACATTAAATATTTTGACCTACAGTGAATAGAATTAATAATTTTTATCAATAATGATAGACATAGGTTTGGAGTTTTGGCTGAGCAAATGCTCTTCTTACAAAAGGCTGAATTTGATTCCCAGCACCAATATTGAGTGGCTCATAACTACTTAATGCTCCAACTTCAAGGGATCTGATGCCAACTACTGGCCTCTGTGTGCCACACATTTGCCATGCACAGCCTCTTTTAACGGATACATAGATATATACATAATTTTTTAATGAGCACAAAAAGCATGCCTTTCCCCCTTGGTTAAAATTTATTGTGTAGAAATCATCACATTAAATTCTCAAGTAATACTCACATCCATAAACCTGGGCCTTTTATCTTCCCATATTGGCAAATCCTGGTGAGGAATGTATTATAGTCTTCATGTAAGTACATCTGTTTAAGAAAGTATAACATTGGATCTTCAGGAGAGAAGGGAAATGAGTTGTTGGAGAAATCATAGACAATAAGAGAAAAAATGCTATGGGAGCTCCTTCAGCCAATAGCCTTTTGATAGCAGCCCACGTGGGTATGGTCTCCTATACTATAAATGCAGTTGTAAAACATGTGTGTGCTCTCTTGCTTCCTCCTCTCACTTCCAGCTTCTAGATTAAGTTCCTGTTCCCCATTTGTGCAGAGGACTGTGATCTAGGACAGTGATCTGTGAGTCTCCCCTAAATAAATAATCCTTTATTATACATAATTCTGAACTAGTGTGGGATTATTTTTATCCATCATCATCTGGCACCCGAATGTGGGGACCAGTCCACACTTTTTGGGATCTGTCTGTCAGCTGTGTGGTCCTTTGGGCACTGACTCTCTCGCCCATGGCTGTAGCCAGCCCTCAGATGAAGCAGGCTGCTGCTCAGCACTCCTCTCTGTGCTGCCTCTGTGCATTGCATGCCAACCCACTCACTGCTGCCTCAGGTTCCCCATGGTGCACACAGTCTGCAGCTTGCACTGATGGAAAACTTTGGGTTTTCTCTTTATCCTGGGTCCCAACTCTCAGAATTATTTGATTGCCTTAATAACTGCTCTTAATTTGTTAAACAAAACATATTTTTCAGTAACTAAGTAACACATACTGTTCGCTACTGATAGCAGCTCTCGGCCACATGGCTGTAACTGAGGCACCTACTGGCTGATAACGATTATTTCACCAACTCCAATTCATTGTAATTGCCTTGTGACAGGTAAGATCTGAAAACCTACAAAAAATTACTGATAATATAGCTCTCCAAGAGTTCAGTAATTATTTTGCTTATACTATGGAAGGTATTCTGAAAGGTTTATGCAATTTTCCTTCTACATTCCTTTATTTGATTCGATGAATTAGTTTTGTTTTCAATATTATCTCATTAAAAATGGTTCAATACTATGGAGAGGTTTGGCATCAATTTGACAAAATTATCTGAAAGAATTTGTGATGTTGAATTTAACAATTGGAATCTGTTGAAAAGTTATGATAGATTAATGGTTAAGATATCTCTTCAAGAAGGTGATATGCACACAATCAAAATTATGTCCAAGGATAAAACGTTATCTTTATTGGATAAGTTTCATACCTTGTAATCCTTAGTGAGGGCACTAAAACAGAACACTGGACAGTAGAGTCAGACTTTACAAAAGGCAATAGCAAAAAGATATGAAAATATTGTGGAATTTATTGAAATTGATGAGCAGAGACAGAAGATACAAGGACAGAATTTAGCCTAATCAGTACATACCAGACCATGGGATGACTTACACAGAGTTTTAACTGCATATCCAGTAATTTCCTTGGAAAGACCATCTGTACAAATTACCCTAATGTAGTCAAATAATATTCATGGGAACCAATATGTATGAGCAATCTAAAAGAAATAAAAACAAGCAATAGTTTCTTATGGGCTATATTCACCATTTGTCTCTGAACTGGTAAAAATGTAGGCTTCAAGCTCTAAGGCTACCCCACACGATTGGCTTCAGTTGATCTCAGCAGTCCTAGAAGATGGACCTCAGATGCTTTGGAAGTGTTATTGGAGAAAAGAGGCAAAAATTTTAGAACAACAGGATAAAGCAAAAGGATTTGAGACTTTCCAATATCAAATTCTTGGTGTGGGTCATTACTCTAATTCTCAGGAACAGGCTTGCTACAATGAACACACCTTGTCCCTATGTAGTGCAGCAGATTTAAATGCTTGGAACAGGATTCAGGAACCAAAAAACAGGATTGAACCATATACCAGAGTTAAACAGGTCCAGAGAGAACCATTTAAGTGACTTCTTTCAAAGACTGACAAAGGCTGTACAAGTAGGAGTGACAGAACCTGAACCTAAATGGGTAATTATTGAATCTTTGGCTTTTGAAAATGTTAACTTAGAATGTAAGAAGATCCTTGGGTCTTTAAAGTTCAGATCAGCACCCATAGATGAATGGATCTTGCATACAATGAATGTTGAAACATTTGACTATAGTACTGAGGAATAGGTAAAAGTGATTTCCAATGGCATGAAGAAACACCAAAATGAGAAATGTTTTAATCGTGCTAGAACAGGACATCTAAGAAGGGACTGTAGACAAAGAATTCCTAGGAATAATGTATCCTCTAGGTGCGGCAAGAATAGGAGGACTCAGCCTTCTGGTATATGTAGGAGATGTGGCAAAGGCCAACATTTGACTAATGAATGTAAGTCAACAACAGAAAGACAAGGCAACTCAATGCCATTGGGAAACTTCTTGGGGGCCTCTCACAGGCTCCCATGTCAAACAAGGTCCAGACATTCCCTGTCAATGTGGAGAACATATCTCACCAGGAAAGTTAAACAATCCAGTGTCTACTGTAAAAAAAAAAGTACTGTTCTGGATGATGGAATAAACATGGAGGATGAATAAAAACTCCAGTAGGAAATAGGAAATATATATTTTGGCTGACTTCTATAAATGATAAAAGACCAAAGCTAAGCGCACATATAAATGACAATGTAATTGAGGGATTACTAGACACAGGTATGGATGTGGGTATTATTACTCCAAAATCTTGGCATCCAGATTGGCCTCTTCAAGAGGCAGATAGTCAGTTCCTAGGAATTGGAACCCTATCTCAAGTGAAACAAAGTATAGGGTGGGTTGAATGCATAGGGCCAGAAGGACAGAAGGGAAGGCTGAGGCCATATGTATCTAATACAGCAGTGAATTTATGGGGCCATGATCTATTGCAGCAATGGAATACCCAGGTTAACATTCCTGCAGTCCCAAAAACTTATGTTTCTGGGAAGGATATTATAAGATATTATAGAAAAGTATCACCAGCTGCAGGCTGTACAAGAACACAAAACAACTAGCAAGCCTTCATAGGTACTAACAGCCTTGCCTTTAACATGGTTAACTGAGAAACCCATATGGGTTAAACAATGGCCTTTAATGGAAGGCAAACTGCAGGCTTTAGAGCAGCTGGTACAGGAGCAACTAGATGCTCTTAATATTGAAGAATCAACCATCCCCTGGAATTCTCCTGTATTTTTTGGTAAAAAGAAACCTGGAAAATGGAGAATGGTGACATATCTAAGAGCTGTCAACAAGGTTTTTCAACCTATGAGCCCTCTACAGTCTGGAATTATTCTTCCTTCTCTATTACCAAAAAGATGGCCTCTTATAGTTATTGATTTAAAGGATTATTTCTTCACTATATTTCTATAAGAAAAGGATAGAGAAAAATGTACCTTCACAGTGCCTACTTATAATAATTCTCAGCCTACTAGGAGATACCAGTGGACCGTCCTCCTACAAGGAATGCTCAATAGGTCTACCCTGTGCCAATGCCTTGTTAAACAGCCATTGGAATAACACCACACTATTGACATTTATTCAAGTTTTCAATGAGTAACTGCCTTGAGCTCAGAAAAGCCTGATTCAATAATCATGCATTTATTAGTAGTTATGGCCATCATGGGTATACCTGCACAAATAAAGACAGACAATGGTCCAGCATATGTGTCTAAGAAAATGAAATAGGTTTTTGCTTATTATAATATAAAGCATATTACAGGTATACCAAACAATCCTACAGGTCAGGCAGTTATAGAAAAATCAAATAAAACTATAAAGGATATGCTAAACAAACAGAAAGGGAAATAGATTACATCATGCTTTACTAACCTTGAATTTTCTTAACACTAGCAAGAGAAAAAGGAATGACAGCAGCAGAGAGACATTAGATAATAGAAAAACTTCTGAATGAAATCAGGCAGTATATTTCAAGGATGTATTGACCTCACAGTGGAAACCAGGAGATGTGCTACCCTGGGGGTGAGTTTTTGCTCTTGTTTCCACAGGAAAAGAAAGCTTTGGATACCATCAAAATTAATAAAGATTTGGTTTGAAAGAGAAATTACAGCTCTTAAGTAAGAGAAATTATAGCTCATCCACAAAGGTAACAACCATACAGGAGTAAGAAAACCTCATAAGGATTGGGGCAGGGTTCTGTTCTTGTCTTTGTAGGAAAATATTCATCTTCAAAGAGCTGAGAGACCTTGGATATCCTAATATATATATATATATATATCCTAAATATGAAAAGATATCTATCCAGAAAGGATCAACAAACAAAGAGAAATCTGGCTTATGATGTTATATTATTATTTGCATGGTAAAATTTGATTATCTGGATGTGTATACATTTCTACTTAAAAATTGAAGCTGGCTTTGGAGTTGGACAATGGCTATCCTTCTCTAAGTTAAAGCATGTTGTTAAAAGAAAAATTCAGAATTTCTGTCTCATGTCAGGAGCCATCTGGTATGGGATAGAAAGAAGATAAATTTTAAGGAAATATTTTACTTTTCTCCATGCCCATTTTGTCTATATTGTTTCATTCATTGATTATATATTTATATGAATAATGTTTAAGTTTTCAACAATGAACAGTAGATTTTCCTGCAGTAATCTTTGAAACTTCCAGGAAGAAGATTGGGCCCTACAACAATGATTCCACCTGGTTGATATGACTTCATGATTCTGATAGTGCCACTATGAGACCAGTTTTTGAGTACCTGCTGTGTAAATGGTGCACCTTCTTACAATGTTCTGGCCAGAACTCCAAATGAGAACTTAAAAAAAAAAAAACTATCGACTACTCAGAGACCATTTACAATTATACCAGCAGCAATCTTGAAACTTAACCATCATTTTACTTTTACAAGATCCCATAGAAATAACATCACCCCATGACAACTGAAAGCAATTCTAGAAGACGATGTTTCCTCTACCAACAAAGTTTATCCTCAGGGCTAGGGCACACCATTTTGGGGTTGTTTATTACTCATATAGGGTTGGGGCTTGGGTGGAAATTATGTAGGCCCAGAGATCAGAAAAAAAGAGGGAATATTGAATAGAATAATAGGTAAATTAGTGTGAATTTACTCACACTAATAATAATAATAATGAGTAATAGAGTGAATACTTGTATGCTATTATTTATGGAGAGTTTATATTGGTATAGATTTTTGTATATTGATACAAGTTCAAATTATATTTTTATATTGAATATGAAACCGATTTCTGTTTACAATATTTGTACACCTACTCAAAGTTATTTGTCAGATTGTATGCATGTAGGTTCCTACCTCTGTTTAAGACATTTTATATATTGATAAAATTTTAGGATATGTTTATCATATTGCATTATATATTTCCACGTCTTATCAAGATATTTATACAGTTTACATTTGAAGTCATTGTCCTTCTTACTGCACAGTTGTTTAAAGACTTTAATATTCTAATATGAAATCTTAATGTTTAAGTTATATAGGTATTAAGTATTATAGGACAATAGTCATTTGTGTTTGTTACACTTTTAGTCAGACTAATTAGGTTCTTTAGATACATAGAGATTTTATTCTGCATAGATAGGTAACCTTCAACCACTTCAAAGATCTGTAAAACATGGGGCTTAAATAACTTAGCATTTTGTTGATGTGAGACATGACTACTCCTGACAGCACCAATATATTCCTGAGAGAGTGTTGAGCACCAAAGATACTTCACTTGGTTTTTCACATTTGTTTATGTCTTGGCACAACTGGCCTTTGGGCAAGAAACTTCCTATGCCTCAGTTACTGATGAAGTGCATGATGTCCAGACTGGACAAACAGGATACAAGAAACAAGACTGCCAATCCTTGCTAAGACAAGGTAAGATTATCTGAAATTTTTCCTGCCTCTGAAAATGGTCTGTCAGTTACTCTAGAGCTTAGTCAAAGTTGGTTGCTTCAACATTGCAAATGAGACTTTGGGTGACTGCTCAGGTAGCCAGTTGTCTCTGTCATCTACTACACATTTTGGAAGCTTCTTGCTTGCACTTCCTTTCTACTCAAGTCATATTATCTTCCTTCTCAGGCTTTTGATGGGGTTGAAGATTAGATCTTTGTAGTTACCATCCTCTTATGACCCAGCCAAGCCCTTTCCAATACAAGACTTAGACTCCTTAAAATAGGATGTTTATTAAAACATTTAGCATATGTTCCTTGCTTAATATTGTTTATGCTGGTTGTAATTCTAATCTTATACTTGATATTTGTTCCTAGTGTATATAGCTTTGTATTGGGTTTAGAACTCTATTATTTAAACAAAAGAGGGAGGTGCTGTGGGAGCTCCATCAGCCCCTTCAGCCAGTAGCCTTTAAGATACTGCTCCACTCAGGCATGGTCTTTTATACTATAAATGCGACTGTAAAATGTGCACTTGCTCTCTTGCTTCCAGTTCTCACTTCTGGCTGCTAGATTCAGTTCTCTTACCTTTGTGCAGAGGACTACAATCTAGGACAGTGTTCTGTGAGACTACTCTAAATAAATAGCCCTTTATTATACATAATTCTGAACTAGTGTGGTATTAATTTGTAACATCTGTCATAAAAATCTTGAAACTTTGGATTAAGAAATGATCTACTAAGTACAAAAAGAAATTCAAAACCAAAAAAAGAGTCTGATATGAAAATGACAAACATCTAAATAAGAAAATTATCCATTATATAACAATAAACTAAATATATATATCAGATGAAGCATGGCACAGCATAATCAGAGGTCAGATATGTACTGACAAAGGTAGTGGGCTACAATAAGAAGGCAAAGCATCCATTATAAAGATAAATCACAAAGGAAAGTGAGGAACCTCCAAAATAATGGAAATGTTCATCCTTACTAGAAGCCACATGCAAACTTATTTGTTGGGAACTGAGAACATTTAAAATTAATATTAAAATCACAATATTTAATGGAGACCATCTAGAGTAAATGGAAAGGTGTGTGTGTGTGTGTGTGTGTGTGTGTGTGTGTGTGTGAGACAAAAATGCTCCTACCACTCTAACCTAGTTTTGTTTCATCAACAAATTTATCTTGACTAAGAATTTTTTCTAGATACATACTTTCCAAAAATAAAGAGAAAAAAAAGGGGGGGACTTACCCAAGTTTATTTGCAGCATTGTTTCACTTATTTTTTTTCGCTCCAAATTTTTTTTATTGTTTAAAGAAAAATTTACATTTACTCCCCTTGTCCCAGGCCCTCCCTCTCCCCCAATACCCCACCGCCCTCCCCCTGCTTCCTTGAGATGGGACAGGATACCCTGCCCTGTGGAAAGCCCAAGGCCCTCCCCTCTGTCT
>JAQHUG010000163.1:1930604-1941417 GCA_028555095.1 Dicrostonyx torquatus
AGGGGCATTGTTTCACTTATAATAGTAAAATTTGGAAGGTACTGAAAGCACTTGTAGTACAGATTTAGTTACAATTCAAAGGAGTAAACAATCTTCCACAGATCTCAAAATTCCTTTGTTTAATAGAAGACAAATTACAGAATAAAATGCATATGGATATATGGAAATAAAGCATGGATATCTCTGAAGCAATCCCAGGAGTTGCTATAAGGGAGAGACAGGAAAGTTGCCATGAATGGGATAAAAAAAAAAGACCCCATCTCAGTGAAGCTAAACTATGCATAAAGAATCAGCTGAAAAGAGTGGAGAGATGGTTCAGAAGATGAAGGTTTTGCCATGCAAGCATGAGGACATGAGTTCTGATCACCAGCAATCGTGTAAAAAGCTAGATATGGCAGTATGCACACTGGTTATTCTAGCACTGGGAGCAGGGGTGGGCAGCAACAGGAGGATTTGCTGGACAGATAGTCCAACTAATCAGTGAGCGACAGGCGCACGGGGAGATCCTGCGCCAAGAAATAAGGTAGAGAGAGCAATCGTGGAAGATGTTGGTACTCATGGGCGCATGCTCAGGTGAACACAGTCGCTATACAATATGCATACACATCACATGTACATGCAGAAGCAACTAAACAAAAATAACAAAAACACCATCATCAGCAAATTATGCATATGACTAAAGGAGAGCTAGAATGTACCCTATAAAGAGAAGGAAAATATATTTTCACGAGCCTCTTGCCATTTTTAATTTTACTCTTCAGTGGCTTCTGCTACTCTTGATGAACAATTTTGGTTTTACCATCAGTGAGATTCAGTGACTAAACCCAGAAATGACTATAGAAACCAAGACTAGGGTTTATCAGCTTATATATTACATTAATCTTTTGTTAAACTCAGTTTGAGACAGTAAAATCCCCCAACATATATTTTTAAAGGTTTACTTGTGTACCTATGTGTATGCACAAAAGTGTGTGAGTGTCTGTAGTGGCCATTGTATCATCTGAAGCTGGAGTTACAGGCATTTTTTAAATTGCCCAGTGTGGATGCTGGGAACCAAACTCCAGTCCTTTGAAATAGCAGAGAACACTTTTAACTTGTGAGCCATCTCTCTGATCTCCCCAATGTATCTTAGGATCTATTCTTTTACATCCATATTATTGAAGCATTTCTTGTGTCTTAACAAAACAACAAAAATGGGCACTGATCATGGATCACACTAATTTGTATATACCCCATCATTCAGTTCTTGTAATGGTGTATTTACCTCCATGTAAAAGGCAAGAAAACTTGGTTTTAAAACAGTTACTAGTGTCAGTTTATAGTGTGAGTTCTAGAGACTGAGTTATTATGTGTAAGAAAATTTATATACAGCAAAACTATTGCCACTGGTTTGAAACCAAGGACACCAAGGCTCAGGGAGTAAAACTATTATTTGAATCACAGAGCTGGTAAAAATCAAGTCAGGCAACAAGAATCACTCAGAGTTTAAATACTCTTTGGAAAGTTGGTTTGCCCATTTTCTTGGAGCATGACAATGAAATGCCAACTTTCATTAAGTGGATTCCCAAAGATGCAAATTTTTCATTAAAATGCATACAGCAGGGCTGCTTTTCTAGGGGATTTCTGGATCAGTAGCTGAGAGCTTACATTTTATCCAAAAGCAGGCCGCAGAGAATGGGCAAGAATAGGTTTGGTGTGGGTTTTGAAAGCTCAAAGCCCACCGCCAGTGACACAGCCCCTCCAGCAAAACCACATCTCCTAACCCCTCCTAAACACTCCACCACCTGGGAATTAAATATTCAAATATGTAAGGCTATGGAGACCATTCTTATTCAAACCACTAGATCAGATGTAAGTAAGTATCTATAGCATCCTAACCTTTGTGCAAAATAATCATAAATATGCTACCTGGGTGTGCAAATATTCTTAAACCTCTGGAATGATGCATAGGAAACCACAGGCAAGAGTTTCTACGGTGATAAAACATAAATAAGAATCAAGGATAAACAGAAAATGCAATTTCAACTTTGTACCCCCTGTTCTCACTTTGTTTTACCCTGTGACTACATTAAACTGTACAAAAATCAATAAATAATTATTTGTAGCATTACCTATTAAATAGTAGTACAAGTATGCAATGTCCATGTCTGCGTTATTATTTCCTGTCCTATGGTAAAAAGAAGATTCGGAAAACCTTACAAGAAAGGGGCTAAGGGGAGCTGGAACTGAGTCAGCAGTGAGGCCAGAACAAGAAGAAAATAAATGGGGACCTGTGGAATGGGAGATAGGAGTGGAAAGGTCTGTGAAACTATCCATAGTCTCGGTCCCAAGCCTCACTCAGAATCAAGACGCCTAGAACACACCAGTGTGAATGGCAGTGTTGGGACTGCAAGGTTGGACAGCAGGGAGACAGCCTTGGGACAAAAGTGAACAAGTACTGTTCGTCATGAAGAAAGTTGCTGCTCATCGCTGGAACGCCTTTGTATTAAGCTTTCCAGATACTTCCACAAAACTTTGGAGACACACTTGATAGAAGAATATTTGGAAGTTCCCACAACCAGATGCCTTCAAACTGAACAACCAAACAGCCTTGTTTGTAATATTTTATATCAAAGATATTAGATGGGAGTCAAGAAAGGTCTTGTGAACCTCCACCTCCTTTAAGTGTTCTGCTAGAAATGAAAGTAGATGCATTGGGCTGTGGGGGTGCGCCCCTGTGATACCTCCCCGGATCCCCGCACGTGGCAGCCAGCCACGCAGATGCATTCAATATTGTTTGACATTCTCTCAATGCACCCTATGGAAGCGACTGCTTCAATAATGAAATCATATTCCCTAACATAAAGTTGATGGGTTATTTTCTTAGTATTGTAAAATTTGCTGTCATAAAAATTAAAACTATTTTTGGATGTGGATGAAGAAATCCCACTTTGGCGACTCCAGAGTGAACAATGATGAATCATTTTAACAGATGAGCTAGGGATTTAGTGTTCCTGGACGGCAAGTATTGTACTGCACGGCTTACAGCAACCCTGGGATGCATGAAGATTTTGCACGCACATAATGTTTGTGCTATAGAAACCTAAGGTCTGGACAACTCCCGTGGATATTTCACTTTGCTATTATAAGGAAAAGTCAATGGCAAGTTAGGTAGAAAATGAAACAGTAGCTGATTTCATGAGCTAGATCTTAGAATAGGGAAAAGCATTTCACAAGAAATAAAGCTAAAACGCGTGTATAATTTCAAAAGAAGTGAAGAAGAAAAAGAACCTTAAGTTACCTCCTGGTAACTTAAAATATTGCTGATAAGACAGCTTCCAGTTGACTTTTCTTTCTTGTCCTCATGATTCAGTTATTTGTTTTTGCTGTTTCCTGTCTCTTACATGGTTGCTAAATGTAATTCCCCAGTTTTCCTACATTGTTGCTTGGGAATTTTCTTGATTTAGGTTTCAAAAGACACTAAGAACATTTTCCAAAAACCACTCCAGATTCTAACTCATTGAACTTAGAGCCAAGTGCATTTTGTTTATCAAGCTTCTTGGTTTATTCTTTTAAGATACGGTATCAAAAGTTGATCAGGGATTTTTTTTTTCAAAAAGAGAAGAAGAAAGAAACAGAGTTTGAGCTTTAACAGATGTTTAGCTCTTTAATTTTTGGAGTCTGCAATTCCCACTTGACTTTAATGAGCTTGTCCAATAGTTCTGGCTTTTAGTGCAGGCTGTGTGTTCTCATGCTTGTTCCTTCAGCTCTAAACCACACAAGAATCCTGCAAGGCCAAGCACGTAAAGCAAGTGTTCTGTGTGGGAATGGAATTTTCACAGACCAGTGGCTTTTGAGTGAGGCAGCATCCTCAGCAGGGGTGGTGGGAAGCAAGGAGGGATGATAACGGAAAACTCTTCAATACTAAATGTTGTGCCATGGTGTTAAACAACTCGCCTCACCACAAGCCAGCTCTAAATTTCCTTGGACATTTAAGACTCTCTGGTCACAAGTGGCATTTTATTATTGATGGCTGTTTTCTGTCAACTTTTTCTTGGAAACATTAAATTTCGTATTTTCAGATTTTCCCAACTGAATCATATCAAATCAAGTTCGCTGTCTTTTGAAAGTAATGGTGCAACCCTTGAATCCTTTTTTCCTCAGTGCCTGACTGACTCTTCTGCACTGGACGTAAATATCAATGTCTGCTTTCTTAAGTCAATAGCTCAACAGTTAGGCTACAGCTCGGAAGTTTCAAGTTCTTGGCATTGAATGCATAACCACTCATAATGACGGTCACTTAGATTACTCTCACCCTCTCCAGAGTTTTCTGTGGTGGAATTAACTGATGGGAAAGAAAAGAAAATCCAAAAGAATGAACTACTGAAATCACCATTTACTTTAAATTAGTGTCCCAGATTTTTAGATCTTCTATAGAGTTAATCCCCTGGGGACACTATACACTTTGTAGACTTAAGCTATTTTGGATTCTATCTTTATAGTGATGAAACTAAAATAAGAAACAATAAAAAAGAAGAGAGTGTTTATTTTTCAGAATAAAAGAAAACCTAAGAGGATGGTTACCAGTTCCATATGATTAGAAAATAAAAACAAAACTGTAGGAAGTAGCATAAAAAAAAACAATTAGGTTAATAAACCTTGGATTATTAAGCGGACTCAATTCAAGTGTGTTTCTCTTGTCTCCTATTATTATTTAAAACGGTGTCATGTGCTTATCATTCTCTTCAAAGAAAGTTTTAAAATGTAAAATGAAATAGTAAATTTATTAGATTATTCTAGATTTAAGATGATAGTTTATTGATAACAATTATGAAGATGAAATAACAGGTCTGCAATTCAATATATACATATGTATATATGCATATATAGTTTGAATTTAATACATGTATATGAATAAAGTTAAGGTGATAAATTCTAGTAACATTTGAATAAATCTAAGAATACCTCAAAGAGAATTAAGAAGTACCACACATAGTGTACCTTGCATCAATTGTCAAAATATTATTAGAAGTAAAGAGGCATTCTCAAGAATATAATGAAAATAAAGGTAGCTCTCTGAGTGCCCTTTACCTTCAGTCAGGACCCTGGTGGGAAAAGGAGAAGAGGTAAGCTGTATGATGCATAATGGGGAAATTACTCAGGCAAGGTGTAAGCCAGAGAAACCCCAAATGGTGCTGCAGTACCCAGACCACTGAGAGCTGAGAGACTCTAAGGGGAGACCAGCTGAGTACAAAGGGCTCTGAAAAGGCACAAGACTCTGGATGGACAGTACGCAGACCAGCTAAGCAGAGAAGGAGGCCTGAAAAGAAGTCCTTTCCCTTGGTTTCTTCCCCTCTGTTTTCTGGTCAGGACTCTCACTGGCGGGTGTGAGTGAGGTGCAGAGTAGGAATGGAGCTCCAGCAGATTAAAAACACATGATGAGCCAGTCAATTAGTGTAACGTGCAATCCAGACAGATGGCTGGATTTATCACTCCTGCTTCATGCTGCTTCTCTCAAACCCTGAAGTTACTAAGACTATGTGGGTGCTATAAAGGAGATGTCGATTTTAATCTCAGTGGCAGAAAATAATACGTGTCACTAAAACACTTAAGAGTAAACATTAACAATGTATAGGGGCTACAGCAAGAAAGCATTTACCAAGGATTTTAACGACATAATATGCTCCCTGATTGAAAATATAAAATATCATTCCTTCCAAATTATTTTTAGATTTAACCTAGCCCAGTTAAGCTCTTCATCACATCTTTAACTTAAATTTCTTTTAAGATTAGGTTTTACAATAACGGGCAAAAAATAAATCTATGATTACTTTTACTAGAGGTTATTAAGGGACTACTAGCCCATTAAATTTAGAAATTAAATAAACTAAAAATAATTCAAAGATAAAATATACTATCTTAAAAATCAGATGTACAGAGTAACTTTTAATCTTTCCCATTGGTATTTAATAACTGTTCAGAATAATAGTATAACAATTCCATAGGTGCATAAAATTTACTTTGATCATATTGGCACTCCATTTTCCCTTGTCACTGGCTTCCCTTTCATTTCATTTCCTTTCTTCTAGGTTCTATATGTGATATTTGTTTCTCAGAGTCTCGCTTAATATGAGTCCCCAGCTGCCTCTGTTTTTCTGTAAATGACCCAGTTTCATTTCTATTAGTGGCTGTGACCAATGCTCTATTTTACATATATGCCACAAGCTTTTAAACCCATTCAAACAGGGATCCTAGCTGATACTACCATAGTTTGTCCATTATGATGTAATAAATCTGGGCACACAGATGTCTCCAATATCAGCTGACTCCTATGACTTCGGAGTCCTATTCTCCAGCAATATGTTATAGCTGGATCTAAGGTTATGACTAAAACACTATGACTGAGGTAACTAATAAAAGAAAGTGTTTAATTGGGCTCATGGCTCCAGAGGGTTGGAGTGCATGATAGTAAGTGAAGGCATAGTAGATCAGACAACCCACGGCTCATGAAGGAGACTCCCACACAGCGGGGACTCCCTTCCAGACCCCGGATTAGGCACAAATCACACCCAATCACCTGTTTTCACTGAGAGAGTCTTTATTAAGCAGGGAAGAAAAGTTAAAGTGACTACTTTCTGACTCAGGCAGAAAAACAACATCAACTGACCTTGCAGGTATCACTCTTAAGAGGATAAAATTGGGAGGTCTGTGTTAGAATGGGTTAGGATGTGGCTGGAAAGGAGATAGAGGATGAGGGAGAAGGAGAAAGGGACAAAGAAAAGTGGGTATGGCTATTTGCCTCAAAGGTACAAAGGACCACCTCTGGCAAGAGAGGAGACAGACATGGCACACAGGCAAGGTTTATAAAAGTAAAGGGGAAGGCATTTTTTAAGAATGTGAACATTATTATTTACTATCTCTACTGTGCTGTACAACAGAACTCTTGAGTTTGACCCCCAGTACCCTGAAATGTTGTATACTTTGGCCAACATTTTTGTGATTCCCCCTTCTTGACCTCTAAGCCACTGGTAGCCACTACCCTCTGCTTCTCTGATTCCTAT
Organism: Dicrostonyx torquatus; assembly: GCA_028555095.1. Taxonomy (NCBI): domain Eukaryota; kingdom Metazoa; phylum Chordata; class Mammalia; order Rodentia; family Cricetidae; genus Dicrostonyx; species Dicrostonyx torquatus. Next base: position 1,937,645 of record JAQHUG010000163.1, read on the forward strand.
TTGGATCAATTCTACAACTAAGTGAAAATGTAAAGTATCTGTCTGTGACCAGCTTATTTCACTTAACATAATGTCACATGTGTTCATCTATGATGTTGAAAATGACAAGATTTCCTTCTTCTTAAAAGATACATTTTCCATTGTGTGGACATGCCATGTTTTATCATCTATCTATCTGTGGACACAGACTGCTTCTATATTTTGGTGTTCTAGAATATTCTCCTCCATCCACAGCATGACCTTTGCCCTTTTAAATTCCCAGAGGTTGTGATCAACCAGAGGAGACTTGTTCAATATTAGGCCCATTACCTTCCTTCCTATCACGGTAAGGAAAAGGACTCCTAGGAATCTCTCCATCCCCAAGGATTTATGTGCAACTAATAGTTATTAGGGGAAATTTCACAAGGCCACACCCTTTCCCAAGGACATATACACTGTAATAGTTGTTGGGGAGAAATACCTTCTTCAGTGGTGTAGCCACCCAAAGGCTTCCCATGCTCCTTGATCTAACCCTTCACCCATGTAAGGAACCCTAAGCTAAACTCACTGTTTCACAAAACTAGATTTGTGTGTAGTCATTTCACCAGAGCATGCTAAACTTGACACTGTCTGCGGTGAAAAGAGGTTGTTGATTCAGGAAAAAAGTCACACAGGCTTGGCTATTGTGAGCAATGCTGAAATGAACATGAGAGTGCAGGCATCCATTCTTGTGAGTTCACATCTAGTTGTGGGTTTCTAGACCCTGTGACAGTTCTATTCTGAACTCTGGGACAATGCCCATACTGTGTTCCAGTGTGACACACCAACCTATATTCTCACTGGCAGTGCCCAAGGGCTCTCCCATTACCTCCCACATCACATTCTTGCCAACATTTATCTTCCCTCTTTTTGATGAGAACCATTGTGAATAGGTTTGAGCCAATAACATTGTGGTATTAGCGTTTTCCCTAGGATCAATGATGTTATCAATTCCTAATATGCTACTCAATAAATTATGCTATTTAAATATATTGAATAATGATATAGATTGAAAAGTAGAATTGAGAATGCCAAAAAAAGGTTTAATAAAAACAGTCTAAACATGTTCATCTCAGGGTACAGAATACATGTATAAAAGAAGTGGTCTCATCTCCACACATTTGTGTGCCCATGTGACTGAATAAATGATAATACTTCTTGAACACTTACTGTACGTCACAACCTGTTCTAAGTGTTTTTTCAAGGTCTGTTTGCTCAGGTCCAGATTCACCCTCTGGTTCCTATTCTGTGCTTGATCTATTGGGAGCTCATCAAATCCAGCTGGTCCAGGACTGAAGGAGCATATGACCAAACCGGACTCTCTGAATGTGGCTGCCAATGGGGTCTGACTGAAAAGCCAATGATAATGGCACAGGGACCTATCTCTTCTGCATGTATTGGCTTTTTGGGAACCTATTCTATATGAATGCACATCTTCTTAGACTGAGATGGAGGGGGGAGAGCCTTGGGCTTCCCATAGGGCAGGGTATCCTGCACCATCTTAAGGAAGCAGGGGGAGGGCGGTGGGATAGTGGGGAAGCGGGAGGGCTTGGGACAAGGGGAGTAAATGTAAATTTTTCTTTTAACAATAAAAAAAAGGAAAAAAAAGAGTATTTTCCCTTTTCTACCTGGAGCAATCATAAGCTTTGTCAGTAGAGGGTGATAGCGAGACACTTCAGGTACAGCAATTCTCAACCTCTGGGTCGGGACCCCTTTGGAGATCAAAAGACACTTTCACAGGGGTTTCACGGCAGATATTTACATTATGATTCATAACAATAGCAATGAAATAATTTTATAGTTGGGGGTCACCACAACATGAAGAACTGTATTAAGGGGTCACAGCATTAGGCAGGTTAAGAATCACTGCTGTGGAAAATTTTATTTCCTGCTGGGTGGCTTTTCTGGCAGCAGATCCCAGAAATCCTGTAAAACAGAGTAGTAACCAGCATCATTGGCCGCTCTCCTTTCCTGCTGAACTCTGTTTGGTGATTACTATACCCCACACCACCGTGATTCATGAAAGCTTTCCCTGACCATCTACAGGACAAACTTAGCAAACTCCACTAATGTGTCATCGGAGCAAATTCTCTTCCGTTGATTGAGCTCCAACTGCATCCTTATTAAGGTTGAGGTCTGGATGAGAAGAGAGGCAGGAATTCATCCTTGGGCTCTTTAAAGTGGATTGTGTCATTAATGCCCATAGGACCTCTAATAACCGGATGAAAATGAGTAAAGGACCACTTCAAGGTATGGTTGAGGAGAAGAGTTTATTGAAGATGTGAGGGAGAGAACAGTCAGGGGCATTGGAAAAACTGACCTGGGCCATGAGAGGAAGTGGGTGGAGGGTGGAGCTAGAGAGAAAGAGAAGAGGAGAGTAAGAAAGAGAGAGGGGAAGGAGGGAGAGGAGAAGAAGGGAGAGAAAATGGGTCACGAGCAAGCCAGGAGACGAAGAGCTCAAAAGAGAGCAAGCTTGGGAACGAGAGAGCAGTAGCCAAAACAACTGAACTATAAAGCTTTCAGAGTCTGGGGGAAGGGAAGCCCACTCCCTAGACTGGAGAGGTTTAGGATAAGGGGCAAGGTGAGAAGTTCTGCAGGAGCCACAAGGTACTGAGTGAGACTTGTCTGGGGTTTCTTTGGGACCTGAGAATAATTAGAGTAATCAAGATGCTAATAGATTATTATCTGTTACAAACGAATAAAAAGAATCATCTGATAAGGTGCAGATGGGAGCTGCTGAACTCAGAATGAAACACTTTAACTTCAAAGTCCACACCTGCAGTAATTATTAGAAAGGTTCCTGAACTGTTGAGAATACGCACACAGGTCAGAAAAGGGTCTTTCAAAAAGAAACTGTTACATGTATGTGGTCACTGCCTTGATATGTTACATGTTTGTGGTAGCCATCTTTACATGACCAACATTACAGGTGTCTCATGTGACTAATATGAAACTTCCCAGTTTCTTTCCATGTGTGAATATTAATTTTGCAATCAGAGAGATATGTTTAAGCTAGTTAATAAAATTCTGAGGCCTCCCTTTTGGACCACCTTCTTCCACTTTCTTTACAAAGCCCTACTTCCTGTTCAGCAAAGCAGGGTCACTTCAAGCCCCTTTCCCAAGGCACAACGTGTCTCAGTGAGAGAAGAACATCACATTTCCAGAAGAGCTAAGCTGGCAACCTACTTAGCACCGAAGAAGTGTAACTTAGCTAACTTGTAAGCTGCATAATCACAAAGCTACACAAATAAAAAGCATTTGTTATGATTGCAACTGAATTGGCCCCAGTTTTTATCATTCCCTGGACTATACAGAGCTAATATCTTCCATAGCTCGTGGTAATTAATGAAGGAATTACCCAAGCCAGCTATCTCTAGAATATATGTATTTTAATAGATGAAAGAATATAAACAAACTCACGATACCAGATCCAGGATCCTATGCTTTCCGAGGGAGAGCACTGGGCCAAGAGCGAGCACACGTGTCCTGTCCCTTTTATTCATCAGGGGGTCCTGATGGTCCAACCCAAATAATTAGCTAATGGCAGGCATGGCTATTAGCTTGATTGGCTAAAACATTTCTCCATCATCTCCCCCTTTTGTCTAAATAAGATCGATCTAACTCTAGTATAGCTATATACAATGGGAACAGACATCGAACATGAAGTTACAAACAATAAAAATATCAATCCATTATCCCTCTCCCATCTCTTAATTATATGCAAGGCATAATCAACCCCTAAATGAAGTCCCAAA
>JAQHUG010000163.1:1952308-1963440 GCA_028555095.1 Dicrostonyx torquatus
CCTCAGTGAGGCCAGTGTTTTGTTTCTTTAGCTCCTGAATCCCTGTATTAAGGAACTGGATTACGTTATAAATCTTTATGAGAAAAATGCAAAATGCGAGCAAGGCAGTGAAATCCATAAGGAGCCTGAGTGGAAGAGATTCATATGTGTCGTGGATAAAATCAGACATGGTATATCGCATAGATCCATTTAAATCAAAAAAGGATAGATTATCTGAATGAGTCATGGTATTTGAAAAGCGTACCTGTTGACTTGAAGCAGGTGTAATTACCATAGGTTACCAGTAGGTGTCGCAGTGGTACAATAAGTTTTTTGGCAGAGAAGAGGGAGAGAACCAGTCAGGCTAGTCGAACCCTTCTCAAGCTGGGCGGGTTGATGGGAGGTCAGGTGTTTGGAAAGGCTGCCCATCCAAGAGCATGGCAAGTGGACATGGAGAACCGGAGGGCCGGGCTCAGCGGAGGGCGGGGCTGGAGCCACAGAGCGGTGTGCCCGCAGAGCCCCTTTGGTGATTCCTGAGTGCAATCCCACATCTCGGGTTCATGCAAGCGTTCGTGGTGCGGAGAGAGGCAGGGAGCGTGAACAGTGACTCAAATCAAAAAATATTCGTTAATGAAAAGTACAAATCGTTTGCCCCTTGAGTGTCTGTGGCCGCAGAAATCACGATGCTGGCGCTCATGCCAGTGAAAAACGGTGTAGGGAGGTACAAATACCATCCGAGAGCTGCGGGGACTCCCAGCCCCTGAGTGAACTGAGAAAAAGGGCTGCCCCGATTGTAAAATCACTCATGTTGGGCACCAGTTGTCACAGTAATTAATGAAGTAATTACCCAAGCCAGCTATCCCTAGAATATATGTATTTTAATAGATGAAAGAATATAAACAAACTCACGATACCAGATCCCATGCTTTCCGAGGGAGAGCACTGGGCCGAGAGAGAGCACACGTGGCCCATCCCTTTTATTCATCAGGGGGTCCTGATGGTCCAACCCAAATAATTAGCTAATGGCGGGTGTGGCTATTAGCTTGATTGGCTAAAACATTTTCCCATCATCCATAGTGTATAATATTTTAAAGATAAATTTGGGAAGTAAAACTGTGAACATTATTCCCTGTGCTGGCTAGTTTTATGTCAGCTTGACACAAGCTAGAGTCATTAGAGAAAAGGGAGCCTAATTGAAAATGCCTCCCCAAGAACAGGCCATAGGCAGGCCTGTATAGACCAGTGGTTCTCAACATGTGGGTAATGACCCTTCCAAATGAGTCACCTAAGACGATCTACATATCAGATATTTGTATTATGGTTCATAATAGTAGCAGAATTACAGCTATGAAATAGCAACACAAATAATTTTATGGTTGTGGTCACCACAAAATGAGAAACTCTATCAAGGGGTTGCAGCATTATGAAGGCTGAGAATCACTGCTTTAGGGCATTTTCTTAGTCAGCGCTCCATGGGGGAGGTCTCGGAAATTCCGGGGCTGGTGGTCTTGGATTCTGTAAGAAAACAGGCTAAGCAAATCTTGTGAGCAAGCCAGTAAGCAGCTCCCCTCCATGGCCTCTGACTCAGCTCCTGCCTCCAGGTTCCTGACCCTCTTGATTTGCTGCCTTGGCTTCCCTCAGTGGACTGGGCTATGAAAGCCAAACAAAGCTTTTCTGCTCCAGGCTAACTCTGTATGAATTATTTCTTTCTTCTCCTTTTTATCAAATTTATTTTTTCCCGAAATTTCCAGCTGCACTCTGATAACTTATTCCTACTCTGATAGAATCTGAGGGAAAAGCAGCTTTATTTGCCAACTCCTCAGATTGCCACAAAGTCTGTTGCAAGCCTGGATAGTGTTTAATAAAATCACCTCTTCCATTTGGAGTCTTGTAGGTGCTGGTCTCTTCTCCCAATTGAGTGAAGCTTCATGACAACATTCCTTGGTTTCCATCTATTGTGACCCATTTTGTCATCAGACTTCGAAGTTACAGTTGGGTTCTAGGCTAAATGGAGCCATCTCCATGTTTGTTTGACAGTAGAAGATTTAATTTTTTTGCAGTGTCCCAGATTTCCTGGATATTTTGTGTCTTGACTGACTGACTGACTGACTGACTGATTGATTGATTGATTTTAGATCTGATATTTTCATTGACTTGGGTATCCATTTCTTCTATCCCACCTTTAATGCCTGAGGTTATTTCTTCTATGCATTGTCATCTGTTGGTGAGGTTTACCTCTGAGGTTTTGTTTGGCTTTGTAAGGTTTTTATTTCCAGTTTAATCTCAGGTTAGGTTTTTAGTGGTTGTTTAGTGGTTCCATTCCTACTTTCATGTCTTGAACTCGTCTTCACTTTATTTCACTGTCTGGGTTTTTATACATTTCATTAATATATTTATTCATACCTTATTTAAGGTCCTTGAAAAGTATCCATTACAGCTGTTTTGAAGTCCTTGTCACGTGCTTAATCTGTGTTACATTTCTCAGGGCCTACTGTAGTAGCATTGCTGAACTCTAATGGAAAAATATTTTCTTGGCTTTTTCTCTGTTTTTATGCTGTTGTCTAGGCATTTGGGATGATTGTAATTCTAGATGTTGACATCTGGTCTTGTCTTTATTGGATAGATTTTTTTCATACCTTGCTTTTAGTTGCTTTCCTTGGATTTTAAGTAAATGTAGGAACCGTGGTTTGGGTGGTAGGGAGTGTTCCTGAGTCCCTGCCAAGGTCGCCACTGAAGGTCCTGTTCGAAAGTGTTTCTGGGTATTGAGAGCTGATACAAAGGAATGGGAATGGACTAGAAGGATGGTGGTCATGGTGATGGTGGCAGAGAGGATCTATAGAAGGGAGGACAACTGCCATGAAGATTGGTGGAGTACCCCAGCAATGGCGGAGGAGCTGGAAAACAGGCCCCTGCATGTCCCGCACAACCGTCTCGCCAGCAAGAATGACGCGGCACACAAGGATCCTTCTGCAGTAAGCTTTAATGCTTCTTGAGAGGGAGAAGCATAAGCTTCCAGAGCAGAGACCCAGAGGCGGGGAAACCCTTCCCTTAAATAGAGGCTTCTCCTCGCCTAGGATGTGTCAGTCCCTGGTTGGCTGCAACCCATCGCAGGAGATGACGCCACGGGATAGGCGGGATGGGACGAGGTGGAAAAACCCTTCACATATGCGCAATGCACCTGTTTATTATTCAGGAACACAGGACATGGGCGCCATCTTGTAATGGCAAATAGCGGGCGCGGCTCCCCACACCTGCAGGTGTCCTGTAACTGGGCTTGGGTTGGGACTGGGGAATAGAAGGAAATGGAAATGGAGGGTAGAAGGGAGACTGAGAGTTGCCTACCTGACTTCCAGGCTGGATGTGGCCATCAGATTTCCAGGGAGAAAGTTCTTCGTGCAAGCTGCTGTGAGACAGAGGGAAGGGTGAGGGAGGAAGGCTGTAGAAAATGTGCTTTGTCCCCTGAGGATGGAGACAGAGAGGAAGGAAAGGACAAGGCAGGTAGTGGGTTAAGAAGCTGGGAATAAGACAGGGGAATTGAAATCAGAGGACCCTTTTAAATGTTCTTAATAAGCCTATCCTCAAACTTCTGCCTCAGTCAGTGGCTAACTGGATGGATCATTGTGATAATCTTCCTGCACTGGAAGGAAATGGAACCACCTATTCTGGTTTATCTATCAAGATAAAGAATAGTATTGTTGCTGGGCAGTGGTGGCACATGCCTTTAATCCCAGCACTCAGGAGGTAGAGGCAGGTGGATCTCTGTGAGTTCGAGACCAGCCTGGTCTACAAGAGCTAGTTCTAGGACAGGCTTCAAAGCTACAGAGAAACCCTGTCTCAAAAAAACAAAAAAAAATAGTATTGTTGCTATGGAAGGGGTTTAATAAGCTAATTTCTTGAAGATCATTATACTTTTGAAAAACACCTACCACTCAACAGCATCCTGGTACTTTAAATTCAAGCCTAGCTAGTTGCTGAATTGCATGTGGACTATGTAGCATGTAACGATTTAATTAGCTTTTATTATTTCACATCATGGGTAAAAACAAAAGAAATCAAAATGTGATTATTAAAACCAAAATAGAACCTAGCCATAATTTGCTACAGATAATATATTTTGCCAGACATGGTGGCCCAAGTCTTTAAACCTAGAACTTGGGAAACAGAAGCAGATGGAACACTATGAGTTTGAGTCCAGCCTGGCACACATAAAGATTTCCAGGGAAGCAAGGGCTATGTAAACAGACCCTGTCTCAAAAAGCAAAAACAAACAAATATTTTGTGTATATTTGACCCTCTATGTACCTCATCAGAAGTTTTGCTGTATTTACTTGGGTGGAAGCTTACGCAATTGTTATAAGATTATTTTTTTACAATAATAGAAGTATTTTAATGTGTTGTAATTGCAGCATCCTCTTATAGTTATTTAAAAGAATACCAAAGATAATAACATTGTAATCCCTGGTTCTACATTAAGGAGCAAATTCTTCCCAAGATACTAATGTATAAAATAGGATAGTAATAATAGGTATGTGGAAATGTGTACTCGGGGAAAAATATAACCTTTTAAAAACACTTACAAGTGGAAATGCATGCCAAAACACATTTCAGCATGACCAAAACTAATTTTCTTTTCTTGCAAATACAATTACAATATCAAATGAATTCCAAGGAGTAGCTTAAGATCAAGTTTCCTAATTTCAAGTGCACGTGTACCATGGGTTGTATCATGTACCACTCTCCAGCACAGCCATTTCCAGAGTTTACAAAAAAATAATAACTCAAATAACTCTTATTTAGAACACTGCTTAATCCACAATTGATTTTTTTAAATGAATCCTTTTCTTAGAAAATGATGAAGGAAGAGTCAAGAGGCCTCCGCTACAAGTCCCCAATCCCACCCACCAGGTTTTCAGAGAGGATCACAAAGCACTCCTGAGAAATTACCCTTAGACACTTCATCAACAATAGCTCATTGAATAAGTTTTACTTAATATATAAAAATTCTTTATTAGTCAAGAGCTCTGTTAAAAATCATTGGGCGCCAAGTGTTGAAATAACCAGGCTAGCTAAGGATAAAACAATTATATTTTATTTATTATAAGGGGAAAACTCACGAAACAGGGAACAAGAAATCCAAGCACAGCAATGTCCCATGGGAAAAGGTGCAGAGAGAGCACACCTGAAGGTGAAGGTGCATGCGTTTATCCTTGGTCCCAGCGAAGCCACGTCTTAACTAAGACCCACCTTTTCAAGATGATTGGCTAACAAGGTTACCCCTCAGAGCTCTAAACTAAGGTATAATTTTAATATCTCACCAAAATATCAAATAAGGCAGAACAAAATAGATATTCTATAGTATTAACATGGTATATTTAATATTCTAGTTAGGTTGCATTGAGAATATGGTAAGTTATAGTAATTACAATGATACACATTTTCCTAAAGAACTTTTGATTCTTGAGGAGTTTTGTTTGGGGCAAGAAATGCATGTGCTTATTTTTTCTTTATTTTGTAGGAAGGTATTATTTTGGTTATATATCAAAAATGGAAAGTGTTGACTATCCTGGACTAGTAGGGGTAGTGTCTCCTTACCCACCCACCTCATTAATTGTTTAGTGTCTGCGTAAGAGCGTTTAGAATAATGCTAAAGATAAATGTTGTCAAAATTGTTCTTGGCAGGTATACTCAGTTTACCTGCACACTTGCCACAGAGAACAGAATAGAAATAAAGGGGGGGGGGAGGAATAAATGATACTGATCATGACAGAGCAAACATCTCAGAGACTCTTACTGCCTCTAGGTCTTGCTTGACCACCCAAAGTGTTGAGAAGGTCAGTGTCTCAGTTGGTTTGTCACCAGGTGCAACATACCTTCTTAGAACAAGTACATAAGCAGAAATAGCAAGAACGTAAGATTAAAAAAAAAAGAAATTTTCCCTTCCGTCCAAGGCAGCCACGCAAGGTATCCTAAAGCCAGCTGGCCACAGTAAAGAACATCTGTGTGGAACACAGCAATGGCCCCGCAGAGAGCGCAACCAGCAAGAGTACTCAAGAGCATTGGCAACAATTATTAAAAGAAGCGTAAAAGTACCTCTATTTCTAATCACAACTGTATCATCACAATCTATGTTGTCACCACTATAAACTAATCCTTCTACTCAAAAAATGAAAGTCCATGCTTCAAAGAGGAAACTCCAAATGAAAATCCATTAGCATATCCATAACAAACAACACAATAAAAAATCATTAGGATATCCATACCAAACAACAGAGCAGCTGAAACCATCAGCATCAAGGATCAGAAATTTATACGATGCTCTCTGAGAAAGAAGTCTAGACTATGCGTGTTATGTACAAACCAGGTCCATTCAGTGATGCTGGAGACAGGGGAGAAAGCCAACCCATCAGTTCAAACTCCTTAATCACTTTATTTCTGTATGAACTAGGACGCCATGCTGTTTCTTTGCGAATGTTTGGCTGTCCATGAATGTGTATTGGAAGGACCACTATTAGAGCTGTTGAAAGATTTAAGGGTCCCCTGGGCCTGCTGTACTGAACCCATGTTCTCCACCACATCGGTTCAAGTGCTAACTTCCTTGCATGTGAGTATCGGCTGGCATCTGATACCCGCTTACCGCAAGTGCTAGTCACTGTCAGTTGCCCCAGTATGTCTACACACGTGGTCCTCCCACAGTCTACACCTGTTCACATCCACAGTTCATTGCCACATTTGTGGCAATTGTGGCTGCAGGCCCACTAAGAATTTATAACTTTAGATAGGATAAAGAGGACTGTATGAAACTAGGCAGGCAACTCTGTTGGGAACTGCGGACCACCAAACCCTGAAAACAACTTGTTTTCCTCTGCTCTGAGCAGCCTGCAGCTGCTCTGAGCACAAGACCCTGATGGCAGAAGAGTGGGTTCTGATGAGTCTTAGCTGAAAGATCCTGAGAGCTGGGGTGTGGCCAGAGCCCTATATAAGCTGCCCCAGCACACACTAAAGAGGGCATTCTTGTTTCAAAGATGACCTGTGTCTCTGTGTCTATTTGTGTGTTTAACTCTCCAGGCCCTTGACTGGCTCATGAACCTTCCCGTAGTGCAGGCAGTGCACTATAGGCGTAGTATCATAATACATGTAATACAGATGCTACAGGACTGTAGTACACGTGTTAGTACAAGTGAACAGTACACAACTCAACATGAGCATTGGCTATCCTGGACACACTCGTGATTTAAAAAATGCCTAAAATTTGCTGTCCTGCTTTTTCCCCTCAACTACCATTGTTTGATTGGGATTAAAGGAAAACAGGAGATAGTTTATTCTTAAATAGGTAGACAGCTAGGGAGAGAAATCGTACATGGAATCAAATTGACTTTTGAGTGAATACACTTTAGATCCAAGAAGATTTACTTCCTGACGTTTGCCCAAAAGAAAGTATCTGGTTTGGGAGGCATTTTCCCTCTCGGGCAGCACTGGGCTAATGGCCAGTTAGCATGCTAGCTTCTTTCCCATCCCAGCTATGCTGCAGATCACTAATAACAAGGCTGCATGGCCTCCTCGGGCTTTTTCTTCCTTGCCACCCCGTCAGGTCCTCGATGCCATTTAAAAGGACCAAACTGGTTAAATGCATCCTGCCAGATTCAATGCAAGAAGGAGCCTAGTATTGATTCACATCCTACGACAATGTATGTGAGGCAGGCAGTGCTTCGTATCTGGACAGCACCCCTCCCCGTGTTGTGCTGGAGGCTCTAGCCTCGTGTGCTCTCTGTGCTCTCTCTGCAGCAATAAATCTTATGTGCAGTGGATTGCAAACTTCTTGTACTTGATAGAGAAGCGGGCTCATGGAAGCAAAGCTAGCAAGCACTACTATATTTTCTCCCTTTCTTTCCCCCCTCTCTTTCTCCATTCCTTCCTGCTTCTCTTTTTCTTTCATTTGTCTCCACAAGACAATAGGGGGAAAAAAGGAAGCTTAAATTAATTAATTCATACAAAGATGTGAAAGAGCCCAGGTGAAGAAAGAGAAGCTTGTCTCTACAATAAACACTAGCTAGAAAAAAGATGGAGTAAGATGGAAAAAAAATCACAGTTTCTAGTGTGCACCTCTAACTTAACAACTCAGATCCCCAAAGATTAAGAAATCTAGCAAAGTTTTGTGAGAAATAAGGTTTCCAATTTGTCACATTTGTGGTTAATCGTCCTTGTCAACTTGATGGGATCTGTGTCAAGCAGGAGACTCTGTCTATAAGGGTATTCCCAAAGTGAGTGAACTGAGTGGGAATCCCCACCCTCAGCGTGAGTGGCATCTTCTGATGAGCAGATACACTATGATGAAGTCCTCGGAAAAAGCAATGTGACTGCCTTTGTTCTGGCTGAGCAAGGGCAACTGCAACTGTTGCTGCCTCCATCACTGACATCAGACTGCCTTCTCTCCTGCCTTCCAAAACTAGGCCTTGCTCTGTTAACTCATCTCCCTAGGCCAGAGGTTTTCAACAGAGGGGTCATGACCTTTTGGGGGCATTGAAGACCCCTTTTACAGGGGTTGCCTAAAAACACGTGCATATCAGAAACTTATAATTTATAAAAGTAACAAAAATCACAGTTATGAAATACCAGGCAAGAGCCAGTGGCTGACGTTTTGCTTTTCTGGTCTTCAACTTGAACCCCAATATCTGTGTCTGGGTTTTTATTAATCGTGCTACACCAGTGAAAATAATTTTGTGGTTGGGAGTTGCCACAACATGAGGAACTATATTAAAACACTGAAGCATTAGGAAGGCTGATAATCATGGCCTAAGGCCATCAGTACTTAAGCACTGCCACTAGATTTGCATCTTCATTTCTCTGCTATCATACAAATAACGATCTGCAGGAAAATGCACTGTGTTAGGATGAAAGTGTTTTATGTATGACAACTGACCATCTCAATGTGCCTTGTTTTAATTTTTATGCTATATATCACTTACTCTACTTTTGTTGAGTTAGAATATCTGACCAAAAAGTAATGTAGAGGGAAAAAAGTTTATTTAACTTACAGTTCCACAGGGTATTCAGTCCATTGAGATAAAGAAGGCATGGGAGCACAGAAGTGCTAGGGCAGCCTGGCAGTCAGCAGGCAGAGTGATCACATGTTATTCTGACATAAGAAGGAGGAGGAGGAGGAGGAGGGGAAGGGGGAGGAGGAGAAGAAGAAGAAGGGGGAGGGGAGGGGAAGAGGGAGGGGAGGGGGAGCGGGGAGAGGGAGAGAGAAGGAATAGCAGACAGAAAGTGGAACAATCTATAAAAGTCTGAATCACAGCCACTGACACACTTCCTTTAACAAAGATTCACCTCCTAAATGTTCCATAATCTCCGCAAACCTCACTGCCAACTGGGAACCAGTGTTCTAAAACATGAGCCCATGGGAGACATTTCTTATTCAAGACACATTAAGAATTATGTTTATGGTTCAAAGATATTGGTTATCTTACTCTGCATTCCTGTGGAACAATGTCATTTAGAGATTAGGAAACAAATATAAAAACGTTAAACAAATCACTTCAGGGACTAAGACCTGGTTGTAGTATTCTGAGCTGACAAGTCCATTTGCTAGAAAATCAATGATAAATGACCAGTGTGGGCAACTGTGGTCCTTGGGAGTTGTTCATAGCAACTTCTTTGCTCTGGCCTGATCTTCCTCAGCCCTAGTTTCTTTCCAACTCTAGCTTCTGGCCTAATCCTAATATTTGATGACTTTTCCTGCCCTCAACCCGCTTTTGCTTTTGTACTTTCCCAGGTTCTCCACTCCTCAAATCCTTTCATCTCCTATTTGAGAACACTTGAATGAGCTGACTGGATGGCTTTAGTCTTGCTGCACTTGGCACTGCATTATTTAACCTGTGAGGTTGAGTCAGTCATCAAAGAGCAATATAATTACATAATGCAGCTAGAACTTTTGAAAATTCAAATAATATTAGAAAACACATGAAATAATAAATTTATTTCAGCAAAATCCATAAAGATAAAAATGAGGGTGAGAATGTTGATACATTATTCAGAAATAATGTCTGATAAGTTATGCAGCTTACTTTGATTGGTTGACTTTTAAAGATTTGTTTTATTTTAAGTGTGTGTGTGTGTGTGTGTGTGTGTGTGTGTGTGTGTGCGCGCACATAAGGGCAGTTCCTTACAGAGGGCAGGAGAAGGCTATGGAATCCTTGGAACTGGAGTTACAGGAGGTTGTATGTTGCCCAGTCTAGGTGTTGGGGACTGAACTCAGGTCCTCCACAAGAACAGTTAGTGCTCTTAACCACTGAGACATCTCTATAGAAGACCAGGCTCTTTACTTCAAGGCAGACTCTAAAGCCATTGTCACATTCAACAGTATTCCGTGTTCCCCTTTACCTAATTCTATTTTTCTAACAGTCCTACCCAAGTGTGGACCCCAAAGTTATCCCCCAACAAATTTGATATTTCTCAGGAAATCTGAGCAACAAAAGGATCTTTAAGCTGAAATGAGTAACATAGCTACACCTAGAGTGTAGTATTTATAGGTATGAGGCTCTATCATACAGAAATTTTCTTTCTCTGAAAATTTGAAGACATTTATCTCTAAAAATAAAAGCAATAGCAAAGATTCTTTTTGTTTGTTTTTTAGAGTCCTGCCCTGTATCCCAGGATGACTCCCAACACAAGATTCTGCTAGCCCAGCCTTTTATGGAGGAAGTACAAACAGGTGTCACAATGCCCGGTGGAGGGTCTCTTGTTATGAATACCATGCAGCAGCTTTTCAGTAATGCCACCATCCACTCTGGTTTGCCTCCTTCTTTCCAGTGTGGGTACCTCGGAGCATGTGCTCGGCCCTTGATTTCATTCGTGTGATTATATTAGTGCCTGGGTCTTAGCAAATACTCACCTGTCAGTCATTAAATAATGAGGTAGGTAAATACCTTATTGCCTTTTCCCGCTGTGATCGAGGATATCTATTACTTAACAGTAATGAGACAACAGACTAGAAGTTCATGGCTGCCTTTATTGAAATAAGTTATTGCATACTTCTTTCTGACCTCTTTGGTGCAGACTCATTATCATCATCATTGCCTGGCAATGCTTCAGCACGCATGGGCAGCCCGTTTATGGCGGTTCTCCAGTTGTTTCTACCCTGGGCAGTCCTAGAT